>JAOWCC010000577.1:30458947-30968400 GCA_030867875.1 Actinernus sp. WN-2022
TACGAGAAACTTTTCTTCATAAATTCTGTTTTTGGTTGCGGAAGACAAAGTCTCGTATCACGGCCCCTTAGATTATAGTGGGTAGAGCTTCCAACAGTAGTGAATAAATCACATAGGCTTGCTGGCGCCAGGCTATTTTGGGTCTTAAACATTACGATGGCTTTATGTTTTGCTCTGCGTTCATCTAATTTGTCCCATTCCAAGACACTTAAAAGTGCGTTTGTACTTGTATCATAATCTGCCCTGAGAATAAGCCGAGCGGCTCTATTTTGAAATTTCTGAAGTTTATCTGCGAGAACTTTGCCGCAGGTATCCCATACCCCGCAACGATAATCCATGTGCGTTTGAATTAAAGAGTCGTATACCTTGGTTAGTGTATCTTGGGACACGAATGCTCTGATTCTCTTTAGAGCTCCTAGACCTGAGACGATCTTTTTGGATATATGATTTATGTGATCCTCCCATCTTAAGTGCTCGTCTACCACGACACCAACTGTTTTGCTTTTTGATACCTTTTTTATTAGTTTGTCTCCGATTTTTAAATAAGGCATTTCTTCATCAGTCAGAGCCGATAGGCGTTGTCTCGAACCAATCATCATAAATTCAGTTTCGGCAACATTAAGATGCAATTTGTTTGCTCGTAGCCAGTTATTAATATTAATTAATTCACGATTTGCTCTTAATTCAACATCGGCTATATCTGCGCCACAAATTGTCACATTTGTGTCGTCTGCAAATAAGCATGGTGTCGAGGTATCGAGGTAATTTGGCAGATCGTTTATATAGGTGAGAAATAATAAAGGCCCGAGGATTGTTCCTTGAGGTACACCGCATCTAATTATCTTCTCACTAGATCTTGCATTTTGTACTCTGCACGACTGCATTCTTCCCGATAGATAGGACCGCAATAAGGAAAGCGAGCAATCGACAACTCCGTAAAGTTGTAATTTTTGTAATAATAATTCATGGTCAACGGTGTCGAAAGCTTTTTTTAGATCAAGGAAAATAACGATATTAAATAGGCCTCGATCCATATTAACTGACCACGTTGTTGAACCAAAACCTTAGTAGACTGGCATTAGGGTTAAAAACGAGTGACACAAAGTGATAGCTATAGTAGTTGAATGTGGCCATCATGTCATTCAAGAATTTATGGCTTCTCTACATGGCGATTTAAACCAGATAATGCTCCTAAGAGGAATCCCCTGATCTGCATATGCTGCTGTCAATGGAATAAAGGGTTTAGCTTTTGTAGCCCAGAGTAGAATTCCTGCCCGAGTGCTGCATGCATGGTACCCTGGTTCCAGAGGTTTTCTAGAGAGAAGGGTTAAACAGCCAGTCTTTCGTATTCTCCACTCGTTATTAAAATTCCAAATGAGCTCATTTGATTACCCCACTTAGTCATACTATAGCTTTACACAATTAAGCGCCCTTTACCGGTTGTTTCTGAAGTTACAAAGTTAGATGTTTCATTCAAAATTATTATGATAAATTCAAATCGGCCTATGTTCGTCTTTGGTGCACGCTGTTTCCTGTTTCACAGCATGTTAGGAATCTTGCAAAAAGTCATTATCTAGCTTAGGCTTAAGTCAATAGTATTAACGGCTCAGTCTAAACTAAACACAAATAGCTTTAAATTTTTACCCGACTTGGTTCATAACCTGTTGACTTTGTAGATGGCCGTATATTTGTCATTTTTAGATACATGTCACGTTATACACCATTCCGGTTTCTTGTATTATATATGTTCAACATATTGACTGTGTAGATGACCGTATAATTGTCATTTTTATTTAACATGTCATGTTATACACCATACCATACTGGTATTAAAATCCATATACCGTATTTACTCGATCAAACGCCGCGGCGTTTATTAAATTTTTAGCGTTTCCGATGCGGCGTTTATTCAAGGGCGGCGTTTATTCGAGGGCGGCGTTTATTTCAAAATCATATTTCTTAAATCACTGACAACAATTACGGTAAATCATTTGTAAATATTATGTAAAACAGAAACATGTTTAAATTTCCAATGTCTCGCTTTTTTGCTGAGATAGAATCGTAATTGTCTGGCTTGTGATGCGTACAACGTTCAGAGAATTTCAATGTCACTGTCCCCTTCGTGATCCGAGTCCAAACGCCGCATTCTTCTGATTGGGTGCGGCGTTTATTCGAGGGCGGCGTTTATTGCTAATTTTACTTCCATCTGCGGCGTTTAATCGAGGGCGGCGTTTATTCGAGGGCAGCGTTTAATCGAGTAAATACGGTACGCTGTATTATGGCAGTACGGGGCTTTGCGAAGGCTGCACATGTGCTGGTTTTCACGCTCTGTCGAGTATCATGCTCGTAGAAGGGCCTTACACCCTAGACCGTCAAACACATGTGTCACCCTCAACTCAGTTCTTGTTCTGTTACTTTTCCATTGTCAATACTACATATATAAATTTCAACCTAAAACATAAAGACTACATAAACATGTTACCAGTTAAAAACCTAAACAAAACAATATAATTTTCTCTTTAGCAACCCTAAAATGGCTAATATAAGTACAACTTAACTGATCGGCAGTTAGCCCACTACAAACGTAAAATATAAGAATTTTAAGACGAAATGAATAAAATACATGATACTCTAATAATTTGTTACTTTAAACTTAAGCCGGTCCATCTAAATCAAACCTTTTAACCAGTTGACAATTAAAGTCTCAGCACCTTATATCTTAGAAATTTAACCATTTTTACAAAATAATTTATCCTTTGAACTGCATACTGCTCTAAACGCTTTAATATGAACCAGTATTTAAATATATGTATACATAATACTCTAATAATATGCTATTTTAAACTAGTCCATGTAAACCGAACCTTTTAACGGCTGACTCTAATCATCAAAACAATGCCATAACTATAAAATTTCAAACACACAAAATTGTATCTCACGCTTATCTTGATACGTTTTAGCCGATAATATTATTAATCTTTATTTATTAAACTGAATACTGCTCTAAACGCATATTAATCGAGCCTCTTTAGACACGGTTTTTTAGTTACCATACCTTTCTAGCATCTATCGTCACCTAACTCCACATCCGCACTTGTATCCTGTTACGAGCGAGCCCATTGGCCCCTACAAACAACGCATCAATTTAGGAAACATTCATCGCAACCGTTCGTGAGCAGTCTTTTATACTTCGGTCCTGGTCTTCTGTTCGTTGTCTTGCCTTTTTGTCTCCCCCTTTCTACGCAAATAATCAGGTAAGATAATTATTTTGCTCGCCATAACCTTTAACTTATCGTTGCCATCTCAATAACGAATGGATACACAACGTAGACCGGATATGTAGGGTCAACTCATGGCGCCTTTGGGTTTGAAACATATGGTTGTTCAGTAACTAAATTCAACCTCAGTTTAATTTCGGCCCTCAGTTTATTTTAACATTGTCAAAATCTTCATTTTTTGGCCACTAAACAACCCTGTTTAACTTTTGAATACGAAGTCCAAGGACTACGGCAAAGCTGACACAACGTAGAATTTTATATTGAATATTACAATATTTCGGCTGGCCAAACCAGCCTTCTTCAGGTACTAGATGTTACAAGTGAAGAGCTCTAAGGTAAGAAGATCTATAAATAATAATAATAATAATAATGTTTATTCCAACAACAACACCATCATTGGTACATAGGAATTACAAAAACATGCATAATATCATCTAACTATTACAAGAACATTCATTAAATATAGTAGTGATATCATATATATATTGGGCTGTGCTTTTTACAATAGACACATCCGTCATTGATAAGCAGTATAAAAATAAGTCGCGATGACTGAGACGACTAAACGAACTGTTAACAACCAACATGTTACTGAAAAATTTATTCCTAAGATTCACTAATTTGCTATTGGTACAATTTGAAAAGTAATGCTGTTCATCACCTACTTCATTCATATTACAAATTGTACATATACGTAAATCGTAAGTGATATTTGCATATCGACCAGCTTCAACAGGAAACTTATGCGCGGAAATCCTAAATCTTGTCACCGCCTGACGATGCTTTACATTTGAAATGCGAGATAAGTAATTTTCAAAGCCTATTCTCGATTTTACAAGATTAAAAGTACGCAGTTTACTACACTGTTGAACCTGGTCCTTCCACATATTATTGAAATTAATATCACATAATTCAGACTTAAGATATTTAACAAGAAGTTTGATGTTACCATTAGATGTAATAACAAGATTACTCAAAGGTTTTACATTGCACTTTTCCAACAAATAATTGGTGAATTTAACGCCCTGAGAATTAGACTGAATATTTAAGCGTGCTGCTTTACCCACCAATTCATTCTCATATAATGAATCTTTCACACGTAACCAATATTTGACCACTAACGAAGACATATGTACAATCATTGGTGTCCTTCCCAATTCTGCATATACAGCCAAATTTGTAGACTTGGAATGGACCCCTAAGATACGCTTGCAAAATTTCAAATGCAGTTTTTCTATATCGTTAGCCATACTGAAGAACTTTTTCTTGAACATATCGAAATTAGATATGCGCCCTAAAACATGTACTCCCCAGATTTCGCACCCATATAACAGCACCGGGACTACAAGCGTTGAAAACAATTTCAGCAGTACTTTTATCGGGACATTTTCCACATTAGAAAAACTTCTAAACAAACCGTGATAAACGCGTAACGCTTTATTATAAAGAGTCTTTTGAGCAATCTTAAAGCCACCGCCATAATGGAACGTTATTCCCAAATATGTATATTCATCAACTGATTCTAACGCATCGCTGCCAAAAGACCATTTAGAGGTAACGTACAAACGTCGCTGAGCCTTCGTCCCAAAAACTAAAACTTTGGACTTTTTCAAATTAACTCGCAATTTCCACTTTTTAGCATATCTCTCCAGCTTACGAATACAAACTTGCAGCCCGGACTCAGACTCAGATAACAACACTAGATCATCTGCATAGAGCAAACAACTCAACTTTGTGTCCCCCAACCATACCGAGTCACAAGAAGGCGTGTTGAATAGTCCAGGGATATCATTTATAAACAGATTGAATAGTGTGGGACTTAGGTTACACCCCTGTTTAACTCCGATGTCGGACTGAAAAAAGGGGGTGATTCCTTGGCGCAATTTAACCGCCGATCTAACAGATGAATACATACTGAGTAATATGCGTACAAACTTTTTACTACAACCATATTTAATAAGTTTATAAAACAAACCTTCTCTCCAAACACTATCGTAGGCCTTTCTAAAATCTATGAAACACGCAAACAACGGTTTTTGACGAGTTCTATAAAAATCAATTAACGTCTTCATAACTAACACATGATCCGACGTTCTAAACCCGTGGCGAAAACCAATTTGACATTTATTGAAAATTTGATTTTCTGTCAAGAAAGCATTTAAACGAGTATTCAAAATCAGAGTAAAAAACTTGCCTAAACAACTGCTAATACAAATCCCTCTATAATTAAGAGGATCGAGGCGACTTCCCGATTTGTGAAGAGGCACAATGTAGCCTTCCGACCATACTTTTGGAAACACACCGCGCGATAAAACTGCGTTGAAGAGTTTAACAAAATAAGGTGCTAACACATCCACAGAGGTTTTGATTATTTCATTATTCACAGAGTCACCTGCACTCGCTTTCTTAGTTTTGAGTTTTTTGGCTGAGTCACATACTTCCTTCACAGAAATGGGTGCATCAAGAATGCCATTATGATTAGAAGCCCAGAATTGATAATCGCGTACAATCTGAGCCTCAGTACTAGAGTTCTCAGTTGTAAAAGTAACCTTATTTAAATCCTTGAAGTAACTATACCACTCTGCTGATGATACATCATCGGAAATACCTGCAGGTTGGCGAGATTTAATGGAATTAACCAGTTTCCAAAACTCTTTCGGATTTCTATCTTCCATTACTTGAATTTTGTTCAACATGTCGTTCTGGAAGTTTCGTTTCAATCGTTTAATGAGCCGCTTATAATCCTTCTTCGTAGAAAAAAACTTCTGTCTCAAAAAAGGATCACTGGGGTATTTCGACAGCAATTTACCTAAATTCCGCAATTCCTTTTTAAGGGAGTGACAACTCTTGTCAAACCATTTCTGTTTTTTACTCGTACTCATCGATTTCTTTCTTGGGCCTTTTCTATTCTTGGCAGGCACTACTCTTTTGGACACATTAACTATAATATCAGTAAACGAACTGACTAACGAGTCTATTTCCAAATCAGCTTCATTTGATGAATCCAACAAATCGCTCATTTCATTGTAAATCTCCTCGCTAGCAAGATTATCACGCAGGGAAGATTTCAACTCATCATTCCATACAAAGGACATCGGAAATGGTGTCAACTCTAACGGATTTTCCGCTATAGAACTAGGCTCAGCCATCAAAGCAAAGGACAGAAAACAGTGATGTGAAAACTCCGCCACATCGGATACAGAAAAGTGATTTACCAATGGCAAAATATCATGGGAAACAATTGCATAGTCAACCACGCTTGCACCGTTATAAGTATGGCACGTAAACTGACCGAGAAAGTCTCCTTTCGTCCTACCGTTTAAGATAACCAAACCATTCCCACAACACAATTCAGATAACGACCTCCCATACGAATTGACGTGGCTATCCCTAGATTTCCGTGACTCAATTGGACTAGTAATATTTGACAAATTAGGAAGCGTGTCATCTACAAAATCATCTAAACAACCGATTCTGGCATTAAAGTCCCCGCATAACATAATTTCCCCTAACCTAGAAAATTTATAAATACTTTCTTGCAAAATTTCAAAATGGTCACTGGCCAGCCTCTTTTCTCTGGGGGAGTTCTGCGGGGGGATGTACACTGTACAGACAAATAAATCTCGCTTCATATGAAAGAAATCTTTCTCTAACTTCCACCAAACAAACTCTTCGCTACTTTCCTTATCAAGAAATTTGATACCCTTCCTTAAAGAGGACTTCACTAGAATAGTAATTCCACCAGAATTTCTGCGCGCCTTATCCGATGCTTTCCTGCACTTGGAGAAAGAATAAAACCCGTCGATATTGAAATCATTATCACTCAACCATGTTTCGACTAAAGAAACACAATCAAATTGTTCAATTGTGGAAATAAAATCATCATCGTTTAGCTTTCCTCCAAGCCCCTCAATATTCCAAGAGCAGAATTTAACAAACCTATCGTTCAACATACTTATATATGCAAAACAACTCCAGCCATTTCAGTCAACTAAACAAGTAAACAAATTAAACAAAGTAGTAATAAACTGCAGGTCTACATAACCTAAACAAAAATAAAACAACAAACTATAGATTATCTCCTAAGCAAGTGTACTTACTTGATTAGTTATTGGTGGAAAAAGATTAGGATTACAAAAAGCCAAACCTGGCGCCCCCGTAGGTACCGGGGGCGGGAACACTACCCTCTGTTGTACTTGGCTAACTTGTACTAGTCGGGTAATTAACTCCGTCAACCCTCTCAGTTGTGAAGTAACTGCTGACATCTCAGTTCCTTTGCTAGGCAGATCAGGTGGATGCCGACTAGCATGCTGGCGCTCTTCTATTAACCGCGGAGGACGAGACTCGTGTCTGTAAGGGTTGGGCCTGTCATATGGACGTGTTTGCGGTCGCCGGTCGCTGAGACGAATACCAAACGCCGTTCTTATTCCACGCTTTAAGTTTGCGGCGAAGGCAGAGACACCATACGTTCTATTAAGGTGCTTGCTGTCAAAAAATAATTTTCTGTCACGCAGATTACTATTATCAACGCAAGTAACATTTGACAACTTATTTATCCGCCGGTGCACTGCATCATTCACGTCAATGACTGTTTTATCCAAATCATCATCTCGGGGGGTGATATTGGAGATGATTAATTTTCTGTCCGGAAATGCGTTCACAGCCACACGTACCATCTCAACTTGTTTCTCGATCACATCTTCCACATCCAAACTTTCCACATCATTTACTCCGGTATTTATAATGAGACCCTTTCTCACTGAAAACCTCGGAGAATTCAAAATCTCCGTAGCTTTGGCTGTATTACCACAGGGAATTACTTTCACGTTACTTTGTGGGCACAACTTCTTTGTATCTATAAACTTCCTGTTCGAATCACATAGGAAAACAAAATCGTATTCTTGTGGCGGTTTATCTCGTTGAACTCTTTGTGAACCGGGCGAAACATTTTGACTGTCATCTGGTTCGATGTCCGCTCTGTCGTTGTCTATAGATTCTTGAATTGGCTCTTCTGTTTGAACCAGAGCGTTGGTGCGGGATATCTCTTCCAGCCTCTCTTCAGCATGGTTGCGCTCCAGCTCTGTAATGCGATTCTGCAACGCACTGTTAGTATCTTCTAATGTCCGAACTTTCTTCGCCAAATTAGCTTTCTCCTCAACGAGAGATCCAAGTCGACCCTGCATTTTCTTTATTTCCGCCTCCGCTTTAACAAGCCTTTCCTGGTACTCATTACTCAAACTCTCGTGTGTATTCTTTAACACTGCCATTTCGTGCTTCACACGATTAGCCATCGAGTCATTCGAACTTAGTTTCAAATCCGACTCTGTGGCTAGTCTGTCCACTCGTATGACTACTTCTTCAATCTCAGAGACACGCTTAAGGCACAACTGAACACTTTCTAAAATTTTCTGCTGTGTTATCTCAACGGTCGGTGCCTTCTCTGGTAACTTCTTGGCACTGCTTACAGCGGCATGAGATTTCCTCGACGAGATTAATCTTGTGCGTCGGGGATACCTTGTTTTAGAGCTTTTATTTGTCGTTGTAAGAGGTTCTAAGTCTTCTAAGTCAATACCCTGTTCTTCTTCATCTACAACCTCATCATCGCAATCACTTAGAACGTCTAGTGATACTCCATTAAGGTCCAGCACGCGCATGTTCTCTTTATCCTGGAAGACTTCTGTATATGCGGGTCCAATATGTTCATTGTCTAAAACATCATCCGTTGAGAGCAAATTAACAAAATCTCTCAGACGAGAAAACTCCGTTTCTTTCCAAAACTCACGGTGTTTACCCTGAACCATGACTTTCTGCTTCGTGACATAAACAGTTATCGTGAACAGCAACGACTCTACGCTATCGCCATCTTGGACTCTGTAGAGTTGAATAATCACCTCTATGATATCTTTGGAGTCTTCTGATGGCCCAGTCTTACGAATCCACTCCACTCGATAGTCATTCTGATTGCCAAAGTCAACCCAATACCGAATTTTCAGAGCATTTAACCACAGAGTAAAACGAGACTGACTTGATATTGTAAATAAGTATACCGCTCCTTTCTTGGACGCTTCGAGGATTTCCTGTTCTCCTGATGTTTTCTCTGGCCCACAAGCCACAATCTCATTTTCTAATTGCTCCTTCGGAAGGGAATCCATCTTAGGCGAATGTTATACAACAAAAGAACTAAATAAAATAGGACTGAAAGGCACAAGAGCACATTTAGCTACAGACACAGCGTAAGCACGTGTGACCAGACGCCATGCGAACTGCGTAAACGAAATAGAAATTGCGTAAACGGGAAGTGACGTAGACCAAAACTTGAAGTAGCAAAATAGTGATAAGCATTATGTTTCATCACGTATATTCATACCATATGGTTCTAGAGTTTTAGCTTTATCTATAAGGTGCGCTTCTCTGGCTTTACGTATTGAGTCTCTTGAGGAGTATATTATTTCTAGGGGGATAAGTTGCATGTCGGTGTAAGAGTGGTTAGGTCTAGAAAGAAAATGTTCAGATACAGTAGTAGGTTTAGATTTCATGTTAGGCTTGTCTACTGTCCGTCTGTGTTCATTAAATCTGTCTTTGAGGCGTCGCTTAGTTTCACCTATGTATTGCAAATGGCAACAATTACATTGTATCATGTATATGAGGTTTTTAGTATTACAGGTTATGTGTGAATTAATAAAGCGAGACTCGCCAGTGGAATGAAATGTGTATTGATTGAGGCCGTTAGTAATGTAGGGACAAGTTGCACAATCTTGTCCGCAGCGAAAGGAGCCTGACGGAGCTTTAGATTGATTAGATGTGTTACGTGGTAGCTGTGATTTGACCAAAAGGTCACGAAGGTTAGAGCTACGTCGATATGCAACTAGAGGCAATTGCTTAAAAACGTCTTTGCAGCGGTTGGAAGAAAATAGTATATTAGTGTGCTTGCGTACGATATTAGAGATGTGGGGAAGTGCTGGGTTATATGTAATAACAAAAGGTATACGGTGGGTAGAGTTTTGTGAGTTAGTAGTTTGTAGAGCGTCGTTGCGAGGAATGTTAGTAGCGCGTTCTATTTGTTTATTAAGGAATGTGCGGTTATAACCTCGTTTGTAAAGGTATGTTATTAATTCATTAGTACGAATTTTAAAAGTTTCGTCGGTAGAACAGATGCGTCGGAGACGAAGAGCTAAACTGAAAGGAATGGCTCTTTTAGTGTGAAGGGGATGACAGGATGATTTAAGGAGGTGTTGATGTTTATCTGTAGGTTTAGTATATAAATCAGTCTCAATGTAATTGTTATCTATTGATACGGTAACGTCGAGAAATGGAACGTGAGTTAATGAGTGAGAACTAGTGAATTTAATAGTAGGATGAATATTATTGAGATAATCGATGAATATTTTCAGATGGTCTTCCCCCTCAGTCCAGATCATGAAAATATCGTCGAGATATCTCCACCAGGTGTGAGGTTTATAAGGGGCATTAGAGAGAGCGTTAGTTTCAAATTTACCGAGGAATAAGTTAGCGAAAGAAGGAGCCATTCTGGTACCCATGGCTGTGCCATGTACCTGCAGATAATGTTTACCATTAAAAGAAAAATTATTCATAGTAAGGATCATACGTATTAAGTCACAAAGTGTTTCGGTGGGAATGGTAGGATTAGTACGAGTGCAAAGAAAATGATTACAAGCATTAATACCTTCGTTATGTGGGATGTTAGTGTATAAAGATGAAACGTCAAGAGTAACAAGCATGGCGGTATCAGGTAGTTTACCAAGTTTGAGAAGTTTGTTAAGGAAATCAGTGGTGTCTTTAATGTGTGAAGGCAGGTTAAAAACTAAGGATTTAATGTGATAGTCAACAAATTGGGAGATGCGTTCTGTAGGGTGACTGTTAGATGAAACTATGGGACGTCCCGGGTTACCAGCTTTATGTATTTTAGGTAGAATGTAGAAGCGTCCTGGTTTAACGTTAGTTTGTATGAGGTACTGTTTAGTTTTATCGTCGATGTAGCAGGCGTTCAACATACGTTGCACGTAAGTCGTTACACGTTTCTGTATTTTGTTAGTCATGTCTTCGTCTTGTTGTTTGTAGAATTTAGTGTCACTTAGTTGACGATTACATTCGTTAATATACCAGGTTTTGTCCATAACTACAGTGCCGGAGCCTTTGTCAGCAGGTTTGATTATTATGTCTTGTTGTTGATTAAGTCGGTGTATGGCTTGTCGTTCGTTGCGAGATAAATTATCAGAAATGTGGTTAGGTTTAGAAGCGGTAATGTCATGTTTAATAGCATCTATGAAGGCGTTTAAAGCAGAATCTCTATCGGTAGGAGGGGTCCAAGTGCTTTTGTTATGGAAAGGATTATGTTGAGTAGGATTAGCGCCAGTATTAGGATCGTAGAAATATTCTGCAAGTCGCATGCGTCGTGTAAAATCGTCAATGTCAGCTGAGACTTCCGGCCAATTAATACGTCGCGGTGTAGGGCAGAAGGTCAAACCGCGAGCAAGAACTGAGATTTCGTCGTTAGAAAGTGGTGTTTGAGACAGGTTAATAACAGCAGTGGTATCAAGTCTGGAAATATTAAGTTGGTTTTTGCGACGATTACGTCTCGTTAAAGTACTATGTCCAGAAGCGGGTGGAGGCGTGTTGGTACGGTTATGTGTATTAATGTTATCAGTATGCGGGCTATTAGTATAGAAAGTTGTTTTCTTAACACGTCTATTAGTGAGTAGAGACTCAAGAGATAAAGTCATCGAATCAATTCTGGCTATGAAAAAAGAAAATGTTTCTAGAGTACAAACTTTACGTAAATGTTCCTTATGTTCTGAGAGTTCCTTTGTAAGTAATTTGATCTTGTGACGGCATTCTCTAGTTAGCAAATTAAGGTGACGGCGTGCTGTAGAAAGAGAAATGCATTTCCATTGTTTATAAAAATAGTAATTGTTAGTAGTTAGAGCTGGTTTACATCTGGGTAGGAGACCTTTAGGTATGATGTTGTTATCCTTGTAGAATGTGTAGTTCATCAAGTGGTGTCGAAATCGAGTGAGCTTGAGTTGAATGCGTTTAGTAGCGTTGAACAGTTTTGTGAATTTCGGTGTACGAGCAGTGAGATTATGATGTCCGACGTAAATGGTGATAGGAGTTTGGTGTTGAACAGCGGTGGGGCCAGGGTTAGTTTCAACGTCCATGTAGATTGTAAGAGACAATATGTAGGCCAGCATAGCGAGGGAAAACAGGATTGTAGGAAGTTTTTTAGGTAGGTAAATGTTCCTGGAGGTGTGATTTGTTGTACGGCAAGAGGTAGAGACGTTGGTAGGAACGAAAGAGCCAATACGAACTCTCCATGACCCCTTGACGAGAAGGGTTAAACAGCCAGTCTTTCGTATTCTCCACTCGTTATTAAAATTCCAAATGAGCTCATTTGATTACCCCACTTAGTCATACTATAGCTTTACACAATTAAGCGCCCTTTACCGGTTGTTTCTGAAGTTACAAAGTTAGATGTTTCATTCAAAATTATTATGATAAATTCAAATCGGCCTATGTTCGTCTTTGGTGCACGCTGTTTCCTGTTTCACAGCATGTTAGGAATCTTGCAAAAAGTCATTAATGTTCCCAACCCATGAACAAAATGGAGACAACAATACTATTGTTTGTGGGGAAAAGGGGCAAGGAATGAAGTACTCCTATAAAGGTAGCATACAGGTCTATATATATAATGGCCATCCAGGAGGTCCAAATCCCCCAGGCTACAAAGAGGTCACAATCCTAATAAGGGGGAATCCCCCAGGCCACAGAGGTCCCGATCCTCTATCCCTGCCATGTCACAGAGGTTCCCGATCCTCATATCCCTGCCATGCCAGAGAGGTCCTGATCCTCTATCCCTGGCATAGCAAGTAAATTAAATGAGTCTATGGGGCAAAGGGTGACCTGTATGGGAGCACTTCATCCCCACAAATACACGAAGTGTATTCCCCATTGACGAACCCCAGGCTTAAGGTTCTTGTGACTTAAGAGGCTGTTTTACAATAGAAAGCTTCAGATGTCTACACACTAAGATACCAAAATCCCTGGTTTGATAGATTAATAATTGACAAGGTCAAAATCCTCATAACGGGTGTCACAATCGCCCTTGGCCTACAACAGGTCACAATCCTCACAAGGGGTCACAATCTCCCAGCTGCTGAGGGGTTGTAATCCTCTCTAAGGGGTTGAAACCCCCTGGCTGCCGAGAGGTTGTAATCCTCTCTAAGGGTTGTAATCCCCTGGCTGCCGAGAGGTTGTAATCCTCTCTAAAGGGTTGTAATCCCCGCATACAGGTCTATAATTTCGGTGTGAGTCAAGTCTTTGCTAGCACAGCGAAGGAATGACACGGTGCAGAGCACAGCGCATACCGAGAGATCTGGAGACAGGCCATATGGCACGTGAAAGCTTGAATGTGATTGGTTTAGCTGTAAGAACATGCAGGATACATGGGATCAGGAAATGACCTTTGGACACAATGACGATGAAGAATGGTCCCTGTCTTGATAACATGACATATAGCCGGCTTATCCAGTTCATGGTTATCTCATTAACTTTAATTTATAATTCTTATAAATTTGCTTTATTTAGCTTAGGCTTAAGTCAATAGCATTAACTCTCAGTCTAAACTAAACACAAATAGCTTTAAATTTTAACCCGACTTGGTTCATAACCTGTTGACTTTGTAGATGGCCGTATATTTGTCATTTTTAGATACATGTCACGTTATACACCATTCCGGTTTCTTGTATTATATATGTTCCACATATTGACTGTGTAGATGACCGTATAATTGTCATTTTTATTTAACATGTCATGTTATACGCCATACCATACTTGACTCGGTGACATCATTAGGCGCCCTGGGCCGGCTTGCATACCATCTGTACGCGGATGATACACAGCTATATTTTGCATTTAAACCCACGCCGACTGAACAGCAAGCTTCCATAATGCGTATTGAAGCTTGTGTTAGTGAGATCGATTCATGGTTGGCGTACAATAAGTTGAAACTGAACCGTGACAAGACCGAGCTTCTAGTATTATGTGCACACCACCGTCCACGCCCATTAATAGACTACGTCCAAATCACGTGGCAGTCCAAAATCCAATGTTTCCCGCCACGTGATCACATCGTGACAGAAGATGGCTATCTGAAGGTGGCAAAAGGAATTTTTATAATTGTTGCTATATAACAAGTCACTTAATGACTGCCCCTCGGTAAACATTGAGGTTTGTTTCCTCGAGGATATTGTGTAATCGGGGCCAGTAGAAGATGAATTTCCGAAAAGCCTTGACGATGGGATTGATAGACTCTACCGTCACGTGTTCGACTAATTTGCATAATGTCAAAGTTTTCAAGTAAGGAGAATAAACTGTAGAAGTTTGAAAAAGAAATGATATTTCTCTGCGTAGTTATTATTGACGTTCTAGAATCTGAAAAACATCACAACGAGGCTGTATATGCATGACTGCAAAATCCCAAACAAAAGCAGTAAATTCCATCCTCAATATCTTATCTTTTTCATAATCACAGCATGAAATGACAACTTTACGATTTGCGTAAAGTTGGTTGCCATCTTTATGCAGATTTACTTGGAAGCGTAAATATGCGTAAAGTAGAGTTGTTTGCTATCTAAATACGTAGATTGACGGAAGAATAAAGATGCGTAAACACAGAGCCTGTATAACAGGTATAAAGTTGCTCAGCCTGTGTAAAATCCCAGAAAGGTTCGTTAAGACCCACAATATTTGAAAACGGTAAGAGAAGTGTTTCCGATTAGTACTTTAAAGTCAACAATGTTGCGTGTATAGTGATATATTTTAATGTTAACACATCATATTTCCCAATTTGAGCGTCAAGAAAATATTTGAAGGATAAAAAAAACATAATGAATCTAGTGGTGGAATTGACATTTGTCATCTGTCAAAATCAACCAATCGACTTCTTTGTTTCTGTCTGTTACTTGACCTAGCTGGGAATAATATGGCCCTTTGTACTTCACGTCATAGCCGCCATGTTGGTATACAGTTAAAGTGCCCCAAAACCCTTTTGCAATTTTTATATATATGAAACTTTGAAAGGTTTTGAGTACTTCTGCGAAGAAAGTTTTGGCTTACAGAGAATACTCTATGTTCTAGGCTTGTTTGAAATGGTGAAAATGTCACCTCTCCTGACCCGGCCAGTACCGTGTAAGAAAAAGCCTGGGTCGATTCCCGATCTTACGTCACCTCATTAATGCATTATTGTCCATGACGCCTTTCTATCACAACAGCATCGATATATAGAGAATATACACAGTCTGTGAGATTTTAGTAAAGAAAACAGCTATTTTAGACAAAATGCTAAATATTTATTCAAGTTATTGCAAAGTCGAATGAATTGGATGACGTAAGATAGGGAATCGACCCAGTCTTTTTCTTACAAGGTCATGGGTCAGGCAAGGTCAAATTTTCAGCATTTCAAACAAGCATAGAACATAGTGTATTCTCTGTAAGCCACAAATTTCTTCGCAGAAGTATTCAAAGCCTTTCAAAGTTTCATATATATAAACATTGCAAAAGGATTTAGGGGCACTTTAACAATAGATTCTTCGTAAGCTTCTTTTGTTCTGTACACCAACATGGCCGCCATGCCCTTTGTATCTCTGGGGATTGAGTGCAAACCATCTACAGAACTAGAAATAACCGAAGGCCAAAAGTGCGACCAACAAAGACTGTATTAATTTGTGGAAAAGGTAATTTTGAAAATATTCATGACCTAAGAAACCAGAAAAAGAAATAAATGAATATGTAGAATAAACTGATAGCCTGCAAACAGGCCAATATATCTGAACACTCCCTCCCTCCCCCTGCCAGAGCCTATTCACAGGCTAAAAATATACTTGTTTGGTGCGATGATATTTTCTAATGTGCCTTGGTTTGAATATTTTAAAAATCAGTTAGGACTCGAGATGACGCACACGTACATATCAATTAATTTTGATGATTTCGGCTGTTTCGGTAACAAACTCCTTAGCTTATAAATTTCACTTTATTTCTTATCACCCTTCTTCTCATTTGCACTGAATATTGCACTGAATATGATATCCGCGAGGGTTCCCTGTCTCTACGCCTTACATGTTTCCGTTCAAAGAGATCATTAATTTCCCTCTCTCTAGCTCTCGATCAATCAATCGTTTATAATTTATCCATGTTATCGTCTAAGAGCTATACAACTCGTTCAAAATACTCAGTATGTTTGCGTTGAAGAAGATTGGGAAGATTATCAATGGTTTCCTTCCTTTTCGGAATCACTGTTTCGGTAAATCCCCTTCAACTTTCACCACTGGTGACCCAAGCTCTGTAAGTAGCAATATTTACTAGCATTTGTATGGGATTTTGTATTCTTGGATTTTCGAAACTAATACTGAATAAAAAGCGGCAATACTTACAGGATGTGTTTATTTGTCCATGGGCTGTGTGTGGTTGCAATTTCAGCGTTTTGGGGCGAGTTGTTACCGACCCCAGCAGTTCTGCTGCGTAGCTTATAATATGAAATGTCAAAGTTCATTTTCATGCTCAGGAAAAGGCCTGACAGGAGATCCGGTTGTTTATAATTTCGTCTGTGGTCCCTTCAATTTTCCTATTGACTCAGGCGCCTGTTAATTTGGCATATTTTTATTTAAAGGGGAAGCTTCCAACCAATCTTTATGAAACTCGGCAGGCTGTTTGTAATCGGTATTTGTAACAAGAGGAAACTACTTGTATCTTTCAAAGTTGTATCACGTGACTTGAAAACGATCGTTAACGGTTGAAACCTTTAGACAAAACCGGGGTACGGATAGTGCAAGTGAATCACTTTTCTTCATTGTTCTATGACTCATAATAAGGGCTTGAACGATCCGCCTTTTAATGATTTCCAGATCATAACGGAAGCAATTAATGACAGAAAACAGGTCACGTGACATAGTAAATGGAAAAATATATTATAATATAAATGACCGATACCACATTAGAAGGAACTACAGTGTAATTGTCATTTTAAGCAGTGTGATAGCACAAATGTTCAAAAATTTCCTGTGTACACTTCCCCCATTATGACGTCATCGACCGAGGAATGTCACGTGACACTAAAGTAGACTCCCATCTGATTAAGAGAATTGAAGATCTTTAAAATTTTCGCTGGGGGTCTGTTAAGGTAAAAAATCCAGGCCTTAAGTTACTTGAGACGATTCAATTCAGATCAAGTCAGATCCGCCGTTCCGTATCTGTCCAGGTAGTAAGTTTAGGGAACAACACAGAATTCAGAACCAGTTTTGAAGCTCCAGATAGTTAGTTTCACATCCATCGCCTGTTCATGAATTCAACCTTGAATAGAGCGAGTAAAATCCGTGAGGTGTTGGAACCGAATCTTAAAATAGCATCGTGACGTCCACTGAGCCAAAGACTACCATAGGGTACGGAGATCGGTTCTCTTAGGTGATGGTCTAGTCTTGATGTATATTATGAGGATTACATACCGTTCCGTTAAATACTGTGAAGTATATACTAAACTATCTGGGTGGAATAATAAGTAATAAGCTAGACAGTTGATCATGGTATAGCGATACTGACACCCATAATGAGAAGTTCACGCAAGACCGATCTTGATGTTCAAAAATACAAATGGCTGTTTATTTCCCGATAGGTTTTGATCTAAATCTTAACTTGATTCTCTCCCCCAGAAAAATAAGAAACAGGACCACGTGCTGGCTGTAGTATGTATGGTTTAAGACACATACAACCTGACACGGGTAGGGAGGGGTAACATATCATTAGCGGCGCCAAATGAATAGACTAACAGGTGCCGTGGATAAGGGTATGGAGGACTGAACAAAAGCTCAACAGGTTATTATAAAGAAACGACTGACTTTAGACCTTCGCATAGATGCTCACCTATTCATGGACTGCTTATTTATAACCAAGTTATACTAACTAAAACAATAAGAACACCTGTTGCTTTCCTAGCAGCTATGCTATGCTTTTCTTGGCAATAATATGTCTTAGTAAGCCGAGCACTCCTCACGACAGCACTTACACAACAGAACTGAAACACAAGCTCCACCTATACCGACCGACCGTAATGACATGCAAGTTAGAGACAAGGAGTCGGTACGAAGTTCGTGGCTTTGCGAGTTCCTTATTGGCACTTGAACTCGACGATTCGTATGTTTCACGTTGTTGACCAGGGTATGTTGTGCTGCCTACGTTTATAACTATTAAAGGTGCCCCTACTAAGGAACCCCCATTCAGTAATTAGTTCAACGAACTCTTGAATAAAGACCCTGTGAAGTGTGTTAACTGGATATAGAAATATATATTACTAATAGCGTGATTAAGCCGGAAGAACATCCATTCTCTAGTTTTGGAAAACTTAAACCTTTATCACTTCAATATCAGCTATTCCAGATCTGTGGCAAATAAGAAAATATGAGCAAACCGGTTAAGAGTGTCAGGTATATTCAAACAATGCTTCAGCTTTAAAGTGATTCCCTGAGACTCCATTAAACTGATTAGCACTCTTTCACACCTCAAGGCTTTTGAAACTTTTCGCTTAGTTAATAACCCTTAATTGTTGCAGGCCGGTTAAGCTGCAATTAAAACGATTATAATAGCTAAGCTAATTAAAATTTCTTAGAAAGGCTCAGGTAAGGTAGACGAATACTAAGGCTTGTTACCCATCAAATATTTTCTCTCGGCGTGATTGATTGAATGCGTCACGTGACCCGATATTTTCTCTCCGCGAGCGGGAAATATCAGTGAATACTGATGAGCGTATAAGCGCGCGTCAAAGAAACTATTTGAAGGTTGATAACAATAACCTACATTGTGGCGTCGAATATGCCCTGATATTTGTCCTTGGACATTATTTGATCCTCTAAGCTCACAGTTTCCCTCGAGCGGAATAAATATCTGGGCATATTTCGACGCCACAAATAGGTTATTGTATTTATATTTCTCCCCACAAGTAGCTTATTATTTATATAATGCTGACAAAACTGCGTACAGCTTCATCAAAACTTTGTCAGTTATTCACATAATATTTGCCTTGTTGCAGCAGTAAAAGGCTCAGCTTTCTTTACTGAGTTAGTATTAAAAGTTTAAAGTGAAAGCTGTCAAAACCTTAAACATTCTTCGTCGTCATTTACCATTTCTCATGATGACGTCTTCACGAAAAACAACGGGGGGTATAGCTAGTGATATATTTGTGGCAGAAACGGAATTATTTTACAAAAAGAACCAAAGGACGGGTCTGTTTAAAAAAAAATGACTGACAGCTTTCTTTTGTCTACGAATTTCTAAAGATGTCTGCTTCGTTTCTTGCCAGGTTTTCTACTCCCAGGAGCTCGGCTAACCCGTCAGTGGCTCCTCTATTCATTCTTGGCTAAAGTAAGTTTGCGGAAATACGTCAACAGAAAACGGGCAGTTATAAAGTTTAGAATAATCAGGAAAAGTCCTGTCAGTGGTATTTACATTTCAGTGTTTAGTACCATGCCGATTGTAGCTAGGATATGAGTGAAAAGAAAAAAAGCCATTCACCGACACCGCAAATTCCTACATATAGGTTCCTTTCATAGCTCCTGATATACTCTAGTTACTAGTTCATGTTTTACGCCCCGGTCAAACGGTTTCAACATCGGTACAACATTGTTGAAGCTGATCTTGAAACAGTTTGAAATGGTCAAAGGCTCTCAAACAATGCTTCTTTCAACATTTTTTTAAGAATATTCATGTCATTTCAAACGGTTTCAAGATCGGCGTCAACAAATGTTGTATCGATATTGAAACCGTTTGACTTAACTTAGCACGCAATTTAACTGGAGTTAATAACTAAAAGTTCAATTTTAAATTTCAGTTCACTCACTCAAGCAATCCATGTGATTCACAGTATACTAAATACGACAGGTGCATGGTACGAACCCAATATTTTGTCTAACTCGGATTATAATTCATATTGAAAATAAGCTGGTAACGGTTAAGTGACGTGTTGTCACTGATTAAGATAGATCAGTTGAGGTCTCTTTATATTTGCTCGTCATTAGCTGACCGCTTAGTGTGGATCGTTTATGCGGAAATATAGATTGGCCACGGCACTATGAGATATCAAAACAACTTAACCTTTTCAGAATCACATTAAAAGACAATTCCTTTTTGTTTCGTTTTTACAAAATCTGCGGGGCATCTTTAGTTGCAATACCACTACTTTACAAATTATCACGTACGGAGGGTTCCACAGTATATGAAACGAGCTGAGTAAACCGATTGCTCAAGCAGTTATATGCAAGATAGACTCAATATAATTCACAAAACACCTCATTCAAATACATTTCTTGTTAGTTTATTCACAGTTTTTTCAATTATAACTAAACTCTAGGAAAGTATTATTCTCGCCGCTTAACATCGCAAGGCACCTGTCGGGACCTAGCAACAACCTGATGAAACAACGTAAAACCAACATATGTATACGAGCAATTTCTTGAGCTTTACGTGGCCGAGGCCGCGAATATTACAATTTCCTTTTTTTTAATTTCCTTTAATTCTGCTCAAAAATAGCTTCATTTATTAAAATATAACTTTATATTACTGTTAGACAAATATACCCCCAAAATGCGAGTTCTTCTTGAGTATGACTCAATCGACCTTAGGGATTTCTTTCTCAGTTTCTTTTCTTCAGCGCTCTGAATCGGAACTTTCTCGTAAGTATTATATAACATTTACATTTCTTTATGACTTCGTTTGAAAGATCCGTTCATGGAATCTATCTATATATATATTTATATAAACTATATATCTGTTATTGTCCAAGTCCTTTATTAATAATACACTTGTTCAGCTTGTGATTCTAACAAGCTTTTAAATGGCATGTTCTCTCTCATTTGTTCTTGGTCTTTGTATTTAACCACATCCG
This sequence comes from Actinernus sp. WN-2022, assembly GCA_030867875.1. Classification (NCBI taxonomy): domain Eukaryota; kingdom Metazoa; phylum Cnidaria; class Anthozoa; order Actiniaria; family Actinernidae; genus Actinernus; species Actinernus sp. WN-2022. Next base: position 30,480,167 of record JAOWCC010000577.1, read on the forward strand.
CTAAGTTACCGTTAGGTCCCGCCTTGCCGTTCTTGTTATTTTGTGATGACTGTTGGGTCTGATTCCCTGTCTTATCCATGTAGTACGAGTGATGGATGCGAATGTGAGTCCGCAGATTGCTGGAGCTGATGAACTTCCAGTTACAAATGCTGCACTTGTATGGCTTTTCTCCGGTATGCGTTAATATGTGCGATTGTAGATTCCCAGATGTTGTGAAAGCCTTAGAACACTGCTTGCACTTATACGGTCGTTCTCCAGTGTGAATTCGGACATGCCTTCTTAGATCACTCGAGCTAACGAAAGCTTTCGGGCAGTAGGTACACTTGTGAGGTTTCTCTCCCGTGTGTGTTAAAATATGCCTTTGGAGGTTTGTCAGCTGTGCGAATCCTCGGCAGCAAATATTACACGTGTATGGTTTCTCCCCTGTGTGTATTCTGTTGTGGATCTTGAGATGTGCGGCGAGAGCGAAGGCTTTGGGACATTTCTGACACTTGTAGGGTTTTTGACCGGTGTGGATCAACACGTGGCGCTGAAAATTCCAGGATCGGGTGAAAACCTTACTGCAGTGCTGGCAAGTGTAGGGTTTCTCCGTACTGTCTATTTCCTTTTCATCTTTTTGTCCATCGAGTTCTGGAGTGCCATTTCTCTGAGTTTCTTTTCCATTCCATGAGTGCGCCATTCTGTCTTTTTCATGTTTAGGCTGGGGTACGACGACTATGGGTTCAGGATTTTTGGTTCTAATGGGCTCAAGAATCTCCGGGTTCGGCACAAGAAACTTCACTGCATATCCGTCGGTGACCATGTGTTCAACGGTGGGAGGTGTACGTTCTATGCATTCTGAAATGAGAAAAGGAAAATACTGACAGCGTTAGTTTCTGAAAAGGTGTGGATAGATAGTTGCAGCTACTTTGTAGTTCTGAGGGGTTTACAAACAGTAGTATATGGTAAAACGACAGGCAAGGAAACAAAAAATCGAACAGTATCAATTTATTCTGACGAAGCCAAAGACGCAATGAATCACAGATAGAACGAAGAAGGCGAAGGAGCCGGTGAAGTTCAAAGCGCTGCGTTATTCAGTCCGGTGGAGATTAAGCGCGCAACAGCGGCTTAATCGGAAGTAAGAGAGTATTAATGGCTTCTTTTTAAGGACTCTACTTTTGTATCATGATAGCTTTTACAGATTGAGGTTTCCATTAAACCGCAAAGCCCCATGATGTTGGCACAGATATGCAACCTCAAAAAATATACACAAAGTCAAGGCATTGCTTGAGACATTATAGGAAAACGAGGGCTGAACATTGTGTATGTAAATCCACTCTCTCAGCTGTCCGCCATGCTAGCCATTTTGCCGCAGGCCGGCGGTGAGCCCTGAGCTTTTATTTCCAATTGTTAGTGTTAAATGAATGCTTTGCTAACTGGTAACACAACAGTGACCACCGAAGCCTTTGTTTACGATCACCACGACCACACTCCACTTCACAAAGCCAATTTGGTGTTTCTCCCCGCGAGACATATTAATAACTCAATCTATGAAATTCTCTCAAGGAAGAGCTTTTAATTCCTCTTGAACTTGGAATAGTTCGCTTAAACAAGAGATATCATAGTCTTTTTTCCAAAAGACTTCATTCTTCAGTGATGAATAATTGATCAAGAGAAATACCTTCTCACAATAATCATGGTAAATCCGTTTCTTTGTCGATGTTTGCGGCGTTTTGAGCTTCACAAAAAATTACTTTATCCTAAATTTGTGCTAAACGCATTGGGAGAGAAACAGCTGAGACCTTGGAACTGATTTTTGATAACTTAGTCTTGGGATTTTTTCCATTGTCACTTAGAAGGTACTTTTGAAGGCATACAAAAGAAAACAACAAAGGTTCCTTCATTACGCATTGCAATTTGTACAAACGAGTAGCAAATTTGCCGAGAACTACATAATCGATTTTACAGATATCTAGCAAAAAATCTCGACTACTTGTAACTGGATTATCTCAAAAGGGAATAAAGGTTTGAGTAAATCAACTACAATTGAAATTTGTGCGATAAATTATTCAGCATGAAAAAGAAACTAGCTCAGCTGATAGGAGCATGACAAATGCCCATTAATCGCTTTTCTCTTTCTGAAGCCGTCCCGTTAAACTATCAAAAAATACTTTTCAATTTCATCCTTATCTATTTGACAATTGGATAATCAAGAACTATTTTCATAGGGATTGCAAGACCACTAAGGAAATTAGCTAGAGTACTTCAACAGTTTAATCTGGGCTTACAACATACTTTGACCGTAAGTGAAATCGTCACTTCATCAACCTCTATATCTGATTTTCAGTTTCAACTAAAACCAAAGTATACTCAATAAAATACTTGGAAACACTTCCGTCTTGGTTTGTGGGGAATGGGGCACTTTTGTTGTTTCGCAGATCTCATTTCCGCGACCCTAAGTGATAATTCTTTTAGGAAGTGCTATCACAATAAAGGAAGTCCAGAGGTTGTCAAAAGGATACAAACATATAAAATGTAATGGGAACCCATTAAGAGATGGGCCTCTAATAGAACTGGAACTGAACAGCATTACTTATTGTCACTTTCGAGAACTTTTAAGTATACAGGAAGCACACGGGAAAGAATCGCGATAAAATGGTGTGCATGCAATAAGATAGACGTAAAATAAAAGCCACGTACGGGTTCTACATTAAGCTACTTACCAAAATAGTTGAAACTTGGCTTCTTGATTTCCTTCTTCTTAATCAGGAATGAACGAGGCATTTTTCTGTACTGCTGGAATTGCGTATGAAGAGTAAGTCTTGGTTGAGTATAGTGCTTAAGTGTAGGACGAACGTTCCACGCTGATCGGTGGTCACTTGTGAACTGAGCAACAAGCAGAAGACGGAGCCCTAATTATAGGAACTTGATGAACAAGCAGGTGCAGAAAGGCGGTCGGTAAACAATTCCCCACTTGCCAAACTGACTTGCCTTGTATACAGAGCTAGTGAATAGATGTTGACCACTTCGAAACAAAGAATTAGCACGGTGAGCTATTCAACTCAACACTCTTTTCTCTTACCAATTCCATCTATTAATTTATTAAGGACCTGTTTTACCCCTATATCAGGAATTAAAAGACTGCCATGGCAGGTTACAACCGGGAACAAAAAACCGAAACGTCCATTCCCTCAGACAATGGCTGCGATTGGTGCAATCTCGGCACTTGGGCTCATTGCGCATGCATGGAAAATTAGTTTGTTTAAAGCCTGCTTGGTGCTAGTGGCAAGAGGTCTTAGCCAATCAGAATCGCCGCTTCAAATAGCTTTCCAATGAAGGAAGGCAAACTGTAGTGGGGAGATCTGAACATAAGCAAATGCCCTAATGTGTTTGGTGGCATGTCTTTTTAATCCTATCCCACGGGTATCCCGGTTAAATGCGATTATAATGAGTAGAAGAGTGTTCTAGAGCCTTTAAGAGTATCTTTTTAAACTTATTTCAAAAAAAGAATTTCAATCCAAAAGTTTTTCCTTTCTCACTTTTGTAAATGATTAATCCGTTTTATCCATTTACAGAGAATACAGAGACAAAGGTGGATTATTTACGAACGAGCCATGCCACGTCAATTATTCATCCAGAAGCCAACTAAATTATTGTGATCTAAGAACTGCCGGGAACTCTGGTGTATTTACTAGAACTATTTAACACTCCCTTATCATTGCGATAACCCCCTTGCTCTTTTTTTTTAGAAACCCTTTGAATATGGCTCACTTATTTAGAAAATAAACCACTCATTTTATTTTGCAAACCCAAACGAGCTAAGAAGGGAAAAATAAAGAACGGAGGGTTTTGGGCACAGAATTGACTTTGCTCTTGCATCAATTATCGGTGTTATAACAAGCTTTTGTTTTGCGCTCGCTAACTGCCGTTTTCCCGTGCATAGCAACACACATTGTGCAATGGTGATGCCGTAAAGGCGAAGACCACCAGTTCATTCCACTTGCTCACAGCATAGGGCACGTGCACTTTTTAACAGGTATGCGGCTCCCCTCTATAACAACACAAAGACACTTAGTGTTCTCGATTCTACAATGACTCGGAAATGAGCAAAGAATCCTCCGGAGCTATTTCGTAACGACAAATCGGAGAGCATAGCCTTAAAAACCTACTCCTAGACTGTAGTCATGTTTTTAGGAATCAAGCGCACATATCGTGTTTGAATTGGTCACTTCTCTCCCTTTGGCTGCATTGGTATTCCGATTTAAACTGAACAAACGATACCGAAAACTGAGAGTACAATTCTGAACGACTACCCCAACTTGAATATCTTAAAAAACGAATATAATTTTGTCTTACTTCTGAATTATCCTGCAGCCCATAATTTTAGTATCATTACAACGGGAGTTGTATTTAAGTGCTATTAAGGTAAGTGGTTTTAGAATGGGTCGTGTAAAAATGTGAAATCAGTTTAAAAACCGCCAGTTAAATGAAACCCTAAACGTTCTGGTACCATATTTATTTCAGCAGGTCTTCCACTAAATCCGTGCGGCTAATAATTCATAAAACTGTCCTTATGTAAAGTTTGGAGTTACTTTTGAAACCCACGTTTAAAATTGCCAGGGTTTCATCGATGAAAAATGTTGAATTTACTAAAGGTATTTGCGAGTTGTCAACCAATTAAACACCGTTAATGTGTTAATTGATACTAGGCGCTGCACAGCGCTGTTGTCATTCAGATTATCTCTTCCCCTAGTCGGCATTCAATAGATTTAAACAGGCATGCTTTCACTTAGTGAATCAGCTGCCTCATTTGCAAATATTCTAGCACCACGCACGGCAACGCCATACTGTTAATTAAACGGTTTATAGCCTTTGATTTGAAGACCTTTCTTATTTTGTAACCGTGTAGGATTTCGTAAAGAGTATTTTGGTTTGCGACGAACGAAATGCTCTCTGGCTATCCGTGCCGAGAATGAAATCAAAATGTGAAGCTTACTTTTCAACATGGTCAAGTTGGTTTGAGTAAGTCTGTCACAGAGAAGGACGTGGAAATGTTAATCTAACAAAGCTTAGAAATCTCTTCTATATGAATATTACTCGGCCGACCGCTATGACCATATACATATTTTATTATTTGAAAGTCGATTTTGCTGGTGACTTCACGGTTTTCTGACCAGCCACCAAAAGTGGGAAATCAGAATAATCATATGGACTAAAAAACTGTTTATACGTTTTTAGCTAACCATGATATTTGAAACTTTTCTCAGCTCCCTTTTCTCTACCATGACTGAAAACGTGATATATAGGCAAGTGACGAGGCATAAAAACATTGGAACTCCGATCCTTCCCTTATTCGCAGCCTTTCTCTTGATTACTTTTAGTATAATATTACGTTGCTATACTATCTTCAAAATTATCGGTTTAACTTTAGGCAGTTACTTCCAACGACTCTGATTTACAAGGAACGATCAGAATCAAGGTACTTTATCAGACGATTTTTGGTTTGGCTGCTCCAATCGCATTCAGATAAATCCTTTTTAATTAGAATAAAAATGTTCACGCATACTGAAAAAGAAAAGGGCGATCGGAACAATAAGGCGAGTCTAAAGCCACAGGAATCTTATCTTGCTCTAAAACATTTGACTCGGTTTGCTTCGTCAAAGCAAATCTTATAACTGTTTCGGAATGTTTCAAACCCAGCCCGAAGTAGGAACTGGAGTTAGTATTTGTTAAATTCAAGGGCGGGAAGAAAGCAAAAATGTGCCGCTACGTTGCTTGAATATTCTCACTGCCCGCGGCAGTAAATGCTCACTTCGCAGTGGGGCTAGCTGCGAATTCGGTCCATAATTCGCTAAAAATGCACCGGTAAGATTGAAAGATGAATTCGTTTAAGATTTGTAGCAGATTTACATCTTGGTACTGATGTCACATAGCTTTGTAACATAACCGTAAATTCTCGTGGTTGTGCAGCATTGTCGTTTAGAAATTCTCGTAGCCTATATTTTCTCAATCTCAGAGATACGTCCACACAGCTTTGATTTAGAGTGCGCTTATGAATCAGATGCACCGGAGTGAAAACATTACTCGAGTCAGTACGACCTGAACCCGATTTTTTTTCAAAGGAATTAGTCACAGTTCCGGCTTTTAAATACAACTGATGATAATCAAATATTATTTTTCTGGTGCAAATTAAATCATCTTTGTCACTTCAGGATTTATTACCATAATCTTCCTGTATTTTTATTCAAAGTTGCCAAAAATAAAGATTACTATAGCTAGATAAGAGAACTAGAAAATGGACTTACAAAGAAAAGGCACGGGGTGATTATATTAAAACCAGACACACACACACAAATATTTTTGAGCTGTAGAAGGAAAGACAGCCAACCAAAAGGCTCAATCGCTAACTGAAGTAATTCTACTTTAAAACCAAATTTACTGTGCACTCTAATGATCAATTTTATTTCTCGATGAACAAAATGAGAACACATGTTCTGAATGAGTTTTTAACATCCTCTTAGCATTTACTCAGAATTCCCAAGGGATTTTCTTCGATGTCCTTTCTCATGCAGGGCGGGTACCGGGCGTTAACCTGTTCGCAACGCGGATAGCAATAAAGCCAAATTGGATTCAAAGTCTCTTTAAAAAGCTATCGCTTTCAGGGCCCTGGGAACATCGCTTATTACACTGTAATATTATCACTGAAACCAAACCAAACCGAACCAGTTATATACATGTACGAGTTGTTGGCGAAAAAGTACGAATGAGTGGACTTCAGTTGGACTCAGTTATTAGAAACGTTTTGGTTGCGGTTCGCTTAATAGTTCTGTAGTTGTTTTGAGTGAAGCTAAAAAGACAACGGCTAGCATTGAAAATGGCTGGCCGAACGAAAGCTGCTAATAGAGACTATTTACAGTAACCGTTATTAGTTATTAGGACAGCAGTAGTGGAAAAATGGAGTTAAGACGAGTAAACAGGTTTGATGGACACACGAGCTGACTGAACTAATCATTATCTTTTCTCAGAGCAGGTGAATCTTACGCTAGATTACAGGAAATGTTAGCTAGAATACTAGTCCCTTTTCTATTGCCCCATTTCAGATTACGTGTACCGTTCCCTTGTGTATTGTACTTTTATTTCTTGTTATCTCACGAGAAGATACATTGATGTGGAAACTCTTGAAGAAAGAAACTTTTACCCCAGAGGTTTGAGATGGACACAACAAACAGGCCAAGTAGAAGGCTATAGTTGAAACTGAAACAACAAATTTGCAAAACAATACTTTTTGCTCTTCGATAACTCCTATCTACTTTGTCATTATCTCCTTAAATTGATGCTTTTTTTAACTTATGAAAACCCGAAGTACGAAATTAAGTTTTCACAATATTTTACAAATCGAAGGTAACATTCGTAAAAAGGTGAAATCTGAAGTCCCAGGCGAAATGAATGTATACAAAACGTTCAAAAATTAGATTTAAAATATGCACATATAATTCACTCCCATCACATGTAACAAAAACACAGCAAGTATTTTCACTGTTCTTTATTTGAATTGTTAAAACGAATAATGGCAATTAATAAAAAAATCCTCTTAGAGTTAATGAAATGTATGTTATCAAGACCGGCTTCCTGTGGGATCGAACTCAAAGGCGGGTTTCAGCCGGCATACGTCTTATTTCCTTTTTGCGCGCGATCATTTCAAATTCAAGGATAAATCGCGTTTCCTATTTCGAACTTGTATAACTTATAGTACTTAGCTAAACTGGGAAATTAAGTTTGTCTGTGACAGCTACAAAATTATCTTAGAAGATATAGGCTCGACACTGAGTAAAATAGCAATACTTCACATATATATTCTCTGTGTCTCACCTAGTGTAATTCTGTATTTTTCAAGATCAAACAGTACTGAACTCAAGGCCGTGACCTTTTAAAATGATATGGGCATCAAATCCATATTCCCAATCTTGTCCCGTCCAGTTCTCGTGGCTGGTACCGGCGGAACCCGTTCGGCATATGGCTTAATATAAAAGTATACCCGTGGAAAAGTCTAAAGCATTTTCAATCGTTTTTGTTCGGGAGGCGGGTGGCCTGGAAAATTCAGTTGTTACGAGTAGTATTAAACTACAGACAGTTACTTCATTATAAAACGGGCCATTGCGTAACACTAACTCCAGTGTTTGCCATGTATTGTATGGTATATGATGACTTTGCTCTATTTTATATGGTAAATGATATCTGTTTGCTCTTCTTCTCGAACACCTTTACCCAATAGAAGCTGTGACGAATGAAGAGTGCGAAAAAAAGTCATGCAACATTCTGTACACGCAAACCTAACTGCAAGGGAGAATCACTTTAAAATCAAATAGCCAAGCACTGTGAAAAATCGCAAAAATATATATCAATTCAGCTTTCTCGCGTATAATTGCCATTCACACCAATGGCACGAATAATTTCCTTCTTGTCGAGCTATGAAATTCGCGTTCGTTTGGGACTATTCTGGAATAAGAATAACTGGAATAATACGTGTAAGCGTTCGTTTGGGATCTATTCTTATTCTGGAATACTTAGAATGCATTCTGTGTATTCTGCTTCTAGAGGCCTAGGCAGAATAACCAGAATATCCAAAACGAACGCGCCCTATCACGGCATAGGGTTGTTATCTCCGAGATCCGACGTGTTAATCGGTAAACATGGAAAGAACACAACACTGATGCAAGAAAAGTCAATATCACTAGCAAAGTAAGTTCTTCATTAGTTTGTGCCATTGGTTTTAATCTGTCCTCGACCTCGATCAGAGAAAAAAATGTTTCAAGAAAACAACTGAGATTTTATGAAGATTTTATGAATAACACGATCGAATGAATGCGCATGCGCAAAGATTATGCAATTGACTCTGAAGACGTTGAAACACTATTACCCTGCGAGCAGAGGTTTCTCTTCTCTTTGCCTTTCCTGTCGCCGAAAGAAACCTCTGCCACGAAACGATTGCTTTTCGCGTTGAGCATTTGCCACGGTATCTGGATTGCCATTGGCCGAAAAAAAAACGAGACGGTAAACATTGTAGATTCATTGTATGTAGATTTCAAATTGTCCTTTTCCTATTGTTATAAACGGCAGTGGAGAAAATAAAATTAATGTCCTCCTTCGAAGGTATAAATCAAAGCTTTCTTTAGGATAAATTAAGGTAGATTTATTGAACGGTAATTTCAAGGTCTTCTGTGCAGTTCAGTAAAGTAAGAAGTAGACAAAGCCGGAGTTTGAAGCCCGTTCGTATCAATCGTCGGCAAACAACAAACGCATGACGACATAAATAACGGCTGCAAAGGATACTGTGGGCTCTTGCAAAACCAGCGAAGATCGCCAAAAAGTCATGCCCGAGTGATATCAAACAGGTAAAACCGGTTTGGTAACTGGCTTATCACGTGGTTTACCTCCAAGATTTTAGAGGTTTCAAGTGCGCATGCTCAACGGGAAAAGCAATCGTTTCGTGGCAGACGTTTCTTTCGGCGACAGGAAAGGCAAAGAGATGAGAAACCTCTGCTCGCAGGGTAATACACTATAAAAATGCGTAAGCAAACAGTGGCCGTGATTTTACTTAAAATCTAGTTACTCGGGCTGCCTGTGGCAGCACCTGCAAGCCGTTATTTTTAATTTTGTTTGTTTCTGCGCATGCGTTAAAGTTCAAGTTCACACCAATCAGATTGCACTGTGCTGGTCACGCAACGATCGCCAGGTAAATTTTATTTACATAATTTAATACAGTAAATCAAGATGGTGGAGGCCCCGCGAGGAACTTTCTCTCTAATTTGGAGTCCCATCTCTCAAATGTAAGCAGTTTAATGTTTTATTTAACTTCACTCGTGCGAAATCCTTCCAACAGGCTCAGCATATTTCAACTGGCGCTATTGTCGGAGCCGAAGGACCGCGTTTTTTACCCAGATGGCCAGTGATTTTATATACGACACGTACCACGACCTGAAGCCAGTGAAGTGGCCAGGATCCGGAAAGCTAAAATTCGAAGAAATAGATATTGGAATCTATAAGCCATCGGCTCGCTGTGCTGCATTTAAAACGTCCGAGGTGAACATCTTATTTTGGGTGAAGGCACTTCAAGACCAATATTATGAGTCTCTTAAAAACTGTCAGAGATTTAAATTTACCGTAAGTTGGATCAGAGAGTATTGAGATCGTTCCAGCGAGGATATTGACTTAGCGGAAACGGTACAAGCTGTCGAAGGATTTTACTTATAACCATCCACGTCTACTTAACAACAGGAATAGTTATGTGCCAAGGCATGGGCAAAGATTGAGTTTCCCAGATTACAGATGAAAGTAGAGAACTTAATGAATGAAGAAACAGAGGTCACGCGCGACATGCTTGAGAACATGTTCAACACTCTATGTTATACTAAGAAAACAAAACAAGTTACAGAGACTGCAAGTTCACAAGTCAACGAAAAACCCTAAGAGCCTGTAGTTTTGGATCAACATATCCTTGAAACTCCAAAAGCAACATACACATGAGTCAAATTCAAACCGGAAGAGACGGAATTCTTTAGATTCTTCACGAGGATCGTTAGCCCGCAATAAGAACCCGCAATAGAACTCTCTCGCTGATTTAATGACCTTGATTTGTAACATGGAGGCTGACCTAACTGATATGCGTCTCGTCACATCAAAACGCGAATCAAGAAACGAAACTCAGTCATTTGGAAGACAAATTAGTGCAGCAAGATAATATATACAAGACCGAAATCAAGATGCTGTCATCACGTATTATTGACCTAGAAGTTGAAAATGGCGAGTTGAAAGCGGATATAATAAAGCTGAGATCCGACTTTCAAACTTTAACAAAAAAATCAAGAATACAAAAAAGAAGACAATGAAAGACCAAGGTCTCCAGTGTTCCGAGACTACCCAATCTACTGAAGCTTTAGCAATTAATCAGTTTGTTCAAGAGCCATCTTTCTTACATGACAACCCGATCCCTATTCATCAGAATACATTTTCTGTGCTAAATGACGAGAGTTTACAATCACCTGACCGACAACCCACTACTAAAGAAAGGGACCATGAAGTACGGTAGTACGGTTAATTCTCGGGTTCAAAACAATGAATATATGCCTGCTCAAATGCAGTGTGTTAAACGAATAAGTAGTGTTTAAATTAAAAGGTCAACATACGAGAAAAACAAAAATATTAAATTACATATATACTAGGGGAGTAGAGAATGAAAGTCACCGCGCTACCGGCCACTCCTAAATACTGCTAAATTCAGCTAATAATTCTTCCCTTTGGTTATTACTAAGATGATTTCAAACGAAAGTGTATTTCATCTTCAATTTCATGTGGCCCGAGTGAAAGCCCAGATGGGCTCTTGTTACTCGGGCCAGGCCTTCGGCCGAGGCACGAGTCAGAAATCGCAAGTGTTTATTATTCTTTTCTTCTTTTTTTGTGTGTGTCGCTGGTTGGCGCCGGCAACCAATCAGATTTCGACTGGTCACGTGACACGTACGTTCCGCCAGCCATGTGACAGTGAACAACATTTTCAGGTTTTTCAAGATGGCGGGGAGTGGGAGTTTTGACTTAGCAAAACCTTTAATATCAGCTGTTTTTTTGTGTAAACCAAAGGTTCCTTCAAGTGCAATACCAAGATTTTTGTATTTTCTAAAGCTGAGAGGTGTTTCACGGACTTTGGACGGGAATTTATCACATATTATGCGACATGCTTTAAGATACACTCGTGAGACGTGACACCACTGACTATGTATAAAGACAACAGCTTCTAAATGTAAGTAGCCGCTAATCTGAACATGATAACCCGTATACCAATTGACTGTCGTTGTGTTGTTATTTATTGTTATTAACCTCTCGAAAGTGTAGTAGAAATGACCAGATTACTCAGTTCTCTGACTGACAGGGGCCTTTTAAAAGAATTACAGTCGTTTCGCCCCCATGCACATGTATTTAAATGTTTATAAATTCGGGAACGAAAATCCAGCATGCAGTGAGTGAGTATAAACTGAGTAAGTAATAAGAAATGAAGATTTTTTCAAACGAACGATAAATGACTGATGTGGAAATCGCATATTTATCTGTGGCGTGTTATTGACACTGGCATGCACTGTCACTGGTTTTATTTTGTTCTATTTCCCGGGTCTATTTACATCTGGCCTGTACCTCTTTGTATTTGATTATTATTAAAAAAAAATTTGAGAACTGACATAATGATATTATGTATAGAGTAGTGTATTTATCATTATTGCAAGTTTATAACATAACTAAATTTGGTCCAGAACTGAGAGCATACTTACATGCAAGTGGCACTCTTTCTTTCCCTTTCCCTTTCCCTTCCCCTTTCTTGGTACCATTATATATCCATGCAAGCTAGATCTTGTTTCAGTGTTTTCCATCTGAGGTGGTCCTGTCTTAAGATAACCCTAAGGTTACCTTAAGGACCTACCTTCTCATCATTGTATTTCTTATTATTGCCTTATTACTCGTAAACATTTCCATCATCTTATGAGAAAATAAATGTAATTGTTGTTGTTGTTCCTCAGTTCTTGACGTCAGCATTGTCACTTTCACTCGGTCATGATCAGGAGTATGAGTACTTTTACGAATTATTTGGGAATCTTGCTGCGACCCCAATGATATAAAAAGAGTGGACATTGCATGTTTATTTGTGGTCTGCCATTATAAGTTTCAGTCTCCTTCAAGATGTAGAAAATGAGCACTAGCACAGTGGCAGCTCACTAATACTAGAAAATGGTGGTCTGTAGTTTATGACCTCAATCGAAAATATTGTATTGAGAATTTAGCCTGAATGTCAGCCATCTCCACTGGTTTGTTAATAATTGAGAATTACAAATAGATGACTTTATTTCACATGTAGAATGACATTACCTAACTATTCACAGTGAATAGCAACATTATGTGGAATTTGTTGTTCTAAATTGCTTGATTTCTCATAGTTGTACTGCACCTGATATAATTACAATGCATCAAATTTGAGTGACACAATATCGTGAAGACTACTCAAATAACCATTGCACTTCAATCAACAACACCCATACCAATTTTTTTTTGTAATTCTAACGACCCTCAAGGAACAATAATATTGAAAAGAAAGTAATATTAAACTACAGAATTGAGGGAAATAGTGGCTGAAATGTACATGCACAGCATGTATGTATGTGTGTGTTGTGTGTGTATTATGGCTCTATCATTTCCAACCCCCCCACCCCCACCCCAGGCATACCCTAACCCCCCCCGCGGAATATGTGGGGCATTTGCACATTGACATTTGACAGACAAGAGCATCAGTAGAGAACCAATTCTCTGGCTACTCTAGCACAAACCATGTTGACACAAAATTATGCTAGAACCGGCCATGCAGTACATGCTATAGATGGCCCGAGTTAAGGCCACTCAGGGCCTCTTGTTGGATAAGAAATACCGGCGTTCAATGTGGATTAACTTTCAGTAAAAAAAGTTTGGGAGCATTCTTAAACACCACCGGTGCAAATTTGCTAGCGAATTTGGATCCCCATACCGAAAGAGAAGTACTGAATGATTATATGAAATGAGACTCTTACATATGACTCAATAACATACATTATTCGACTTGGCGTTTTCGAGTGAACACTTAAACGGTTTTGTAAGCGTGCGAGCCAGTCAAAATGAGGCTGTTAGAGTAACAGCCAATCAGCTTTTAGAGCACCCCCGACATTTGGCTTCCAAAAAGGCTGATAGAGTGTAGTTTCTTCAAACAGAGTTCTTGTATTTTTAATCAAAATTCGGCTCCCGCTTAAAGATAACCGCGGTTTGTTTAGAGTCATTAAATTTCTATCTCGTGTGAAATCTCTATCTCCTTTAATGTTACGCACTAGGCCCTTTACATTGACTTTATTTTAGGAAACTAAATTAAATACTTAAAACGTTTGTGCTCGCTCCATCATTGATTCACCTTTTTCACGTTATTTTCACTTAAGCTAAAACGGTGAATACATTGGAATGTGCCTGGTGCTTGAACATTGTAAACAAAAGTTCAAAGTTGCAAAAAGGTTAAAGTTGCGTAATTTCTAATTTTATTCGAACTCAGTTATACTTATGTCAATAGGCTAACACTGAGAACGCTCGAAACGTCAGCTGCTACTCGCTTCATACTACTATGCTACACATTACATTATTATCCATTTCGGAATTGAGGAACCGAATGTCAAAAGTTAATCTGATAAAAAAATGAACAACATCTCAAGAAATACCACACTAAAATTAATAGGTTTAAGGTAGAGTTTATCGGCTGAAGATTGGTTTCTGACATATGACTAGCTTTCAAAAATCTCAAAAATAAGACAGAATGTGTAAGTGGGGCAGGAGCACGTGGTTGGGGCTTCGCCGTCTCCAAAAACCATACATTCTCTCTTATTTTGCGTTATTTCAAACTAACGGCTTTCTGTTCAGATTCTAACACTAAAATTAATAAGTTTACCGATTTCAGTTATATAATAATAATAATAATAACTTTTTTGACAGTTAAGACTGATAAAGTTGTGGCCCTGAGAGATACGTTGAGATACATTAACTTGCCTTGATTATAACTAGAATTTAATTACTCTGGCTAGGCTTACATATACTTTTACAATTGCACAAACAAGAAAAAGACTTCTCTAGTTCAGTATCTGTCAACTGTCGTCCCTGATGTTTCTATGTACATATAAAACGCTTTAAGTCAAAGTAATAAACCCGCAGATCACTTCTTTAAAAATACACAGAAATGTGTTTGGACGGATTCTAAATTAATTTGATAAAGAGGATAAAAGCCGATCGAGAACATTATCACAGGTAAATCAACGCCAAACCTTTATCAATGCCACTATAAACGCAATCCATGCGGTGGCCGACTGATAATCTTTAGGTCGCCCTCTATTGAACTGAGTACCTCAACCCGACTCGCCAAGTATTTGTGATACAATTCAATGAACTGCAAATTCTGCCGGTATTTTTTGGATGGCCTTAGTGTCATTGACTTGCGTGCAAATTTGCTACAATCTTTTTCAAGGCATGTTCGATGAGAACGTTTATAAAATAGGAACGTTTCATACGTTCGCATACTTGTTTTGTTATTTTTTAAAGCTGCTAATCGTTACCGAAAGCCTTTAATTTGTTTTATAACTTATGTTCACTTCAAGCACGGAACTACTTTAAACTTTAAAGGTAGACTGCGCTGGCTCAGTCGTGTGCCCATATAGAATGGAGGGGATTTGGCAAAGCAATGTTGATAGTCTATTTACCTGTGCAAATACCTCCACGTGAGCAGCTGGAAATGTGTCGAAAACAAAGAGCGTGCGTCGTACCGGCCTATTTGCTAAATATTGGTTGCTGAAAAAGGGAAGCAACCAATCCCGAAGAAAGGCCTCGCAGAAGCCAACTATTGAGAACTATGAATCGCGTGTTTCATGGATATCAGCTGTTGTTTTCATTACGCGACTATTTCCATGTAAGCGGCATCATTTGGTAAAATGGTGAGGCGACCAGCAGGACTGCGCGTTATCGAATTCTTCATAGTCGATTTTCACGTTATTTTTTTGTACTTTTAGCACGACGTTCATCGATAACAAAACAGTTTTATTAATTTCACCTACACACAAAAGCACGCTTATAGACTTCAAAGGGCAGTTTGAAACAATAAGTCGATATTCGCATCGTCTCATATCGAATGAAACTCTAAAGGAAACAAAAATTGTAGCTGTTTTCAAGTTTAAGCTCACGCAATAACGTACGTGATAAAAAAATCATAAAACTTCGAGTAGATGTTGCGAAACGTTTCCAACGGAAAAAGGAAAAGTTAATTGTTGTATCAACAAGCAATCGGCGGCAGCCATTTTAAAAGTAACCAGAGGCTTAAAACTGAGCTGTTGTCGAAGGTTGTCGAAGGCCTTTTGAAACGTGAAAGGATAGAATATATTTACACAGCCACTGTGATTGTGTCATAAAAGCAATGGAACTACGATGTTGAATTTCTCTGGATCGTTGAAATCCCAGCAGGTAGAGACATCTTATACATTTGACATTACTACATGCTGTAGGATTTGAGTCTTCAGAATCAAAGTTCCAGCTTTACGTGACGTCACACCACTGAACCAGGCCGAAACATTTCGCCAGGTGAATAAACACAAAAGCGTGCGATCTCCGAATGAATTAGAAGATTATGTATCTACATCGAATGTTATGTACCTTCATATTAATTAGAATTACACGTGATTTATCATCTAAAGTAATTCTTCTGTAATATTTAGAAATGAAATGACTGTTCACCTGATAACCATATAAATTTGATTTTAGCGAGAATTTAAGCACTTTTTCGTGAAAATGACGGTTTGATTAATTGCTCTTTTAAAAAAAAACACAATTACTGCACTCGAAGGGAGGAAATTCTGCCAAGAACAGTCACTAAAGTAATCAGAGTTATTTAGACCTTATTAAGCGGTTTTATTGTAGCTTAAGGGTATTAATAACGATACTAACCAATAAAATAGAGCAAACCATTGCATTTCTAAACAGCATCACATCGCGGTTTTCACTTTTCCGCCTGAAAACCGTTATCATCGTGAATAATATATTAGAAGCCATGAAATGTGTTGGTACATCGACAGTTTTATGACATAAAAACTGTCAAATCTCAATAGTTTTCTAGAGGCATTTCTTGTCAGTTGTCGGCAGGTGGCTGAAGCAAGCACATGGAAGCTCGATGAATATTTCATATGGCACCGGCTAAGAACAAGGGCAATTTTCCGGCCTGGTAAATTCGATTCTCGTTGTCTTGTGTAAAAGGACGCTTTGTGGGAAACACTGTGGTGAATGTCAATGGTCTTAATTTCCGCACTTCGACTACCGGGAAAAAGATTAAACGATTTTCTATTGCTTAGTCATTATATGATTCTTGACAACTGTTAACATCTAACGGAGAGATATCTGGGAAGAAAGTTTTCGTTCTGAGCGTAAGTATCGGGAAAAGAAATTATACAAAAAGCTTATCGTTTTTATTCGGTTTCTTTGTGAATTGTGACATAATCAAAAACGATTTGTTTATAACACTGAACCTAAAGAGTTCCGAATAAACTGAAAAAAAACCTCGGACTATTTTTTTCCTACAAATAATGTAAATCTCAGTCACACAAAAAAGGTCATCGGTTTGAGCCTGACGCCATGCAAAGCACTAATGTACAGAAACTTTGATTTTCTCTTCAACGGCTGATTGATACTCCAGTAATTACCACTTTTTGTGTCCAGAACGTCTCAATTTGCAACTCAGTCAGGTGCCAATCTAGTCAATCTAGCAAATCCAGAACAAAATCTGCTGATCCATACTAGTAAAGTAGCGACGGTCAACATTTTTCTTAATGGATTAATTGCTATAAACAAGGGCTTCCGAAGCCGATTTGCCAACAAAAAGAACTGAGCTGCGAATCAACATAGTCTCTAATCTGTGTTAGGATTAAGAATTACAGAAAGTCAAGCAACGATCGAAGCCTTTAAATGTAACAATTCCATATTTCAATAAAATAATATTTTTGACCAGAATTCAAGAACCACTCAGGAGAACTATCTCGAGTCGTTTTAAGGAGTGCTTATATATTTCCGTAATTTTAACGAAATTAATTTTAACTGTCCAAGATCAAGTTTCAACAGCAATACAAAGTTTTTCTTAGTACATCCTTTTATCAGTGTAAATATACCGCACAAGTTTACGTTTTCTACAACGAATTCCAAAAAGTTGAGATTACTTCATCGTCCAATAATTTTGATCGTGATTTTCGGAGTTGCCCCTTGACGATCAGTGTTCCTTCCACACGCTATGAAATGAAATATCTTACTCTGTGACAGCCCTTTCATTTATTCAAAACACTTTTACTCCTTTAGCTGTTTTAATATGATGTATCATTCTGGGAGGACTATTGCTGGTTCCTGCTGGTGGCAGCGTTGCTTTAGCTGGTTTAACAGCTGGTGTCAGTCAGTGTAATGGCCACTCGAAGCCAGAAAACCAATATATGTAGGATTTTTAAATGGTAAGACTTATATACAATATTCGTTGTCTAGTCAACAAAGATATATTAACCTCTTTTCTATCGCTCACGTTTTGATCATTATTTTTCAAATTTCATTGAATATTACTTCGGTCACAAATTTGAGGAATATTGCGCGGTTGGTTCTAAGAACATTTTGATATTACCTTGCAATTTCAAAAACTTCGTTTTTCCAAAAAGTAATTACAGATATTAACAGAAGATCGCTTTAATTCACGGGTAAGAATACAACATAAGACTGAGTGGAAAACTAACGATTTCGGGTGGGACTAAAAGGGCCGTTACTGTTTTGGCAAGGAGTAAAATCTATGAGCAAGCCACTCAATCTAATTTCGTAACGTCAAAAAACGTAACGTCAAATTCAGCGCCCAAACAGTGGCTTTTCCGCTGTACGAAAACTTAGTGCTTAGCTGTTCGGTTAACGTTATTTGTAGTTAAAATGGCGAATGTTTAAACCATGCATAAGCATTTTCGGTCGAAATTTCTCTTGAAGACAGCTTGGATACGGTGAAAATAGAATAGTGTCCTGCAATAAGATGACTGAAAACTGACACGAAAGGTAATTTTAGAGGGTAAAACTAAATTCATGCAAAGATGCATGAATGAAAAATCCTAACAACTGCCTAAGTGGTCTGAGAACCAATTCTATTAGTTTCCTATTAGTGTAAACCACAATCTAGTTTTTCAGGTACCTTTGTTGATCAAAAGTCCAAATAGGAGATCTTTAATATATTTCTTTGCATCCCTTTCTCTTTCCCTTATAGCTTTTTTCAGTGGGTATTTTCTAATTAAATGAGCATGTACCGAGAATTGAAAATTAACGAAAAATGAATTAAGGTTACTGGATACCTTCAAAAGTGATTTCCGCAAAAATGCGTTTACGCGGGCGCTCGGCGAACAAAATATGGGAACCTATATATCAATGGAAAGGTTGATAACTGAATAATACCAGTAAAAGGTTATTTTATACGGAATTACTCTAGATTTAAAGTGCACCTAACCACTTTTGCGATTTTTATACATATGAATCTTTGAAAGGTTTTGAGTACTTCTGCGAAGATATTTTTGGCTTACAAAAAATACTTTATGTTCTAGGCTTGTTTGAAATAGTGAAAATTTTACCTTTCCTGGCCCATGACCGCGTAAGAAAAAGCCTGGGTCGATTCTGGATCTTACGTCAACTAATTAATTCGACTTTGCAATAAGTTGAATAAATGTTTAGCATTTTATCTAAAACAAGAGGCCCTGAGTGGCCTTAACTCGGGCCACCTAGGAATAGGTGAATACATGTAGTTCATGGAGTTCCATACATGGTTTGTGCTAGGGTAGGCAGATAATAGCCTCCTCCACAGGCAACTCTTATATGTTTTAGATCCGGCTTCCGGCAAAGCCGGATCCGAGCGGCGAAGCCGCGAGGGGCCTTTTTTTTTTCCTTCTTCCCCTCCCCCTCCCCCCTCATTTGTTTCATTCTCAGACCCTTGCTCGTCTCTCTTATACCACAGGAAGCCCGGTTTCACATCTTTTTTTCCCCCGATTTTAATTAGGAGTTGCCTGCGGAGGAGGCTAGGCAGATAATAGAAGTCGTCAGTTTGCCTGTTTGTTGCCCATTTCAAACCACGTGATAGTTCTCCAGAACATTCAGTGCTTTGTTTTCCAATTATAGAAATTGGTACATTTCCTCTTGGGATACAGAAATAGAAAAATGCATTATTGAAGGAGTCAGGTGGTCTGAAATGGTACAACAAACAGGCAAGCTAACTAGGTCTATTGATTCACTGTTCATGCTCATGATCATTTATATATAATGGGAATCACCTTCTGTAGGAATGCAATCACATGGTTGTACTAGATGGCAAACCAATCTTAATTCATATATTTAAAGGCACTTGTACGAGATCAGTAGTGTTCAGTTTAGCAAAACCTGTTTGTAAATGCTATTTTCCACTTCTAATCGATTGCCAGCGTTTTTAAAGATAGCTTGCCATCCAGCATCCATGGCAATGTCTTTCCGATGGCCGCAGGTCACAAGCTCAATTCATTCGTTCACAAAGTATTATACCAGCACATGACTGTTTCCTGCAAAAGGCCTATCACAACTGCTCCCAGTAATTATAATAAATCAACTTCACATAACACTCTCTCTGAACTAACTTGCTCAAAAATATCACATATTGAGTTTTTTTGTATTTTAGAAAACAATTATTTTTAGCAGGGTTTAACCAACCCATACTTTTCAACATTCTTAGAAATCAATGCTTTTCAGTAGGATTAATGGACTGATAATATTATTTCTAACTTCAATGTCCAAGCACAGGTGCTATTATATTGTGGAATACATGTAACTTTTCCTTTAGCTAATAATAGCTATAGATACCCCTTGTGAATATTTCGGGATGGTCATTCTAAATAAATAAAGTCATCTGTCTAGATCTGCATGCAGTTTCATTTTCGAGTAGAGTGGTGAATTTTCCAATATTAGGGCTAGTGTTCATTTTCTACATCTTGCAGGAGGCTGAAATTTATAACGAATTGTACGTAATTTCCACTTGTTTTCTTCGATCACTCGGCTTTCCCGAATTCTTACTATGTCATGAAGTGACTGAGTGAAAATACCCCGGGGGGGGGGGGGACTCTCCATAACAGTAGACGGGGGTGATCGTCCTATCCCTTAGGGTATAAAATTCTACCATCTGCTATCCCTTAGGGGTGTTCAAAGAGTCTGCTATCCCTTAGGGGGTCTCACGCTAATGGTGGCCCGGAACTTATATTACAGTAAACCACACAGTCAACTGAAACTGATCGCTTAATACTTCCGGCTTTATTGTCGGTAACAAATACAAAATTATTATCACTTATGTGCTATCTCTTAGGGGTAAATTTGCTGTTGACCACACCCAATGTGCTATCCCTTACGGTTAAAATTGATTTTGCCGACGATCACCCCCGTCTACTGTTATGGAGAGTCCCCCCCCGGGGAAAATACCGACGCTGGCCATGGCCTACTACAACAGGAATTGGGCTATTTACAGCTGTATTTGATGCCATTACTTTTAACAGAAACGAATATTAAAAAAGAAGATACTCATATCAATATTTAAAAGTACTCCTGACGCTTACCGAGAGAACTCAGATGAGGGATCATGTCAAGTTGACAATGGAGTCGTAACTACATAAGCTTAGATTGTAAACATGATCCGAACTGAAAAATTAGGCCATTTACTATATATTTTAAGCCATTATTTTTAAAAGGCACAGATAAACACGACACTACTACAAGCTGGTAAAGTTTATATCATCACTCAGGGTCTTAAAAATAACCGAGGAGAAGGTGCTACCTTTGCTCTAACATCTGCAAATGGTTAGACCTTCGCCGTGGCTCGGATGACCACGTAAATGGCGGTCCCGTCTCCAAATATTGGAGACGTAAAAGAACCACTGTGGACGCAATCCGGGGGGGGGACTCCCCATAAAAATAGACGGGGGTGCTCGACGTGAGAAATGAAATTCACCCCTAAAAGATAGCAATATGGGCGTGGCTCACAAAAAAATTACCCCTAAAAGATAGCACTCCAAAAGACAAGAAAATGGCATTAATTGGATTTATTAGCAAACTAAAGGAAATAAGAGACAAAGCTCTGCCCCATAACCTCGTCTTTAATATTCGGATGGATCAAACTCTATATCGAAGCCGTAAATACCGATTCAACTTGTGGGGTCTCATGCTCGAAGATCCAGCGCTATTTTTTCTCGGCCACAAAACTTTTGGGTCTCGGAGACCCCTAAAAGATAGCAGACCTTTGGAAGACCCCTAAGAGATAGCACTGCTAACGATTTTAACCCCTAAAAGATAGGTCGAGCACCCCCGTCTATTTTTATGGGGAGTCCCCCCCCCCCTCCCCCCCCCCCCCCCCTCTGCTTTCGGCACACAAATCCAGAAATGTGTAAGCACCTCTCATCCACATTTCAGGCCAAACGACGTGAAAACGGCCTGGAAAATAAATTCCGAATTCAAAATATTTCTCTCGGTATGTGATCTGCAGATTGATCGGTCCACAAATCAGCGGTAGACATCGCAGGCGGTGCTTTCAAGATGCAGTTGCCATGCCCACGCACGAGCTCAAACTCAAAGTAAACAAACTCTACTCATGAGAACTGTGATTGTCTTTTTCAGTAAATTTCTTAGGTCATTATAAACAAAAATAGCATGATTTGTACGTGATATTTATCACTTGCTGTATTTATGCGGTGCTTTCAAGATGTAGTTGCCATGCCCACGCATCTTGAAAGCACCGCCTGCGATGTCTACCGCTGATTTGTGGACCGATCAATCTGCAGATCACATACCGAGAGAAATATTTTGAATTCGGAATTTATTTTCCAGGCCGTTTTCACGTCGTTTGGCCTGAAACGTGGATGAGAAGTGCTTACACATCTCTGGATTTGTGTGCCGAAAGCAGAGGCGAAATCGATTTGAATTTCTTGTCGAATTTCGGCGGCGAGTGAGGTGACATCGATGAAAAGCGGCTCGAAGCTGCATACCTTGTGTATATGTGTAGCTATGAGGTAGACACGCGGCCAACCGTCAAAACCTCGAGGCCTAATAAACTGCTTTAGAAGTCCCCAAATCACCCCAAAACCACTCACAAAACTTCATTAAGTATCAATATTTTATTATTGAAGATTTATTTCGTAGGAATCGGAAAAGAGAATTCACAAGGAGCAATTATGTAAACTCTTTCGAGATCGCTTATGAAACATACCACAGGTAACCCCAAAAGCGGAAAATATATGTCGAGTCTGGGCTGCCTGTGCTTACACAAGTCGATTATTACTGGTCCACGTGCGTTCAGGAGCGCCACTTATCTTGTCGTAAAATGTGCGAAATTTCCCTCGAAAGTCCGTAAAACTTTTGTCAGCCCTAGAAAAACTCAACATCTTAGCATTTCACTCGAAGAAACTTTTGGTTTTAGCCAAATAACAGCTACAAATGGCACAAAACACTTTCGTCTTTGCTCGCATTCAAACTCTTCGTGTTTCCGAAGTCTATCAGTGTCCACGTGCACAGTGCTTTCTGATTGGTTGACGGCGAAATACCTCGACACAAAAAAATTAAAAAAATTAAAAAGACTTGCGATTTCTGACTCGAGCCGGCCAAAGGCCCGAGTAAAAACTGTTTTTTTTTACTAATAACTCACAGACCGTATAAATTCTCTATAAAGTCTCTTGTTTTAATATGTGGGTTCCAGAGGATATTGTAATCTAGGAATTAGAGAAATATATATATTTGCCGAGATAAATATTGTATGTTGATTTTGCGAGGACTTCTATTTGGCTCGAAGTCGTATGCGTTGTTTGGCCTTGTTTTGCTTTTAATTTTTCTTTGTTTTCCAAGCTAAGGGAATCCTGCTTACTTTTTGGAAGACATAAGGCCAACAACCGATGGAATTACGGAATGGTGTGTGGAAAAACGTTTCTCAATAAACGTAAACATTGGTATATGAAATGAATTTATGCGCTAGCTTTCCCCACACTTTCGATACGGGCGAGTGAGTACTTTTCATGTGTTAATTGTTCTGCTGTCAATCAAACAGAACCTTTTACTTCCGGTTAAAAACTTCCTTTTGGTATTTCTCCGTCAATATTAATAGTTTTTTGAACGGAGTTTTTAGTATATCAAACACTGCTACTAAAACTACATTTCTGTAGGTATCCAGTAACCTTAATTGAAAAAACTAAAAGAACTCCACCATAACACGCCCCATTGATATGAAGTTAATCATCGTCTAGAGCGGTCTTCGTAAAACCAAAACCTGAGCCAATCAATTGAGTGTCGGAAGTGTTTAGGTTTTGCGTTTACTAAGCTCTCCTATTGGCTGAGAAAATAAACCAACCAATCAGATTCCAACGTAAAACCAAACGCAAATTGGTTTTGGTTTTGCTTTGGTTTGTCATTGGCTCACAGGGAAACCATTTATGAGTTACTTGTGATTACTCGCTCCTGTGATTGGCTGGCTGTGGGTAATTTGCGTTTGGTCTTTCGACACTCATGTGAAATTCGCTCTAATTATAGGTGATTGCTTCAGTTTCGAATTTTATTGGTTAGTTACCAATGATTATATTTACTTTTCCTTAAATACTTCAGCTTCGACACTCAATTAAAGCCGCTCTAGCTTGCATGTTGGTCGTAACGGTACAAACATTTACGTTTTTGACGTTCTTCTGGTCGCCAGTCCTGTCGATATTTTAGTGGGTACAAAGTTCATAAACCTATTCGACAAATGTCACCCAATTTAAATAGCTATTGTCCTGGACTGGCTTGAGCCTTGTGCTCACATTGCCACATAGAGCAGATTTCCTATTACCGGTGCTGTGCTGTAACTCTGTGATTTGATTGGATCAGCAGGGCAAAAACAATGGGAAACCATTTCAACGTCACGGCATGCCGTACGGTAACCGTGCTGTAGTCAGTGCTGTAGTTTGTCCCACTCATGCGAAATCTGCTCTAAAAGCGTTTTTACGTATATGAGAGGCTAGTTAGTCCTAAGCCATAGTTATTTAATTAGACACTATTTTTCGAATGGGTCTATTTTACGCTTGGTTTTGGTGGGTTTGATGCACGAGTAGAACAGCGGCACGGAGACAGAAAAGGCTCAATCTTAATTTCGAATCCGCAAGCTTGGGAAGCAAATAAGATATTGCTTATTTCTTTCCGCTCTCGTGCACCATGCACGAAAGGAACTGAGACAAATGAGAAAGATTGATTGCGTTTTAATTGTCTGAGTGGCCCATCAGCCATGCAATCTACTTGAAACTTCAAGCCAGACAATCTAGCACTTGTTTTTATTCTGCCGTATGTAAAATTAAGTTCGGTTGTTGTTGGATTTCTTTCTTTTGGAAAACACGTTTTTGCTTTAGGCTAAAGCTTTGACTGATATTGACACTGGCTAAAGAGATTGAAAACATGCGATTGTGCACGACGTGAACCTTTAATAAACTTTTGTTTATTCAAAAAAAGACAAGAAAAGGCTCTATACCAGACTCACGATGAGCCCAGGCAAACATGCTAGCAAGTATCCAATCCACTCAATCGTTATTTGTTTTCTGAGACCGATTTCAGTGAGATTATTGCTGCTAGAAATCCTGACAGTTACGCCTTTTTTGCCGTTCGATATGAATACTCGAGCCATTTGCATCACACCGAGGGTGGTACAGAGCTATTCGGCCATGCATAGTTAATAGCGTGGAATGGTTAGGAAACCCGGCAAACTTCAAAAGGGCTAACAAAGGCGCTGCGATTTAGGTTGGAAGGGGTAAGACAAAAGATTGTGCACGATCATAGTTCATTAGCGTTCCCTGAACGACTGAACTCACACGTTTCTATTGGCTGATTGGTTAACATGTTGGAATTTCTATTGTGTTTTCTGCACGGTAGTGGTTGAAAAAAGCTAACAAAGACATATAACAAAGAAGGTCCCTGAGTTTCCTAACCATTCCACTCTATTAACTATGGTCCATGCGATGTGAGCTATTCGTCCGTGCGATGTGAGCTATTCGTCCGTGCGATGTGAGCTATTCGTCCGTGCGGTGTGAGCTATTCGTCCGTGCGATGTGAGCTATTCGTCCGTGCGGTGTGAGCTATTCGTCCGTGCGGTGTGAGCTATTCGTCCGTGCGGTGTGAGCTATTCGGCCGTGCGGTGTGAGCCGCTATTCGGCCGTTTCTTCTAACCGTAATACAGTGCGACATTTGAAATGTGAAATAACGATAAGTGGAGGAATTATAAAATGGTTCATTTTACATAAGAATTAATTAGTGAACAATGGAGGTCTACACTGGTCTACACAAGGCTGCTGATGATGCTTCACACGCGCAACAGAAATAACTATTAAAGTACGAAACCCCGTCTACCTATTGTAGAGGTGTTCACAACATTAGATTGACGGCGTCTAGGATTTAGGCTTCCGTCGTTTAAAAAAATCGGCCCTTAGAGTTTGCGTGATTAAGTCTTCAAACTCTATGCCCTAGCAGCTGAAGAGTAAAACCTGTTTCTATGTAACACGAAAAAGTTATTAGCCAAATGAGTTCGGTATGTTAGAATTAATCAAATCTACTTGACATTTCTGTTGTCTTAATTCTTTAGATATTTCCGTAGAGCAGGTTCCTGTATTACTGAGGTTTTGCATCTTTTCAGAGTAATTGTTAAAAAGGAAACAAGGCCTTTTAAAAGAGGTACACTTGTGAATCAAACTGATCAAGAGCTACTCGTGTTCCATTCTTTAATATAAATATGTTTATATGCGCTTTCTAATTTCGCAGAAAACGTTGTCGTTTAAAAAACGCGACAGGCGTTCTTGCATTTCATTGTTGCCTCCAACAACTTTCAATCTTTACCAGTGCAGTCCACTGATCTGATTCACATCTCAGTAAGCCCTAAAGCAGAGTGGATGGTTAGTTTCGCTTTATCCATCGAGAATCAATTTAATTTGACAAGGGTGATTCTTGATGGTGCAAACACATCGTATAGAGCGGATTTCAATTCAGAGTGTCGGAAGTGTTTTGGTTTTGCGTTTACTAAGCTCTCCTATTGGCTGAGAAAGTAAACCAACCAATCAGAATCCAAAGTAAAACCAAACACATTCGTCAACAGATCACCAAGGCGAACCAGTTGCTTGGCCTACTCAGACGCTCTGCCATCAAAGTCCGAAGTACTAGCGCCCGTCAATGTCTGTACTTGTCCCTGGTTAGGTCGAATCTTGCCTATGCCTCACAAGTATGGAGCCCACAAACTGTCGATCTGACGCAGGATATAGAAAGAACACAAAGGATCGAGGGCTACTAAGTTTATTCCGCTCCTGTTGCCCTTCCAAACAGACATCTCCTACAAATCTAGACTCTTAACCCTAAAGCTTTTACCTTTATGTTACTGGTATGAATACTTTGACCTCATCTTCTTGTATAAGGCGAAACACGGTTTAGTAACCTTAGCTCCAGATGTTTTGCCAAAGCTTGTAAACAGGGTGAATTTAAGCATCTCTCTACGTTCGATGGATAACTCACTTAATCTTATTACTTATCAGATTCCTAATGTCAAGACCCTGTGTTACCAAAATAGTTATTTTATAAGAGCTTCCCGAACTTGGAATACACTTCCACACGAACTGCGTAAATCAGATATCTCTTTACCTAAGTTTAGATCATTACTATTTAAATATTACGTGTCTGCCATCACTTCTGTATTTGACATCGAGAACCCTAGGCCTAGCCTGAATTTCAGCCGTCTCCTCTGGGAACGAACCAGAGGAGACGGCTGAAATTCAGGCTACCCTAGGTCTTGGAAGTCTGTATGTCTGAAATGTCACCAGGCAAGACAGTTAACCGCACCTCTCAAATGCTGCTTTTAGGTTGAAATAAGTATTGTAATTAGATCATTTATTGTAATTATATTTTTCATAGGAAACCAACGTAATTGGCTAACGCTGTGTTGGTTCTCCTGGCCTCTATGTTTTGTTTGTTGTATATTTTACTTTATTCTATTTTGTATCTTCTATTATGGCCGAAATAAATAAATAAATTGGTTTTACCTTTGCTTTGATTTGTCTCACAGGGAAGCCATTTACGAGTTACTTGCGATTACTCGCTCCCATTATTGGCTGGCTGTGGGTAATTTACGTTTGGTTTTACTACACTCAACTGAAAACCGCTCTATAAGCCGTCGTTTAGTTTTTCATAATCATAATATAAATCCAGCTCAAAAAAGATTCTCGTGGTGCAATGATGTCATGGCATTCATAAATTTGGCGGTCGGAAATTCAACCACGTGGCCGTTTCGTTTTCAACATCCTCATTTCCATTTTTTTTACCTAACAGAAGAATACTAAAGCTAGTAATAAAGCAGCTTATCCATGCATTACTAACGAGCGGATTACGAATGGGATTACGTGTCACGTGTAGTGAATTAACCACAATATATGATCATTGTGCTTAGAGTGGGTCGAATACCTGCTGGCTTGAGACCTCTTGGGGACACCGTCTGGTCATCATCAGAACAGCCGGGAGCTTCACAGGTGGTTTCACTAACCAGGAGGTAAAATACCGGGGGTAAAACACCGGGGGTAAAACAGGATAATTAATTAGTGTTTCCACTTCAAAAGTTCTCTAAAGAATGATGAAGAAATTAGTCGGGTTGCTGTGGATTATAGCCAAACTGGTTGGAGGTGTAAACTGGCTCTTAAGGGGGCACTGTGAACCCCCAAATGATAAACTTTCTCATGACGAAATACAAAAATAACTAATCACATTAGCAGAGTATGCTTTCCAGGGATACTGGAGAAAATTGGAGATAATTTTGATGAAGGATGGCAAAGATTCGAGAGGATAAAAAATACTGCTTTTAAGCGAAATTTAGAGCAACATGAAATCAGTTCATTGTAACCGAAATAAAGTTTCTTGTATAAGCTTTTATAATCCACTTTAATCTTTGCCATCCTCTATCGAAAAGGTTTGAAAAGCATATCAGGATATTCACATGATATTTCTCTTACATCAATTCGTTTGACAGTGCCCCTTTACCAATACATCTTCATTCAACGTCGTCATCTTAGGTTAGGTTTAAAAGACACGGCATGTTTCGAGAAGCCACGATCCTGCTTTTATCCCTTAGTTTTCCTGGGGGAGGGCCTATAAAAAAATCTAAATGTAGAAACGAGTGAAACCACCGCCTACTTTGGTTCTCTTTACAACCGTATTTTTAGGTTTTGCATTTCCTACCCAAGGGCCTTTACGCGCCTAATCAAAGATGCGTTGTAAAAACCTTGTAAACAAAATGTCTTATCAGGTATCAACCATGCCTACTAACTAACTTAGCTGACTCAAATGGAGTGGTTTTTGTTCTTTATATTATCGCGCTACTTTCTTATATGTAAAGCCGTTACCTCCGGAATTGTAAACTCATATAGTTTTCACCCTTTTTTCCACCACTTCAGTCAAAATATATTTGTAACAAACCGTTTTAACCGGAAAAACTCGAAGTCTGGGCCGAAATCTCTTCCGCGCAAACACCTCTAAAACAAAAAAATAACTGAACGTGTTCTGCGTTTTGCTGTGTGATTTGTCCACATTGGTAGAAATTAAAGGCGCAGTGTCACGGTACTGCGCATGTGTGAAAATCTGATAATTTTTGAATTATGTTCCGGCGCGGAACGAAGTTCTCAGAGCGGTGAAATATCGCTTTTTAAATCGACTTCCATCAGTGTTCTTTTTGAACTCATCCTTGCCTCCTTTGGTCATTTATGGAAATGTAAAATGTGCCGCTTAAATAAGTTTTAGTTTTTTTTATATTCAAAATTAGTCGTTGCAGACTGCAACACAACTAAAACAAAAAAGCATAAGTGATGCTTACCGGCGGGGAAAACGGCCACTGAGTACTCTGAATACAGCAGCCGAAAAACGCAAGAAATTGGAAAGTACTTTTTGGCATTCCAACCAGAAGCGAAGAGGGTTGGATGTCCAGTAGAGTTCATGAAACACATGGCAACTTTTCAAATCGTATTATAAATGATATGGCAGTTTTCAACGGCGATACGAAGAAATATATATCTACGGCTTAGAAACGAGGCTGAAATTATATGAACCGACCGGAGTGCAAAGACTGTACTGGAGGCACATTAAGTCGCAGCGCCAAGATAGTGTAGGTATTCCTCCCTTGAAGGTTAACAATAAGCTAGAATGTTCTATTTTTTTTTACAGCAGAGAACTGTAGAAATAAGACAATGGTGTCATTTGGAGAATTATTTAATGTCAAAAGTGCATAACGAAGAAATATATATATCTACGGACGCGAGCAGCTTGTTTCACTTTTGTCAAATTCGGACTGTTTACGACTGGAAACAGCAAAACACACAAGCAAGTAATGAAATATATAGATACCATTCTTTACTCAATGCTGTTTACCTTGGATGTAGGAAGAATAAAATCCTTGTAAATCTCGCCATATACTGTGCAAAACTACAATCTGTGAATACGGCTAACACCTGAACAGTGTGGCGTTTCCGGCAATTTCAAGTTATTTTGATTGATTCTCATTGGATGTTACACAATACAACTGTCAATTCAATGTCTGGAGACTGTGACATGCGCAGTACCGTGACACTGCGCCTTTAAGGTCGGGAAATGGCCTTCCAACTGGCGGCCGTTTGTGTTGAAGCAGCCTTCTTGCAAATCGATAGCATTGCGCATGCGTACTCTTCCACAGACTCCGCACGGGTAAAGTACAATGGTACTGCGATTTTAATTGGCGAGCCCATCCGCCATGAAACCAATACTATTGGTTGATGTATATTCTGCTGACTAGCCACTTGTTTTCTTACTGCCAGCTAGCTTTTAAAAAATATACGAAGAATTGAGAAAGAACTGAGCAATCGAAACAAAATTATATATAAAAATCTTTTTTAAATAAATCTTGTATTTGTTATAGCAGGCTGAGCAGCTTTCAGCTGGTGGGGGCGTTCTTTTACTCCACACACAACTCCCTACTACATTAAAGGGGCTGTCATGGTACTGCGTGTGTATCGAGTAAACACTCCCTACTACATTAAAGGGGCTGTCATGGTACTGCGTGTGTATCGAGTAATTGGTGGCTGTTAATTGGATACAAACAATTAAATTTCCCTCCCTCAATGCTTGATTGAAAGGATTTTCAATATTTTCCCTGGCGACTGTTTGTTAGTCATTTTTGCATATTTGCTTTGATTTTAAGCATCCCACATGGCCGAAAGTTTCGTTAGTTCATATCAAAATCGGTGGAAATAGCCGTTTCCGGCCCGGAACGCGAATGTAAAGCTTGGATACACTACACTCGACTCACGGTTGATATATTCCTTAAGCTATCGCTTTCTAAAATAAACCAAACGAAGAACGAACAGTGGTGAAGTTATAGCAGTGTGACTTTGGGTTAGCAAGCATTCTCAAGTCGATATGTAAGCTTATGTTGTTTAGGTCTATAAAGTTTATACTCGAGTCAAATTATATAATTATGCTCGGGATTATGTAACGGTACAAACTCTTTTATTAGTCTCTTTCCTTAGCTTACATAAATGTATACCGTAAGTTAACGGCTCAAATAAAAAATATACTCGATATTACGAACCACTGTTTCTTCGTTATCAAACTGGTACCGGAAAGTACGGTGGCCCAGAGGTACAAAACACATATCTATAAAACTGCCACATTCGACAATCCAAAAACACAATAATATTGAATGATTCAGTTCACAACAATAAACACCAAAACACACTTAAAACGTGCAAAACACAATTCAGAACTTCCAAAACACATTTAAAACGTGCAAAACACTTCAAAAAACACATTTAGAACACAAAGAGCGGAAGATTGGGTACTACAGTACTTAGCTGCTGACCAGCGTTATCCATGGGCGCTATCTTATTAAAAGATGGCGGACGACGACGAAGAAGAAGACATTAGGAGTGCTATTTATTTCTACAAAAACTATGAATACGATACTATTTTAAGTTTTCTAGAGATCTATCACGACATAACAATATCAAAAGAGACCGTCGTAAATTGATGAAATAGTATGGATTACACGAAAGTTGATGGGTTGTTTACTTGGCCATATGGAGCAATGTCCCGGGGGGGGGGGGGGGGGGGGGGGGGGTACTTACATGAAAAATGGGTATGTATGTGAGGCCAAGAGGCTCAAACCCTGACCCTGTTTGACCCAATCCGAGCTCCAAAACCCTGATTGCCCCCTTTTGGGAAAAAAAAAACCTGATTGCCCCTTCTTTAAATTGTTTTCAAAACACGGTCGGATATATATCCTGGCCGGTATACCGCGTACCGGGATTTCATGCAAAATACGGAACATTTCAAGTCGGGACGTGGCATTGGGTAAACAAATCAGCAGATGAAGTACATAGATAAACTTGTACTGAAGTACGAATTAGCGGCGTCACGATGTATGGGAACCTCAGTGCTTGCATGTGGGCAGGCGATCAAAATGCGGCAACAGAATGTCTTTTTTTGACATAGTAGCTAAAAAAAATGAACTGCCTAAAAAATACTGAACCCCGACCCTGACTGCACCCAAATTATACTCAAATCCTTATCCTGATCTGCCCAAATCAGATCAAAACCATGACCCTACCTGCCCAAACTGAGCTCAAAACCCTGACCCACCCGGGCGGCACATACATAATACGTCACAAACAGGAGTACCCCCCCCCCCCCCCCCCCGGGAGCAATGTAGAGGTTATTGCGCGGTACAGGTTCTTCGGTGTGGCCTGGATCCAAAGATTCTAATTATGCTAAGGCAAACACATCGCCGCAAATTAACTTATGCGGGAACGAAAAGTATACTTAAACCCTACGCCTAATTACTGCTGGCATTCAGACTGTTCTGACAAACAGAAGGCTTTACCATACTCGGGTGGATTGATGGGATTTAAGGTTACTAGAACCAACAATGACCCTTATCTTATTGATTTTAGCCGCGGCGATGTAATCCATACTCTTTCAAATTATTTAAGTCGTGATAGCTCTCTAGAAAACTTAAAATGGTATCGTATTCAGTTTTTGAAGAAATAAATAGCACTGTCTTCTTCTTCGTCGTCGTCCGCCATCTTTTAATAAGACAGCGTCCTTAGTACTGTATAGTACCCAGTATCCCGCTCTCTGTGTTCTAAATGTGTTTTGAAAGTTCTACATGTGTTTGCACGTTAATATTTGTCTTGATGTTTTAATGTTGTTAACTGAATCACTCAATTGTGTTTTGCTAGATAATAATGTGTCAAATGTGTTTTATAGATGGTTTGCACTCAATCCCCAGAGATTCAAAGGGCATGGCGGCCATGTTGGTGTACAGAACAAAAGAAGCTAACGAGGAATCTTTTGTTAATTGTACACCAACATGGCCGCTATGACGTAACGTGCAAAGGGTCCACAGATGTGTTGTGTTTTGTACCTCTGGAAAGTTAACTGCTTATTCGATTTTTTCATTAACTTACCGCCTTGCTCAAAATCTACCGAGATTGGACTGATCTATCTGCCTGTGTTTGCCTCGCAATGCCTGTGCAGGTTGTACTGCTACAGAATTTTGCGTAGAGAATGTGCAGCGGCCGAGTGGGATCTGTGGAGTCTAATGCGGCAATATCTCGGATTCAAAGATTTTCGCGCGCAACGCATTCTGGGGCGGATCCAGGGGGGTAAATTGAGAGTTCTAAAGCGAACCCCCTTTCTGTCTAACCCCCTTTTATAAAGAAAAACAAAGAAGTTGCCATGATCGAACCCTCCTTTCGAACCCCCGGCCTCAGAGAATCCTGGCTCCGGCTCAGGCATTATGGGTGCTTCCGCGGCATACACAGGTATCCCACATTTTCCATTGTAAAAAGGAGTGTTAAATGGAGAGTATTTGATCATATTGCACATGTTAATTTGCGCAGTATTAAATATTAGTTTTACCTAAATATCTAAACATAAAAATGCATTTTTGATGTCGGAAAACCAAATGTTGTGAGCACCACGAGTAATGAACGGAGTTTCTTTGAATCCCACAGCACTTACGAAAATAATAAAACTATAATGAATTTGAAAGTCTTGCTGAAATTTATTTCCGCCTCGCGCTAGGAACCCATTGCTCGGTAATCTGATGAGCAAGTAGAAATCAACGGCTAAAATTAGACTTTCGCTCGAAGTTGAACCGTTGCATTTACCTATAGTACTGTAATTACCTTGGTGTTTAAAAGTGCTCAGTTTAAGTTCCAATATCTTTCTACCGCGATTTTAGAACGGATCAAAGGTTTTCATACGCAATACATTATGGGTAAATGTCAAGGTGTATGTATACACACGTATCCCGCATTTGCCGTCGTAACATAGAATATGTTTTAATTTAATCAAAGTCAACACAAGTACAAGCTGGCGCTTTTCTGTTGACTTTACCTTCAGCCCAAGATCAACACTGCTTTGTTTGGGACCGGTCTGCAAACGGGTGTATATACATACATACACATATCGTCCACAGATTGACGAGAAATTGGTACAGAATTACACTGCTCGATTCTTAGCCATCGTCAACTAACAATCCTTTCCAAAAACTGATGCACGATTTGTTCTGACTGAAACCGCTTGCCCTCGTTATCAGGCCTGACACGGCGTGTTACTGAAGCACTACTCAGCGGCGCTATAATACAGATATTGAGATTTCCCGCAATGGCAGTAACCGCGGTCCAAATATCGACTTGCGCAGTAATTCAGCTTATTATTATTGCCTTTTCAACCCTCGTTAAGGTAAGTTGTTCCAGTATGCACGTTCTTCGCGCTTTACTCTTGTATTTTTAAATTCTTAATGTACGATATGGACCCACTAGAAGTTGTTCTTTAAAATCGTTTTAGTTCCGGTCTGTTTCTGATCTGGACAAGACTTAAATATCAACAGATTTTCCTTTTCGTTATTGTATTTCATGGCCAACGAAGTTCTCTCGGCACCTCATCAATATCTTCCCCTTCATTAAAGCGATTAAGCACCACGTCAGTATGGGAAACAGGAAACGTCAGATTTTGTTTAAGTTTCCTCATAGTACTAAATAAATATATAAGAGAAAGAATTCCCCGCACGTTTTCAACTAACCTTCACGTAGAACCCGCAAGCGGCAAACGCGGGAAAATCGTGGTCATTTCTGCCGTTCGCGGGACCGTAAGATGAAACGCGACGCTTAATCTCTCTTAAGTTAAATAAGTTTCGTAAGACGTGTGTTTTGTTTAAGATCACGTCTTCTTGATTTCTTGTAGACGGCGATAGCTGCTGCCTCTTCGCCTTCGTCCGGTAAGTATAAATTAGATTATTATTATTATATAAATTCGTTTATTATTTTATACTGCCAAGATATAAAAGTACACGAAATGCTAAATTGTCTCAGAATTATTGCGTAGATCGTTAGTTTGTTTGGCATTAGTAGTTGCACTGTAGAACAATTTTCTTTTTCACAACGCCCAAAGAGCGTGCAAGAATTTCAGAAAGCTATCTGATCTCGAGTTACAGCTGCCTAGATAATGATTTCTATTTGTAATTTTACTATTTAAAAGTAGTTACTTTTATCAAATGAGATATTTTGAAACATGATTGACAAGTATTGTTCTTAAAATGTTGATTGACTGATATTTTAGATCAATCTTAAGGATACTAAAGCTAAGATACGATGAAATGCCTGCAACAAATACATCCGTTCTATGTCTCATCAGTTAATACGCATTTTTGGGGCAGGATTGTGAAGTATTTCGGTTTCCTTTCTTGCGCGGTTTGGAAAATAATGATTTGAAAAACGATATTTGCGAAGAAGCTACCTTATTTCTGATAGATGACACATTGAAATGTCTGTGGACACCATATAGTAAAAAAAACTGCAGACGCATACACTAAGGCAGATAATTACAACTGTGCATATTATATAACAGTTTATTATTTTGCACAGGAAAGAAATTGAGAAATTGAGAAAATGCAACATTAATTAAAAATAGTAATATAGAATAGTGAGAAAGGTGAGAAGAGAGGTCAGTAATATAGAATAGTAAGAAAGTTGAGAAGAGAGAAGTCAGTAATATAGAATAGTAAGAAAGGTGAGAAGAGAGAAGTCAGTAATATAGAATAGTAAGAAAGGTGAGAAGAGAGAAGTCAGTAATATAGAATAGTGAGAAAGGTGAGAAGAGAGAAGTCAGTAATATAGAATAGTAAGAAAGGTGAGAAGAGAGAAGTCAGTAATATAGAATAGTGAGAAAGTTGAGAAGAGAGAAGTCAGTAATATAGAATAGTGAGAAAGGTGAGAAGAGAGAAGTCAGTAATATAGAATAGTAAGAAAGGTGAGAAGAGAGAAGTCAGTAATATAGAATAGTGAGAAAGTTGAGAAGAGAGAAGTCAGTAATATAGAATAGTGAGAAAGTTGAGAAGAGAGAAGTCAGTAATATAGAATAGTAAGAAAGGTGAGAAGAGAGAAGTCAGTAATATAGAATAGTGAGAAAGTTGAGAAAAGAGAAGTCAGTAATATAGAATAGTGAGAAAGGTGAGAAGAGAGAAGTCAGTAATATAGAATAGTGAGAAAGGTGAGAAGAGAGAAGTCAGTAATATAGAATAGTGAGAAAGGTGAGAAGAGAGAAAAAGTCAGTAATATAGAATAGTGAGAAAAGTCAGTAATATAGAATAGTGATAAAAGTCGAAAACAGCAATACTGAAGGTACTCACACAATTTTCGCCGACTGAGGGATTTCTAAATGGAAGAAGGTAATGGAAACAGCTAACAAATTGCGGGACATGGGAGCCAACAGAAAACGGGTGTCTTTGCAAGTTCTACAAATCTTCAAGGGGCTGTGTCAACCCCCAAATGATAAACTTTCTCATGACGAAAGGCAAAAATAACTTCTCAGATTAGTAGAGTATGCTTTACAGATATACTGGAGAAAATGTGGATGAAAAATACTGCTTTAAAGAGAAATTTAGAGCAACTTCAAATCAGTTCACTGTAACCGCGGAATTAGGTTTCTAGAATACGTTTTCGTATAAATCCACTTTAATTTTTGCCATCCTATATCGAAAAAGTTTGAAAAGCATATCAGGACATTCAACATGGTATTTCCCTTCTGTCTCAGGGTGTCATTTTTGTAGTTGTTTGAAAGAAACTTGAAGGTTCAATTCGATTGACAGTGCCCCCTTAACAACCCGCAGCTCTTTGATGGTGTTCGATGGTGTTCTATTTTTCAGCTACGCACTTGTACAAGCTATCTTTGGAACCTTTATGGCCATCAAAAAAATGTCTCTGGGTCTATCAAATTTTAAAAGACCTTGATTTTCGATTGCATAGTCGGCAAATAGCTAGGCTGGAACGTTTAATCGACCAACGTTTATCCCAATCATGAGTGTGGGTACACACGCTCGACTTTTATTTGCTTATTACAATAACGGTATCCGAGATCCCAACAGTACTAATGAGTTGGCTTCATTCGAAAATACCAACACCTCCGTCTGTCTCTGGAAAATATTTCTAAGGTACTAAATATTGGATTAGGCTATGCATCAGCAGAGTTAACATAATTTTATCTCACTCACCAATAAATGAAATCACAGAAGCAGCGATGAGAAGAAATCGAGACATTCATTTAGTTCTGTCAGCTGTGTACAGCACACGTCTCGCTATTTGCCAAGCTGGCAGTAACTAAAGGTGATACTGCTGCCGCGTGTTGCTACCTTGATTTATTCTGTTTTACACTTTTCATGTACTTGCTAAGGCTATAATGTTTCTGTAATCCATCGCAGGCCTTTCCCCCCAGCTTTCGTTGTCCATGCAGTCCATTGGTTGTGTGTGTAACACTCTGATCGGCTGTTAAAGGGTTTGCCAATGGTAGTTTCGTAAATATATATTTTTCGTTTGCACGTGACGTCATCAGGAGCTCATCAAAAAACTAAAATCGAACTATACCTCCTATAAAGCTGTTTCTTTTATATTTTGTAGAGATCTGTGATATGATTTATCACAGAAAATTTAAGGTCGGTAGGATGTTTTGCTTCCGAGTTATAGAAGTTTGAATGTGTCCCACGAACCGCCTAATCACGTTTCAGATACGGTCGTGAAAATCAACAAATTTGTGCCAAATGAAAGGTTTTTGCATGTATAAATGTTTAAAAGTTCGATTCAATGGGACTTATAGTGAAACCAAATGAGCTGGATGAAATTTTCACTTTATTTAAGACTTTGAAGTTTTGGCGGCCATGTTGGTGGTTCACGGCTATCCACCATGCAAGATGGCCGCCCCATACATCTTACACGGACAATTTCACATATTCGTTCGCCCATAACTCCGTAACGAAATGATCTTCTGCTTCAAAATTTGGTCCAGATGTGTAGGTTTGATCCCTCTTCAACCTCATAAACATTTTATTTAGCAATGAAAAATAATTTTCGTGACATCGATGCGACCCAATGTATCAGTACGTAGAAAGCCGATAATACTTCACTTAAAATCGGTTCTCTTAGGAACCGTTCAGTGATGTTTCGAGATCCTCTCGCGAGCAAGAAGGGAGAGGATCTCACCATTTCGTGTCAGTATTGACGGAATTGTGACATGACAAAACTATACGCAAGCTTATGTCTAGGAAATTCAATTATTGTTTTAGAACTCAGCTTATATTTATGTGCGTTGATGTGGCAGAGTAGATTTCGTATGAGTGGGACAAACTACGGCACTGACTACGGTTAACTCTACGGCATGCCGTGACTTTGTAATGGTTTCCCTATTGTTTTTGTCCTTCTGATCCAATCAAATTACAGAGTTACGGTACAGTAAGTTACAGTACGGTTACGGTAAGGCTACGGACGTGCCGTAGTTTGTCTCACTCATACAAAATCTGCTGTTTTGGTTTTACATTTGCGAAATAAGTATAAACATTTTATATTATGTTGGCGATCGCTATTTAGCTGTTTTGCATACTCGTTTAAGGCTGGGTAATTCTACTTTAAATCGAAATGCGTTCCTTTACCCTCCTGTCAGTGCGGTTTTCCTAGGGAAACTATTGCTCATTTTTCCTTGATTGTGACCGATATGCTGCTGGTAATGACAGATGGTCAAACGCATCTAGGCGGACTTGTCAGTTTGCATTGGCTTTTGTATGGTTTTCCTGAGGTTTCTTTTCTAACCAATACCTCCTTTTTTTTTTAAGTGTTCACAAGTTTTTAGCTGATTGTAAACGTTATTCAAAGTTTCAATAGTGTTTGCCCACCATTCATTACATTCCTTTTCTTTTATTTGTGCGGTATATTGTGTGTTCGTTTCACAGTCTGATTACCATGTAACGGATAAGCAAAAGCTCCCTAGATAAGGCTTTTGGAGCAATTGCTTCAAATATTGTAAAAAAAAAAGAAAAAGTAAACATAATTTAGCATAGTACGGCCAATGGCCCGTCAAAGGTCACTCGCTCCATCTGGCACGTTTGTTCCTCAACCAACGTCGATACGAACAGGTGCATGTTATAGGTCCTGACGTCATAGGAAATTCTCTGCTAATCATGCTCCGATCAGTTTTCACTGGCGATTAAACGCGTTCTCATCTCGAGAGAACTGGAAAAGAACTGGAAAAGCTAAAGAGTTAGCATTTAATATGTTTTGTAAAAATATCTTGTCAGGATAGACCATATAGTTCAGTCCCAGTCTCTTTCGGCCGCTGCGTGGCAGGTCGCAGGAAAGAGTGCATGGGACTTTGCATGCGCATGCAGTCAGAAATCGATCCCACGCGTGCGCACTAGGCATCAAACTACGACCGTAAATAGACATTGTATTGCTCAGAATTTTACAGTACTTTGTATGGAAGTTTGTGTTTTCGCATCAAAGCTCTATTTTATTAGAAGGAACTCGCATGACGCTATGTTGCCACTGAAACCGAATACATTAGCTTGAATAAATAGTTGCTCTTGAAATTTAAATCAGTTCTTCCAGCAAAATCCTCACAGTTAGCGCCATAGATGACTTAGCGAAGTGTTTCTGAGTTTCTTCTTGATAGGAAATTAAATATTCCGGTCCTTGTCGGTGCTCACCTGGTTTCTGCCTATCTGCATGACTCGTGCACTAGCTGCTATTCTGCAGACTTCCTGTCGTAACTGTTCTCACAAATTTTAGAGTACAATAAACCCTTGCATACGCAATGGTCGCCTAAAAACATTTCGTGTCTGTAAACATTTATTTTAGATCTAAATCGTGAGCAAATAATGACGATGGGCAAATGCTGCCGAGATAATTACCCACCATGCTGTTTGGGTTTAGATCTG
The DNA here is from genome assembly GCA_030867875.1 of Actinernus sp. WN-2022. Lineage (NCBI taxonomy): Eukaryota > Metazoa > Cnidaria > Anthozoa > Actiniaria > Actinernidae > Actinernus > Actinernus sp. WN-2022. Next base: position 30,520,050 of record JAOWCC010000577.1, read on the forward strand.
ATTACTATTCGTAGTTCTTGAAAGGTAACCAAGCCTTAGCCTCGCATGGAGGCTGGAGTTGACCCTGCACTGATACAAACCCTTTTCCTATGAATAAACGAGTATTTAGAAATCGTTTCCAAATACAGCTCTTTTAGATCGCTAATTTTATCATTAAAGTGGAGTTTGAGAAGCCATGTAAAACACTCAGAGCTTGTTTTAGAAGCGAATTTCTAAATACAGTGAGAGATCGAGAGTACCATTCACTGCAAATTTGCCCATATCGTATCTCACACATACCAAGGAAAAACTGTCACACCTCCAGCACAAAGAAAACACAATGATCGGCAATTAGAAGCAGTTAGTCCAGCTTTTCACTGTCGGGGACAGCATGGCCAAACTAATTTATTCCCCGTACCTGACGTCACAAATTACAAGACTTGAGCCGTCTGTACATAGCGTAGGTTGTGAAGAAGGTTTTCGGATTTTCTCTTCACAGGCGCGCAACACAGCAAAATAAAATAGCAGATCCTATGTATTTCGAATACATGTTTGTAAAGACGCTTGGTTGATTTTAGGGTTCAGTTCTCCTTTATTAAGACCTTAAAACTCTCACGAGAGCATATCATATGTTGAGTAGTAATATCGAAGATCAATTAATTATACATTGAAATAATTTAGCATGGAAATTGTCCACTGATAAGATCGGCTTGGGGTTTTAGGATTTGTTTTTATTTAAAAACCTGATATACGATCCCGAAAAAAGTAGATCAAAAATAACAAAATTATTCCAGACTTTTTGTCTACAATATTATCGTAAAACTGGGGGCAATTAGATTATCATTCGTATGAAATTTTATCCAAACCAAGCTTTGTTTATCCAGAATTGCTAATTCAGGGCTAGAAAAGAGGCAATTTTCGGATCTGCTTGATTGACTTGCACACTGACACTTAAGCAAACTATGGAACTCGTGTTGTATTTTATGATTATTCTGAGTACCTGGTCCTATGCGTTTCAAGGTAAGTTGAGTTTACATTTTCTCTATATCACAATTTGAATAATCACTAACATAGTTTATGTGCTAATGAGAAGGAAAACGAAAACGTAGCTTTTCTTATTTGTCATTGATTCGAAAAACCTTAGCTAATCGACTAAAAAGGCAGGATCAGTGGCAAGAATATTTAATCGATATTGAAAATTGAAAACGATAAAGTTATGCTTCTCCGATAAAAAGCCTACGAAGTTACTCTTCAAACTAACTGAACTGACTTCGAACTTTTTACTTTCCAGAAGGTCAGGCAAAATAAAAATGAAACTTGCATGTGCTCTGTTCAATTAATTTTGTCCCGGAAAAGAAGCTTCATTTTTTTCAAGAAAGATCAAGCAGAAACTCGCCCAAATTAACCAACAGAGGATCGAAATAATTGTATCCTGTTCTATGCCCCAAAACTCCTACTGATTACTTAATTTCAAAAGTGCTTTCTCTAAAAATGAATGATAAGGTCGAAGAACAGCGATTTCCAGTGAGTGAGCGAGTGACACAATTATCCTATATCATTATGACGTCACGGCTTGTTTATGAGGGGGACAGAATCGACTTGAACAACAGAATTTTGAACTAAATCTACTCTGCTGAGGAAAATTTAACTTCGAATTGTCTGGTTTCCAGATATCAGCTGTATCAATGTTTATCCCACAATATTTACCGTATTTGGTGGCTGTTATCGCTATTCTACGTTCTTCAAAATGCATTTGATAGCGATTTCCTTTGTGTTGTTGCTGTTTTGTCCCTGTTTTGTCCCCCTCCCACGACCGTGATCCTTAGCGTTTAAACAATAGATTGTTTTGATATGACGTCATAGTGATATAGGTCAATTCCCCATCACAATAACTCATTACAGATCCAGTGAGTGAGCGAGTGAGTGACACTATTCCCCATCACAATAACTCATTAAAGGATCCAGTGAGTGAGCGAGTGACACAATTCCCCATCACAATAACTCATTACAGATCCAGTGAGTGAGCGAGTGACACTATTCCCCATCACAATAACTCATTAAAGGATCCAGTGAGTGAGCGAGTGACACAATTCCCCATCACAATAACTCATTACAGATCCAGTGAGTGAGCGAGTGAGTGACACTATTCCCGGCATCACAATAACTCATTACAGATCCAGTGAGTGAGCGAGTGACACAATTCCCCATCACAATAACTCATTACAGATCCAGTGAGTGAGCGAGTGACACTATTCCCCATCACAATAACTCATTAAAGGATCCAGTGAGTGAGCGAGTGACACAATTCCCCATCACAATAACTCATTACAGATCCAGTGAGTGAGCGACACTATTCCCCATCACAATAACTCATTAAAGGATCCAGTGAGTGAGCGAGTGACACAATTCCCCATCACAATAACTCATTACAGATCCAGTGAGTGAGCGAGTGAGTGACACTATTCCCCATCACAATAACTCATTACAGATCCAGTGAGTGAGCGAGTGACACAATTCCCCATCACAATAACTCATTACAGATCCAGTGAGTGAGCGAGTGAGTGACACTATTCCCCATCACAATAACTCATTAAAGGATCCAGTGAGTGAGCGAGTGACACAATTCCCCATCACAATAACTCATTACAGATCCAGTGAGTGAGCGAGTGAGTGACACTATTCCCCATCACAATAACTCATTAAAGGATCCAGTGAGTGAGCGAGTGACACAATTCCCCATCACAATAACTCATTACAGATCCAGTGAGTGAGCGAGTGACACTATTCCCCATCACAATAACTCATTAAAGGATCCAGTGAGAACAACAACAATATTTACAACAACAATATTTATTTCACTCAAGCTATTACAAAATGTAACTTAGTCTATTGATTGATGAGTCGGAAGACCCGAACAAAACCATACAGCTATCTAGCCGGGACTACCATAATACAAAACTAGAGTTAACATTAATTAAAGTAATTAACATGAAATACAAGAATGCCTAAAACAGAATTACTTGACAGTTATAAGAAAATGTATGGTAATATATTAGCTGGAAGTATATAATATTAATGAATAAATAAATAATATAATATGGTAATAAGGTAATATGGTAATATGGTAATATGAGGAAACAATATAATAATTTTATTAGGACAGTAATGAATATTATCATAATTTAGGAACACATTAGAGTAAAACAATGATGCCATCTTACCTAGTTTAATACTTATTGATGAATAAAGCAGAAAGTTTTCTCTTGAATATGTGTCTTTTCTCTTGTTTAATATCATATGGTATTTTTTCCCATGTTTTAATGCCATTATAAGTGATAAATCTTTTTTTGAGATTTGTTCTAGTTGACGGTATAAAAAAGGTTTGTTTACATTTTTGTCTTGTTTCGTAATTGTGTATGCTAGTTAATGGAGTAAACATGTTAGTGAAAGTATTGCTATTATTGTTATTGATGATATAGTGCATAAAGAGACTGGTATGTAGGTTATGGATATCCTCTAATTTCAGTATATTCAACTTATAGAAAAGAGGTGATGTATGTGCATTCCATTGATCTTGAGTTATAGCTCTAATAGCCTTTTTTTGTAAAATTGTTATGGGTTTGATAATGGTAGGTAAGGCATTTCCCCAGAGGAGATTTGCATAATTTAAATGGGGATAGAAGAGTGAATAATAAATTTGTTTTAGAACTGTTAGTGGTACAAAGTGCCTAGCTTTATATATAATTCCAAGTATTTTAGATAGTTTAGTTCTAATATGGGAGATATGATCTTTCCATGTTAAATTATTATCAATTATAACACCAAGATATTTAGTGCTGCTTTTTTCTACTATTGTTTCATCACCAATTTTCAATACAGGAGATCTTGGGTATTTTTTTTGTCTTAAGCTGAATTTGACAAAATTTGATTTTGAGACGTTTAGTGAAAGTTTGTTACACAGTAGCCAATCCTGGATTTTATTTAGCGCATTGTTGACAGTAGTTTCAAGTTCATCTATGTTTTTGCTAGAATAAAATAGACTTGTGTCATCTGCAAATAAGAGAAATTTAATTGAAGATTTTGATGCATTTGAAATGTCATTGATGTATAAAAGAAAAAGTACAGGGCCTAATACAGACCCTGTGGTACACCACATTCGACTGTGAGTTGGGTTGATAAAGTTTCATTAATAGAAACTACTTGTTGTCTATTTGTCAGGTAAGATTTGAACCAGTTGAGTGGAATACCTCTAATTCCATAGTGTTCTAATTTTTTGATTAATATATCATGGTTTACTGTGTCAAATGCTTTTGCAAAATCAAGAAAGACCACTGTGGAATACAAGTTATGTTCAATTGATTCAGTAATATTATTTATTAAATCAAGTACTGCAAGTACAGTAGACTTTTTTTTCTGAAAACCATATTGATGTTCAAATATTATTTTTTTAGTTTCAAGAAAATGTTTTAATCGTATTAGCATAATTTGTTCGAATATTTTAGAAAATACAGGTAATAAGGCAATTGGTCTATAATTAGTAATATTGAGCCTCGATCCACTTTTATGAAGAGGTATAATTTTTTGGATTTTTAGTTTAACAGGAAAATTTCCAGTTGTAAATGAATGGTTAATAATTAATTCAAGAGGGAAGGATAACTGTTGGCTAATTACTTTAATTAATTTAATTGGAAAATTATAATATCCTGAACTTTTATTTGGGTCTAGGTTATCGATAAGGCTTTTTATTTCATTAGGTGAGGTAGGTTCAGTAAAGTAACTATCTAAGATACATGTTTCTAAGTATTGCTGATGTAGTTTATTTGTAGGTTTCATTTTGGACACTAGATTAGATGCAAGTTTGTTAAAGTAGGTATTAAATTTATTTGCTAATTTGGTAGGATCTGTAATTAATTTATTATCTAGTTGCAAACAATAGTTTCTAGCCTTAGAGGGTGTGGCATTGATAAGTTGCTTTATACCCTGCCAAAAATTTTTCATATTGGATTGAAATTTGTTAAAGTAATTTAAATAATAATTTGTTTTAGATTTTTTAATGATATGATTGATCTTATTCCTATACAGCCTATAAGCTTCAAGACATTTTGTGTTTTTTGAAGTCATAAATTGTCCATAATATTTATTTTTCTTATTTATTGATTTACGAATGCCCTTTGTAATCCATGGTTTGGTTTCTTGTTTCATTTTTCTTTTAGACAATTGTTTTAATGGGGCATGTTTGTTAATTGTTTCCAGTAGCTTAACATGGAAACAGTTGTATTTATCGTTTGTGGTTTGACAGTTTAGTATTTGTTCACTTAGTTTAAGATCATCAATGTCTTTAATAAATATATCATTATTGAAGTTTGAGTAATCTCTTCTAAATGCATTTTGTATGGATTTAAAAGACATGTTAGAATCTGAGAGTATAAGGAAATTAGGTAGGTGATCTGTGATGTGTGGAATAAGATTACCAGATGTAAGGTTTGTGTTAAGTGAGTTAATTAGTATATGATCAATTAATGATGGAGTAGAATATTCAGTGAATCTAGTTGGTTGAGTGATTTGTGGAATCATAAGATTAGAAAATAATATGTGTAGATAGTCATTTATATGGTCATTAGTGTCCGTCTTGAATAAGTCAAGGTTTGTATCACCTGTTAATATAATAGTCTTGTTTTCTTTGGTTATTGTAAATAAAGTTTTGTCGAGATAATCCAGAAAAATTGAAGGGTTTCTAAGTTTTGGGTGTACATATGTAACACCAATTATAAAATTTGATTTGTGATTATTTAGTAATTCAATCCAAAGCATTTGAAATTCACAATCCTGTGAGTAAACTGATGTTGACAGATCATCTCGTCTAATATATATTAGGTCTTTATGTATGAAAAATCCACATCCACTATTAGAAGTTGTCCCAGAGAGTTTTTCAAAATCGTAATAGTTTTTAAGCTTAGGTATGACTAGCATATTGTCTTTACTCATTGGCAACCAGGTTTCGGATAAGGCAATAATGTTAAATTCGAAATTAAGCTCAGTATAAGAAGTTCAGATAATTGGTTAAAATTATGGTTGAGACTTCTAATATTAGAATGGAAAAGGGAAAAATTTGAGTTGTACTTTCCTGTGTTCATAATACTTAATTTATGAAAATCATGTAAGGTGTAATATTTGAAATTAACTTCAAATGGAAGTTCATTGTCAGGATTAATATCACAATCAAGGGATGTAAAACTTGTGAAAGATGATAAGTTTAGCCTAGGTAATGTATTTTGGTCTAGATTATCAGTAAAGGATGATGTCAGACATGGGCAGTGGAAGTTACTGTTAAAGGTAAATTGTAATAGATCCGAAACATCATAAAATGGGAGAGATTCTGATAGACATTTGTAGCAACTCCAGGGTTTCTCTGACACATGGAGACTGAGAATTAAAAGTTTGATTTCTTTTTGAGGGAGTAAAGAGCATTTTAAATGAATTTTAGAATTACACGTCTGGCATATGATATTGTTTTGACCAGTTTTAACTTTCTTGTTGCACATTTTACATTTGTTTTTTATGGTAATATTAACGGGATATTTTAGAGCGAAGGTAACAGGAATGTTGGTATTGCTAGTGCAATTTGTTTGACTAATAAGACTCTGATTAAATGTTAGAGACTTTAGTTGAGATTTAGAGATATTTGAAAATGGAAAATATAATCGGATACACTTTCCACAAAACCAGTCTTCTGGGCATGTGGATAGTGCATTTAACTCTTTCTTTGTAATTTTGAGACAGTTGGCATGAAGCCATGCATGTATTACACAAGTCACAGTATATCGAGTTTTGGTGATCAAACACATGGCTATTACAAGTGTGACATGTAGTAATTTCATGTGCGATATTGTCAATCATTGAACATCAATAAGTTACTCATTTGGTAAATTTGAAAAGTCCCTAATTTTAATAATAGGGGATTGTTCTGACTTACGCATCATAATGTTACCGTTTTTGGTCCAAAGGAACCGGTAGTTGAATGAGACTTTCGCTTGCCTCGCCAGGTGGAAAAGTTCCTTATTTCTTCTTGTAAGGCTTTCATTTATAAATAATCTTGATGGGGCGCGAGATGGGGCCAAGCCAAAGTCGTGCGTGGTTGTATTCCTTAATGAGCTAGATCTCTTTGCGTAGATTAAATCTCTTGATTTCCTGCTTGAAAATTTAACAATAATATTTGCAGTATCTTTACTTGATAAGCGGTGGGCTATTTCGATATCTACCTTCTGTATGGAGTTGTCGATTTTATTGCACAGTTTCCATACCATTTGTGTCGTATCTTCTTCATCTATACGTGGAATTCCTGCTACTTCGAGCATGTCTCGTCTTCCATATTGTTCTAGTTCGTTCAAGGCCGAATCCGTCTTCTCTATCTGGTGTGTATTCCTGTCAATCTCTTCTCGTAACTTGGTGGACAGGTTCCTGAGGTCCATGTTTTCTTTCATTAGTGAGCGAGTGACACAATTCCCCATCACAATAACTCATTACAGATCCAGTGAGTGAGCGAGTGACACTATTCCCCATCACAATAACTCATTACAGATCCAGTGAGTGAGCGAGTGACACTATTCCTTACTTACTTACTTATCTTTATTTATACATGGAAAATCATCAGTTACATACATAGATAAAAAACACTAAAATATGAAACTGTTTTACATGAAAGCCATGTTGCAGGGACGAATAAGAAAAATAGGAATGTCATATATAAGAAATATTTACATAAGGTTAAAATAACTCGATTTCGTAAGATTAAAAATGAAGTTATTTAAACTAGTTGATTGCCTTACATCCTCAGGCAGTTCATTCCATAACTTAGCCCCACTAAAGCGAAAAGCCTTTTTACCGAAATTGGTTCGTGGCCGTACGAGGGTTAGTTTTGTTGATGAGCCCCTAAGATTGTAATTTGTAGAGGCTGAACGTGGTATAAATTTTGAGGATAAATATTCAGGAGACAGGTTATTTAAAGCCTTATAAATCATTATTGCTTTTTGTTTGATTCGTCGAATCACACTATTCCCTATCACAATAATTCATTACAGATCCAGTGAGCGAGCGAGTGACACTGTTCCCCATCACAATAATTCATTACAGATCCAGTGAGTGAGCGAGTGACACAATTCCCCATCACAATAACTCGTTCCTACGTAGCCTGCATACAGGCTCTCAGGTTTTTTCGGAAATATTAGTTTTCGGGGTGTGTGGAAATGTTGGGTTACCTGTGTTCGGCCTCGCTCGGCTCCGGACCTCGCTCGGCTCCGGACCTCGCTCGGCCCACAGGTAACCCAAGCCCGACCCGAAAACTAACATTTCCGGGGAAAAAACGAGCCTGTAAGCAGGCTAGTTCCTACGCTTCGCCTATCCACGAAATGATACTAAATAAATTCATGACATTGCTTGATAACGCTTCCCTATCCCCACCCCTCCTCCCTAGTAGCCTCATTGTCCGCACCTTGTGCTAGAAATATTAGATCAATCACGGTTTCTGGGAAACCCCCACACTATACACGATATATATCCAAGGGAGGGGTGGGTGAGTAGTTTCCCAGAAACCGGGATTGAGCCGAAATATTTCACTCATAGGTTCTCGATTCAAACCCAGGTTCACGTTCATGCGACTCCGAATGGGTTCCCTATGGAACATCATGCTACAAGGGCTTCAGTGACTCTGTAACCTGGCCACAAGCTAAACAAGCGTGCGAGGCGTTTAACGCTCATCTGGTTACCTTGACAACAGCCCAGGAGAACACATTTGTGCATGAGTCACTAGCTAAAGGGAAAACGTTATGGATTGGACTTCAGCGCAACCCGACTGATTTTGAATGGGTAACAGGAGAACCTTTGAGCTTCAATAATTGGATTAGTGGATCCCCAGACAATCCGATTGAGAAATGTGGTGAAATGACGGACTACAGTTTGTTTCATGGCATGTGGAACGACAACGACTGTGCTGTACCAAACGCCGGGTACATTTGTGAAAAAGGTACGTAATAGGGCATGTACACGATGACGTCACATACTACAACTACCAGCATTCCTTGCGCGGTTTCTTTAGTTCCTTTAGCTATTCTCAAAGGAGTTTAAGTAATGATTCGGGTTAGGGAAGGATCAGGGGAGGGGGGGTTAGGGAAGGATCAGGGGAGGGGGGGTTTGTAATTCCAAAAAAAAATCCTGCAAGGAAAAATGGGCTCGCAGGCACTTGTTTACAAACATAGGCAGATCCACGAAACTTTGCAGGATTTTAGTTGGGCCCATTTTTCCGTGCACGAATTCTTTTTTTGGGACTTGCTACCCCCTCGCCTGATGTCTATTGGTTCACCCCTAAGAACAATAGCATGCAAAGGAATGTAAGGTGTCAATTTTCTAGTCTTCTTTCTCGCAATTTGATTGCATTGATAAACTCAATAGAAACCAATGATGAAATATAGTTTGAAGTTTTAATTTCGTTTTGATCAAACCGTGGTTTGATTTCAAAGATAATCGTATGTGAGGAAAGTTATCAAATTTGTGATTCAGAGATCTTTTGTTTTGGCTGGGTGGTGTTTTCTTCAGGTTTTCACTGTAAAATAGCAAACAACGTACAGTTTCCTTTTTCTGTGGACATCTCAAAATCGTATGTCAGGATGTACTCAACGCCGCAGCCAATTGCCTTTTGCTATCGCTCTTAGGCGAATCCGATATTACTTAAAAATCTGAATGAGAAGAACAATTTGAAAACGTTTCTGGTAGTTGTAGTTAAATAACGTCATAATGAAAACGTCCTGTTCGTAAACTAAATCAATAGGTTGATCTAAAGCCCGGTTTGCACTAGCAACGGCAGCACACGAAGGAGGCCTTCACCTCTCTAAACCTTGGATTTTATTGGACCCATTACTGATAAAGAATTCCATCGTTTTAGGGTTAGGGTTTGTATTGGTTCAGGGTTAGGCATTGTTTGGATAGCCAGTACTATTCCAGGTTCCGAGGAGGTGAAGGCCGCCCCACATGTAGTCAAAATCAAAACCGGAGACTTAAGTACAAGCGTAAGCTCGACGCCGAAGCAGAAGGAACGGAAGATCCCTTCTTTTACCAGTTGTTTCGGCACTTGGTCAGATTCTATCAACTAACTAGCTGTGCGATTGGTACTGTGGTTATAGTTAGGAAGTCGAAGTCTCATTCGCTAGTCAGCCCTATAATATCACGCCAAGTCGACCTCGTTTGCAGTTTCTACTTATGCTTCCATCGCTTACGTTCCAGTGAAAACAAGGTAAACGTTAGGTAAATATACACGGTAGGATGCAAGCGAGGCTTCCGCTTCTGAACGAGGCGTGTGCTTCCGTTGTGTATAATTTCACTAGAACATTCCCCTTTCCTACGCTTCAGCTTCCGTCGCTGGTGAAAACCAGACTTTAATGTGGCATGAATGAGGTGAGAAAAGCAAGTCACCAAATGGTCAAATAACCCGATAGTATTCAGCAGAATTGGAAGTTCTTGGTCATATTATCAGCATTTTAATAGATCTTTATCACGCAGTGGCATGTTACGTCCCAAGAGAATAAAAACCGGTCTTACACTTCCAAACTCGAGGCAGAGATGAGGCAGTGCCACAGCTAGTTTATAGCTAGAATGGTCCTTTATCTCATTTGAATGGACCAATAGAATATGTAGGCACTGCAGACAGCGGTAAACTAACAGAAAGTACGTGCGCACATCAGTTTCGAGGAACAATGCAGAAGCCGCAAGACACTAAACCTATCTAGCCCCTATCTCGAATGTGTTCAGTTACACAGGGATAAAACTACCTCAAACACGTTATTTAGTTAAGACAGGTCAGATTCAAAATGGCTTAGCACTGACCAGCGAGCAAGCGGTGTGAACATATACTATTTCTCGTTTTAATTAATTAAACAGCTTTTAAACATGTTTAAGCTTTGGTGTGAATGGAGTACAACTTAGCTTTTTTACTGACCTCCACAGGCCAGAAACTACAGGGTGTTTATAGGATTATCAAGAACAAGTCCTTGTATGGTCACGTGATCAAAGAGCTTACCACCGCTGGTGACGTAGAATGTGTACTGCGATGTTTACATACAGCGGATTGTAAATCAGTTAACTATGACTTCATTTCAACTCCAGGCATCTGCCAGATCAGCAGTTCCACGGTCAAAGAATATCCGAACGATTTCATCGAGGAGGAGAATGTTTCTTATTACGACGAGGTCCAGTAGGTTTTAGGTTCACCTTTCATTTTATTAATTTTTTTTGCATTTTAGAAAGCTGAAGGCTGCAGGTTGAAGTACTTTTATATAATGGCTCAATTCGTCATCTACTCGAATCGTGTTTTGGTAACCTTTTGCTTGCCTGTGAACACGACAAAAACAAAGTGATCGAATGTACAGCTATGATGGAGAGACCAACGTCGTCCCCGTTAGTTATTATCTAACTACTTTGAACAGGAGGCCCTGAGTGGCCTTAACTCGGGCCACCTATAAATAGGTTAATACATGGAGTTCTAGCATATTTGTGTGTGATACATGGTTTGTGCTAGGGGACCAGATAATTGATTCACTACTGATGCTTGTGATAATTTATATATAATGGAATGGACCTTTTGCAGGAATGCAATCACGTGGTTGTACTAGTTGGCAAAAAAATATTTAAAGGCACTTGTACGAGATCGGCAGCGTTATTAGAAAATCCTATTTGTATATTCTATTTTCCACCTTCCAATTCTCAACCCCCAAAGGTGGTCACAGTCGCAGGAGCTTCTAATTACAAAGTTTTACTGATAATTAAAATGGGGTTGCATGAGGGTGGTCGCTGAAGGGACTGGTCACAAATTAGCAGGGGGAGGGGTTGTGAAAGGGGGATGATCATATTTTTCGAATCCCCCAAAATGGAGGGTCATAAATAATGGGCAACTGAAAAAGGATTAGTTATGGGGGTAAAGGATCAAAATATTTCATACTCATTGTCCAGTCATTAGACTTTTATGATCTCCACCTCCCCCCTCCCTTTTTTTTTGCATCTCCACTGCTAATTTTTGACCAGCCCCTAATGTTTAATAAAATATTGTGTGCATTGATTTCATGCATGTAGACCACTTGGAAAGTAAAATTAACTAGTTTATTTAAAGAGGGAACACCAACTAGTACACATATATAAATGTGTGGCCCTCCTTGTAATTAAAAATACCCCACAAATATCAGGGGGGGGGGGCTGGTTTGGAATTGATATCTACAAAATTATTGTAATTATTATTTAATTAATTTAAGGTTATTTGGACGTTAGTCTATATACTCTCTGTGTAAGACTCCAAATAAAAAATGTCTATGTATATGTCTATGTCTATGTCTATGTCTATCTAGCCATAACTTATTTAATTGTACTGCCCAGTTCTGGTTTTAAGATAGTTCAGTTTATAGTTACGGCTTTACACGACAAATCCTGCTCTTTTTTTGACAGTTTCAACTAGCTCCGTTTCCAAAGTCACATCCAATTCAATTTTAATACGGTATTCTCGGTTTGTAAGTCATATCCAGTTCTGTTTATGGGTATAATTGGTAGTCAATTACCCTATATCATTATGACGTCACGGCTTGTTTATGAGGGGGACAGAATCGACTTGAACAATAGAATTTTGAACTAAATCTGCTCTGCTGAGGAAAATTTAACTTCGAATTATCTGGTTTCCAGATATCAGCTGTATCAATGTTTATCCCACAATATTTACCGTATTTGGTGGCTGTTACCGCTATTCTACGTTCTACAAAATGCATTTGATAGCGATTTCCTTTGTGTTGTTGCTGTTTTGTCCCCCTCCCACGACCGTGATCCTTAGCGTTTAAACAATAGATTGTTTTAATTTGACGTCATAATGATATAGGTCAATTCGAATGCCTCTCTCTTCTGAGTTCTGTTATTCTTTTCGCGATTTTAACTTTTTCTTCTTGGTCTCTATAAAGCCACATACAGTTCAACTTACGGACGATTTCATTTCCAGTTCGAATTACAGTCACCATTAGGCATTGCACTTAATAACATTTAAAAAGTAGGGAACAAATAAGATTTGTGTGCGTATATAAACACATAATTTCAACCTCACCAGTTCTGATTTCCGTTCGCGTTCAAATAAAAGGGTCAATCACTGTTCACTTCCAGCTTTTGCGACTCTTGAGTTGAAGTCTTAGTAAAGCTCGGCATTGGTTAACTGGTTTAGTCAAGACTTCCCAGTTGTATAATCTCAAGTCACGTGTTGGGAATCTAACAATGGACTCCTGTGTAATCTGATTGGTTGACAGCGCCAAACAGCGACACAAAAAATAAAAATATATATATAAACACTTGCGAAACTTGACTCGGGCCCAGCCTACGCTGGCCCGAGTAATAAAGAGAATTTACGCGACGAAAGATAATGTCATTTTAGGCTATGTCATGGTATTGCGCATGTCTGTAATCAACTGTTAACTGACTACAAACAGTTAAAGGGGCTATAATAATAATAATAATATTTAATTTATATTGCGCGCATTACATATGAATATGTTCATGCGCGCATTACATATATTTCATTACATGTCTGTAATCAATGTTCGATTGGTGGCTGTTAATGGACTACAAACAGTTAAAGGGGCTATGTCATGGTGCTGTACATGTATGGAGTCAATGCTCAATTGGTGGCTGTTAATTGGCTACAAACAGTTAAAGGGGCTATGTCATGGTGTTGTGCATGTATGGGATCAATGTTCGATTGGTGGCTGTTAAGTGACTACAAACAGTTAAAGGGGCTATGTCATGGTGCTGTACATGTATGGAGTCAATGCTCAATTGGTGGCTGTTAATTGGCTACAAACAGTTAAAGGGGCTATGTCATGGTGTTGTGCATGTATGGGATCAATGTTCGATTGGTGGCTGTTAAGTGACTACAAACAGTTAAAGGGGCTATGTCATGGTGCTGTACATGTATGGAGTCAATGCTCAATTGGTGGCTGTTAATTGGCTACAAACAGTTAAAGGGGCTATGTCATGGTGTTGTGCATGTATGGGATCAATGTTCGATTGGTGGCTGTTAAGTGACTACAAACAGTTAAAGGGGCTATGTCATGGTGCTGTACATGTATGGAGTCAATGCTCAATTGGTGGCTGTTAATTGGCTACAAACAGTTAAAGGGGCTATGTCATGGTGTTGTGCATGTATGGGATCAATGTTCGATTGGTGGCTGTTAAGTGACTACAAACAGTTAAAGGGGCTATGTCATGGTGCTGTACATGTATGGAGTCAATGCTCAATTGGTGGCTGTTAATTGGCTACAAACAGTTAAAGGGGCTATGTCATGGTGTTGTGCATGTATGGGATCAATGTTCGATTGGTGGCTGTTAAGTGACTACAAACAGTTAAAGGGGCTATGTCATGGTGCTGTACATGTATGGAGTCAATGCTCAATTGGTGGCTGTTAATTGGCTACAAACAGTTAAAGGGGCTATGTCATGGTGTTGTGCATGTATGGGATCAATGTTCGATTGGTGGCTGTTAAGTGACTACAAACAGTTAAAGGGGCTATGTCATGGTATTGCGCATGTCTGTAATCAACTGTTAATTGGCTACAAACAGTTAAAGGGGCTTTGTCATGGTGCTGTACATGTATGGAGTCGATGTTCGATTGGTGGCTGTTAATTGACTACAAACAGTTAAAGGGGCTATGTCATGGTGCTGTACATGTATGGAGTCGATGTTCGATTGGTGGCTGTTAATTGACTACAAACAGTTAAAGGGGCTATGTCATGGTGCTGTACATGTATGGAGTCAATGCTCAATTGGTGGCTGTTAATTGACTACAAACAGTTAAAGGGGCTATGTCATGGTGCTGTACATGTATGGAGTCAATGTTCGATTGGTGGCTGTTAATTGACTACAAACAGTTAAAGGGGCTATGTCATGGTGTTGTGCATGTATGGAGTCGATGTTCGATTGGTGGCTGTTAATTGACTACAAACAGTTAAAGGGGCTATGTCATGGTGTTGTGCATGTATGGAGTCGATGTTCGATTGGTGGCTGTTAATTGACTACAAACAGTTAAAGGGGCTATGTCATGGTGTTGTGCATGTATGGAGTCGATGTTCGATTGGTGGCTGTTAATTGACTACAAACAGTTAAAGGGGCTATGTCATGGTGTTGTGCATGTATGGAGTCGATGTTCGATTGGTGGCTGTTAAGTGACTACAAACAGTTAAAGGGGCTATGTCATAGTGTTGTGCATGTATGGAGTCGATGTTCGATTGGTGGCGTTAAAGGGGCTATGTCATGGTATTGCGCATGTCTGTAATCAACTGTTAATTGGCTACAAACAGTTAAAGGAGCTGTGTCATGGTGTTGTGCATGTATGGAATCAATGTTCGATTGGTGTATGTTAATTGACTACAAACAGTTAAAGGGGCTATGTCATGGGGTTGTGCATGTATGGAGTCAATGTTCGATTGGTGGCTGTTAAGTGACTACAAACAGTTAAAGGGGCTATGTCATAGTGTTGTGCATGTATGGAGTCGATGTTCGATTGGTGGCGTTAAAGGGGCTATGTCATGGTATTGCGCATGTCTGTAATCAACTGTTAATTGGCTACAAACAGTTAAAGGAGCTGTGTCATGGTGTTGTGCATGTATGGAATCAATGTTCGATTGGTGTATGTTAATTGACTACAAACAGTTAAAGGGGCTATGTCATGGTGTTGTGCATGTATGGAGTCGATGTTCGATTGGTGGCTGTTAAGTGACTACAAACAGTTAAAGGGGCTATGTCATAGTGTTGTGCATGTATGGAGTCGATGTTCGATTGGTGGCGTTAAAGGGGCTATGTCATGGTATTGCGCATGTCTGTAATCAACTGTTAATTGGCTACAAACAGTTAAAGGAGCTGTGTCATGGTGTTGTGCATGTATGGAATCAATGTTCGATTGGTGTATGTTAATTGACTACAAACAGTTAAAGGGGCTATGTCATGGTGTTGTGCATGTATGGAATCAATGTTCGATTGGTGTATGTTAATTGACTACAAACAGTTAAAGGGGCTATGTCATGGGGTTGTGCATGTATGGAGTCGATGTTCGATTGGTGGCTGTTAAGTGACTACAAACAGTTAAAGGGGCTATGTCATAGTGTTGTGCATGTATGGAGTCGATGTTCGATTGGTGGCGTTAAAGGGGCTATGTCATGGTATTGCGCATGTCTGTAATCAACTGTTAATTGGCTACAAACAGTTAAAGGAGCTGTGTCATGGTGTTGTGCATGTATGGAATCAATGTTCGATTGGTGTATGTTAATTGACTACAAACAGTTAAAGGGGCTATGTCATGGTGTTGTGCATGTATGGAATCAATGTTCGATTGGTGTATGTTAATTGACTACAAACAGTTAAAGGAGCTGTGTCATGGTGTTGTACATGTATGGAGTCAATGTTCGATTGGTGTATGTTAATTGACTACAAACAGTTAAAGGGGCTATGTCATGGTGTTAAACATGTATGGAGTCAATGTTCGATTGGTGTATGTTAATTGACTACAAACAGTTAAAGGAGCTGTGTCATGGTGTTGTACATGTATGGAGTCAATGTTCGATTGGTGTATGTTAATTGACTACAAACAGTTAAAGGGGCTATGTCATGGTGTTGTACATGTATGGAGTCAATGTTCGATTGGTGGCTGTTAAGTGACTACAAACAGTTAAAGGGGCTATGTCATAGTGTTGTGCATGTATGGAGTCGATGTTCGATTGGTGGCGTTAAAGGGGCTATGTCATGGTATTGCGCATGTCTGTAATCAACTGTTAATTGGCTACAAACAGTTAAAGGAGCTGTGTCATGGTGTTGTGCATGTATGGAATCAATGTTCGATTGGTGTATGTTAATTGACTACAAACAGTTAAAGGGGCTATGTCATGGTGTTGTGCATGTATGGAATCAATGTTCGATTGGTGTATGTTAATTGACTACAAACAGTTAAAGGAGCTGTGTCATGGTGTTGTACATGTATGGAGTCAATGTTCGATTGGTGTATGTTAATTGACTACAAACAGTTAAAGGGGCTATGTCATGGTGTTAAACATGTATGGAGTCAATGTTCGATTGGTGTATGTTAATTGACTACAAACAGTTAAAGGAGCTGTGTCATGGTGTTGTACATGTATGGAGTCAATGTTCGATTGGTGTATGTTAATTGACTACAAACAGTTAAAGGGGCTATGTCATGGTGTTGTACATGTATGGAGTCAATGTTCGATTGGTGGCTGTTAAGTGACTACAAACAGTTAAAGGGGCTATGTCATAGTGTTGTGCATGTATGGAGTCGATGTTCGATTGGTGGCGTTAAAGGGGCTATGTCATGGTATTGCGCATGTCTGTAATCAACTGTTAATTGGCTACAAACAGTTAAAGGAGCTGTGTCATGGTGTTGTGCATGTATGGAATCAATGTTCGATTGGTGTATGTTAATTGACTACAAACAGTTAAAGGGGCTATGTCATGGTGTTGTGCATGTATGGAATCAATGTTCGATTGGTGTATGTTAATTGGCTACAAACAGTTAAAGGAGCTGTGTCATGGTGTTGTACATGTATGGAGTCAATGTTCGATTGGTGTATGTTAATTGGCTACAAACAGTTAAAGGGGCTATGTCATGGTGTTGTGCATGTATGGAGTCAATGTTCGATTGGTGTATGTTAATTGGCTACAAACAGTTAAAGGAGCTGTGTCATGGTGTTGTACATGTATGGAGTCAATGTTCGATTGGTGTATGTTAATTGGCTACAAACAGTTAAAGGGGTTATGTCATGGTGTTGTGCATGTATGGAGTCAATGTTCGATTGGTGTATGTTAATTGGCTACAAACAGTTAAAGGAGCTGTGTCATGGTGTTGTACATGTATGGAGTCAATGTTCGATTGGTGTATGTTAATTGGCTACAAACAGTTAAAGGGGTTATGTCATGGTGTTGTGCATGTATGGAGTCAATGTTCGATTGGTGTATGTTAATTGGCTACAAACAGTTAAAGGAGCTGTGTCATGGTGTTGTACATGTATGGAGTCAATGTTCGATTGGTGTATGTTAATTGGCTACAAACAGTTAAAGGGGTTATGTCATGGTGTTGTGCATGTATGGAGTCAATGTTCGATTGGTGTATGTTAATTGGCTACAAACAGTTAAAGGAGCTGTGTCATGGTGTTGTACATGTATGGAG
This sequence comes from Actinernus sp. WN-2022, assembly GCA_030867875.1. NCBI lineage: Eukaryota > Metazoa > Cnidaria > Anthozoa > Actiniaria > Actinernidae > Actinernus > Actinernus sp. WN-2022. The sequence continues at coordinate 30,538,268 of JAOWCC010000577.1, forward strand.
TCAATGTTCGATTGGTGGTTGTTAATTGACTACAAACAGTTAAAGAGGTTATGTCATGGTGTTGTGCATGTATGGAGTCAATGTTCGATTGGTGGTTGTTAATTGACTACAAACAGTTAAAGGGGCTATGTCATGGTGTTGTGCATGTATGGAGTCAATGTTCGATTGGTGGTTGTTAATTGACTACAAACAGTTAAAGGTGTTATGTCATGGTGTTGTGCATGTATGGAGTCAATGTTCGATTGGTGGTTGTTAATTGGCTACAAACAGTTAAAGGTGTTATGTTATGGTGTTGTGCATGTATGGAGTCAATGTTCGATTGGTGGCTGCTAATTGACTACAAACAGTTAAAGAGGTTATGTCATGGGGTTGTACATGTATGGAGTCAATGTTCGATTGGTGGCTGTTAAAGTGCCACTACGACGAAATTCGACCTTTTCTTTTGGCACTCTTTTTTGTCAGTTTGATCAAAACTAAATTGAAACATCAAAAATGATCTGATGAAAATATATTACCTTGCTGGTTTTCTATTGAATGCACGAGTATCAACCAATGAAATTACGAGAAAGAAGAATAGAAAATTAACACCTCTTTACATTCCTTGCCGTTCAGTGCTCCTGTTGTTAGCCGGAGCAGTACTTAAAGTGCATACAAGCCCCAGCCAGTTATCTTTGATGTCGATGGCAAGTTATCTTTGATAGCGATTGTACATGAAGTGGATAGTCCAACGGTAGAATATTTCTTGATTTGGGTGTGACGCCTACGGGATATTAAGATTTATATTTTCAATATGCTAATGACGTGATGTCATCACCGACATCACTTATTATACAAAAGCATGCTGGTTGAAACAAATTACCTATTTTTAAATTCGAAGTTGTATTTTAAGCTTATCAAAGTGATTTAAAAAAAATTCTGAATTAGAAAATAGCTGAATTCACAAACACAAAGAAATTCAGCAAATGTCGGTGATGACATCACATCATTAGCATATTGGAAATATAAACCTTAATATCTCGAAGACGCAACACCAAAATCAACAAATATTCTACCGTTGGACTATCCACTTCATGTACAATCGATATCAAAGGTAACTGGCTACGGCTTAAATGTACGTTAAGAGAGTTGAGGAAAATAACCGTCACGACAGCAAACCGCTGGACGAAAATCGCGAACTATTTCGAACGCACTTCAGTAATGGCGGACGTAATTTTGACGGTAATCTCTCCGCCAAATTCAGTTTAATTTGGACCTTCGACAACATTTTCACTGATTTGGATATTTCAGCCACTGTTTGTCCTTTTGGATACTTGTGGTCTGATTTAAAAGAAAATCGTTATTGGGGAAAGTTCTCAAATTTGTGATTCAAATAACTTTTGTCTTCCCCCCTTACGATTGGTTGGATGGTGATTTCTTTCAGTTTTCACAGCAAAAATGACCAACAGCATACAGTTCCCTTTATTTTCAGTTGATAACTTTGACTGTGGATATCTCAGACAGCACTCGAGGCATATTCAAGCAAAATCGTTATTGGGCATTGCTCATTGCTCATTGCTATTGTCTTTTGCTTTGTTCTTACAGGGACCATTACTGAAAGGCATAGTTTCCATTCAAAAACTTAGTTCTTTTCTTTGTGGAAACATAGTATAACATTGTACTTTACTTATTCGCGCGAAAGTTTGTGGGAAAAGTAGCCCCGCGTATTGTTGAGTAAAGTAAAATGACGTCACTTCCGCTAAAAATTAGCTCTGTCACAGGAACGGGTTCGCGTAATGGCGGACATAAAAACTCAATTTCAAAACGTGATCGTAGGGACACTTCGCGAAAAGTCCCCTCAATGCGCGACTCAAATATGTTCTTTGAAAACTACATCTACACACAGTTTGCTTCTCATTTTTGCATATATGCTCTGTTTTTAACCGCCACGTGTGCGCGAGGTTCGTCGGTTTATATGAAAATCGCTGACAATGACTGTGTCCCGCCCGAACAGCGAATAACCGTGACATAGCGGTCCTTTTAACTGTTACAGCTAAACGATATCTCATTTACCTCTTGCCTGTACGGGTAATATTACCAGGGCGAGCACAGTTATAATCCCTGATAACTACAGCCTAGCAGGACATCGTCAGTCATCACTGCTGTGCCAGAAGGAAACCAACATTTTTGTTGGTCAAACTTTTGATATTTTGTTACAGCAACAGGCCTCGTGTAGATGTATTTATGAATACGGTGTCCTGATATCGACGGTTTCATACACGACTTTCATAATGGCCGCCTCCAGCCGCCTCCTAATTTGCATAATTTGGAAGATAAATATGTAGGGGAAAACCAATGCTACTACATGAAAGATCACATTAAAACTAGTAATTGTTTTGAGTTTTAGAGGAATGTGGAAAATTGCTGTTGAGCTATGAGCATTTGTAATGCAGAAAAATATGAAAGCGAGGCTATAAAGGTCGTTTTTCTCATACAAATCTCTCTAATTTCAACTGGCTGTAACTTCATTGCATGCTTTATAAGCTACAGCACTCAACTTTCACAAGGTCACTAATGTCGACATGCTCTTTCACATGGCAATGTTCAAATTTTCTATACACGTGGATAAACTACCGAAACTGGAAATCACATATGCAAATTAGGAGGCGGCCATTATGAAAGTCGTGTATAGTATTGAATGAGTTTCAAATCCCGACACCGAAATAAAGAGAGGAATCAGTTCACTGTAAGAGGAAATGTTATATATTTATTTGAAAATAAACTCCCCTAGCTGGTCGCCATGACTCATCATTATGTTTATTGTCTGTGCTCCTCACCACCCATATTTGGTATCTCATGATCATCACCCATATTTGATACCGCACCAACAAACGAGACTGATCTGTTTATTGTTGCCTGCACGAGCAATAAAAAATGGCGGTGTCCACCATATCTTGAATGGAAACAACCACTTGTTGTAACATTTTGCTGCAGTGAGTGATAAACATGTAACCGCAAGCGACTGCAAACTGTTGCACTGCATGCATTGCAGTTGCGTTGTAGGTGAGTTGCAGTTGCGTTGTAGGTGAGTTGCAGTTGCGTTGTAGTTGCATTGTAGTTGCGTTGTGAAAATATATGACAGATAAGGAATGTCGACCACAGGTCTTGAAATTCTGGAAATATTTCTGAGGAAAAGGTTCAACATTCCTCTAGTACGGTACACGCTGTAATTTTCAATTGCGCGGGCAATACAGCAAAAAGCTAAAATTGCGCTGCGTGGGCGAGAAGAAATAGTAGCGTGTAAAAGCGACTAACTCTCCTCCCAGCTTCGCTCGAGTGCTTTGTAGTAGATCCGCGAAAGATTATATATAATCTAAAATATGCTATTATAAGTACGATATTCTTTTCTAATAATTTGCTAACTTCCCTCTCCCCTTTGTCGAGTTCATGACGATTAAGCGATCATGTTCGTGAAAGATTGAAATGTGGCCGTCTTGCTTGGTTCTTCAAAACTAGTCTTTCTTAGAATCATTCTTCATCTATGCTATAATCAAATAAATTTGTATCAATAAAGTCGTGGATCAGTAGCCTAGCAGTTCTATTTGAGAAACCGCGCTATATTTGATTCACTTCCCTCCCCCTTTTCCCGCTCCTCTTTATACCTTCGCCTCCCCTCCTACTTCCGTTTTTGTCCTCGCTCCATTCTTTAAAATATATCGCGGTTTCCCAACTGGAACGCCTTCGTTGCAGGCTAGGGATCAGTAGAGTAGCACTAATCTGATCGTTACCCGATCCCCAAACTAAACGCGGTTTTCGTTTTCCAAATGACAGCTCCGTGTATATTACCATTGACGGCAGCTACTAATATTCATCTATTCTTCATTAACATCTTCTCACATGTATCTTGTAATTTACGATTTCCCCACTCAGCGAATGTTTATATTCTAGCTTTTTCTTGGTTTGTTCAATGAATTTTCCTTGATCCTTCACATTCGTTTCTTTCTCCGTTGTCTTCATGTCCTATCTCAATCATTTCTTCTACATATATTTGTTCAATGTTATTTTATCACGTATTCGTAAACTCGGAAAATATTAGCACGACTGACACAGAATGTTGTCGATCCAATGCTGTTGACCCATACTCTGCTTATGCTACAACTGATAGCGAGTCAATACCGCTCTCCTTGCACTAAATACCTTCATCATTCAGCTTCTATATTTATCTATTCTGCTCACAGCGGCTGATGAGATGAGTATATGGCGAATCTGGTGACGTGACCGACGTGAACGTAGACACAAACGCACTTTTTTGTGATGAGTCAAGATTCTGCAAAGTTCAAATGAAAACAAACTTTACCTATAGACAGAGTAACATTTCCAGTTATTTGCGAATGCTTTCAGCGTGAACATTTCAGAATAACAATAGATGGAAGTCTCCAGAAATCACTGGTTCAGGCACATTTCACGCTATACAAATCCTTGCTGACATACGATATTCAAGTGGCTAAAAATTTCCCGATAAAAGTGATTTATAGTAATCATTCTGTGTGTTCTTATTCCGTAATACGGTTACTCGAACCCACCCTTAAAACCCACCCTTTTTTTACAATTATGTACCCCCGCCAAAAGAAAATGAACACCACCACATTAACCTGATACCAAGCTCAAGTTTATATTTACCTGATTTTGAAAAAAGTCGAGAGCTGAAGCACAGAAGTAGGTGACGTCGATGTCTTCTAGTTTCCCCATACGACCTAATATGTGAGGAAATCTGAGCTAAAAGTCAAGGGCCATGATGATGATAACGCATGACTACAGTAAGGATTGCTGTTTGTTAGTAACTGTGATGTGTCAGCTACAAGGTGAAAGTTCTCGCATCAGTTTTTGTCTAGGTCAAGATTTAAAAGTCTTAAGGTCAGTACACGAGACGGGACAAGTCCCCGGGACAAACCTCTCGTATGAACGACTCAATTTTCACGAAAAATCTTGTCCCTTCAATTCAAACTGGCTGGAATTGACCTATATCATTATGACGTCATATCAAAACAATCTATTGTTTAAACGCTAAGGATCACGGTCGTGGGAGGGGGACAAAACAGGGACAAAACAGCAACAACACAAAGGAAATCGCTATCAAATGCATTTTGAAGAACGTAGAATAGCGGTAACAGCCACCAAATACGGTAAATATTGTGGGATAAACATTGATACAGCTGATATCTGGAAACCAGACAATTCGAAGTTAAATTTTCCTCAGCAGAGCAGATTTAGTTCAAAATTCTATTGTTCAAGTCGATTCTGTCCCCCTCATAAACAAGCCGTGACGTCATAATGATATAGGGTAATTGAGGGGACAAGTCCCGTGGACAAAATTTGGCTTTCCCCTCGTAAGAACACAACAAGGTATTTGCCCCTGCGATGCGTCCCTTCATGTACACACAACGAGGGATTTGTCCCCGCGATGCGTCCCCTCATGTACACACGAGGGATTTGCCCTTGCGATGCGTCCCTTCATGTACACACGAGGGATTTGTCCCCGGGACTTGTCCCTTCATGTACACACAACGAGGGATTTGTCCCCGGGACTTGTCCCTTCATGTACACACAACGAGGGATTTGCCCCTGCGATGCGTCCCTTCATGTACACACAACGAGGGATTTGTCACCGGGACTTGTCCCTTCATGTACACACAATGAGGGATTTGTCCCCAGGACTTGTCCCTTCATGTACACACAACGAGGGATTTGTCCCCGGGACTTGTCCCTTCATGTACACACAACGAGGGATTTGTCCCCGGGACTTGTCCCTTCATGTACACACGACGAGGGATTTGTCCCCGGGACTTGTCCCTTCATGTACACACGACGAGGGATTTGTCCCCGGGACTTGTCCCTTCGTGTGTACCGACCTTTAGGAAAGAATGTGTGGAAGAGAAGATGCAGATACATGTTCTATTTTCATGCAGGGCCCTTTTTGATACTAGGAACTTGTTGCTGATAAGGTAAATAGTGATTATTATGATTAGTATTGGTATCATTATTATTATTTATAATATAAATTATGGGATCATCCTAAGAACGCGCGATTTCATTGGCTGATCAGCGTGTTTGATTTTCTTATAATGCACGCTCGAGAATTCATTTCCGCGTAGATAGTATTTTATATGATAAAACAATCCTGTCCTGTAACAAAATAATGCACTTCGAGGTCTCAAAAGATGATAAATGCACTCGCGTTTTGCTCGTGCATCCGCAGTTTTTCAAGACCTCGAGTGTGCATTATTTTGTTTTATACTGAGGACATGAAGAACCATATTTTATTTGTTAATTAAACTTTCTAAGTCTTTCTTTATAGTTACGTACTTCCAATTCTACTAACATTTCCCTTTCTAAATGCATTTCTTAATTCTTTACCCTTGATGCCCGAAAAATAGATAGATACACTTTATTGACTCCCTGTACAGCACTTTGGTACATTGGATTGTTGCTAAGAGGTTTTACTTTACAAAAGGTCGTGTGATAAATTAAATATAGAACTTTAGTATAAACCAACCAGTGGACTATTACAAATCCTGCATTCTGATTGGCTACCCTACTATAGGTCTATTTGTGATAGCCCATGGTAGAGAAAAACCGCACGCATTTTCAAGAAATAATAACATTTCTTCAAATTCAATTTGTTTCTTTCTATTATTTTCTACTGTCCGACTAGTTAGTTTATACTAAAACAATTAGCGCCTCATGGGCTATTGACTCGTAGCCCGAAAGGGCTACGGGTCTAATTGTTAAGTAGACACTAAGTTAGATAGTGAAAGAACTGCATTACGATGCATGACTATACTTCCCCTTCCCCTCCCTCTCCCCCCTCCCCCCCCCCCACATACACACAAACACACACTGCTCAGAGGGAGTACTCTACCACCCCCCCCCCCCCCCAAACACACAAACCCACGCACACACTGTTCATACAGAGGGAGCCCTCAACCCCTCTCCCTAACTCCTAAATTCAACAAGCAGCAAAGACGTTGGCGGTATATACTAGTATATACCCAAAGATTACAACTTACAAGCCATTCCCCTGACTCTGTCTGTGTAAGGATACAGTGCTCTGATCCACTTGCTTGTTGACGCGCTGACAAAAAGAGACGAGAGACTCCACACAGCCATTGGTAGAGGGGTCCTAATAGAAAGACGACAACAGTTAAGCTATATAGCAACGGTAGAAAACTCTATTTGAACCTATTGATCTTTGAGTGCAAGGAAAAAAAGGCGAAAGAAAACAAACCTTTGCACAAAGCTGCCCAATGACAATACCACCCAGTCCCTCACGTCTGTGTGTTGTCCTTGACTATGATGCCCCTCAAAAACCTAAGTAAAAAAATGAAACTACAATAGCGAATCGTACTCTATGTGCCGGTAATCCTATACCGCTCTTCAAATAGATGTCATTGTGACATGGGCATGTTCAAATAAACAGATGACGTCAAAGCGTGACAATTTAAGTCCCTTGGTGTCATGCTTGATCAAAATCTCTCTTGGAATGATCATATTGACCTAATCGCAAACAAAATCTCCCAACGACTTGATCAAAATCTCTCTTGGAATGATCGTATTGACCTAATCGCAAACAAAATCTCCCAACGACTTGATCAAAATCTCTCTTGGAATGATCATATTGACCTAATCGCAAACAAAATCTCCCAACGACTGGGAATGCTGCGGAAAGCCCGTAAAGTCATTTCAAGAGATTCTTGTATCACGCTATATAACACCATGTTCCTGGCCTTATTCGATTACTGCTCATCTGAGTGTATGGGATAGCTGTGGGCAGGGTAATAAATAAATAGATAAATAGATAAATTACAGAATCGTGCTGTGGGAATATTTGAAGCTCGTTAAGTCTCTTATTCTGATCTGCATCAGAAATGCCTATTAGTATATAAATGTCTAAATGACAAGTGATTTTAAACATTCCCGAGACTTTCACACGTACAGCACTTGGAACAAGGATCTGCTTCGATTGCCATTAGCGAAAACCTCTAAGTACCAGGGATCTTTTTGATATATGCTGCAAAAACCTGGAACACCCTACCTAGCAGTCTTGGAAAAATGCTCAACTAAAGGTACCGTGCCATGGTTTTACGCATGTCTGGAATCAATGTTCGATTGGTGGCTGTTAACTGGCTTCAAACAGTTAAAATCCTCTCCGTTAATGCATGATTGAAAGGATATGCCATATTTTCCTTGAAGACTAGATCTACACACAGTTTGTTAATCATTTTTGCACATTTACTTTGATTTCATCCATCCCACACGTGTGCTAGGGCCGTCAGTTGATATGAAAAATACTCAAAATAATAATGTTCCGGCCCGGGATATCAAGGCGTGTTTCTCACCGTGACAAAGCTTCTTTGCAATTTTCATAGCTATGAATCTCAGAAGAGTTTTGAGTACTCCTGCGAAGAAAATATTGGTTTACAGAGAATACTCTATCTTCTACGATTGTTTGAAATCGTGGAAACGTGACCTTTCCTGACCCATGACCGCGTAAGTAAAAGCCTGGGTCGATACCTCGGTCGACGTCATCTCATTAATGCATTATTCTCCATGGCACCTTTCTATCACAACAACATCGATTTTTAGATAATATACACAGTTTATGAGCTGTTAGTAAAGGAAAAAGTCATATTAGTAAAAATTGTAAATTTTTATTCAAATTGTTGCAAAGTTGAATTAATTAAATGACGTCTACCGAGGTATCGACCCAGGCTTTTACTTACGCGGTCATGGGTCAGGAAAGGTCACGTTTCCACGATTTCAAACAAGCGTAGAAGATAGAGTATTCTCTGTAAACCAAAAATTTCTTCGCAGGGGTACTCAAAACTTTCCGAGGTTCATAGCTATGAAAATTGCACGAAGGCTCATATGCACTTTAACCAAATTTAAACTGGCACTAAAGAACTCATATAAAGGTAACTAGAACTACTCTACTTCTTTGCATAACTTGCACATGTTTTGTAATGTATTATTTCAATGTAACATCTATTCATACTATGATTGTTATTGCTATCTATGTTTGCTATTCTATGTTATAATATTGTATTATTTATATGATTCTGTTACACAGAGCTCCATTTAAACCTGCTTCGCTGAATTGGACATCTGTTTGAATATTGTTAATAAATAAATAAACGAGGACAAAGACGTAGGCCACGAGACACAGTCGAGCGGAGTGACTATTGTTCTCTTCACGTTGTGACGTCATCTGTACATCTATAAGAGGACAGACCAATGGCAAAATGACGTCTATTTGTTTAATACAATAATTAGCGAGAAAAAGGAGGCTATGAAATGATTTAGTGCAAAGTGCAACGTTATCTGTACTATAACAACACATGGATATCGACCAAGCAGAGCGTGCGTTATCTGTACTATAACAACACATGGATATCGACCAATCAGAGCGTGCGTTTCACACTGTTCATTGTATAATTAGTCCTTAGTTGGTCCAAACGTGTTATACTAGATAAGATGATTATCTGACTAGACGGACAGACAAGCCGACAGTTACCCATGGATAACCCAGTAAGTTACCCATGGATAACCCGGTAAGTTACCCATGGATAACCCGGTAAGTTACCCATGGATAACCCGGTAAGTTACCCATGGATAACCCGGTAAGTTACCCATGGATAACCCGGTAAGTTACCCATGGATAACCCGGTAAGTTACCCATGGATAACCCAGTAAGTTACCCATGGATAACCCGGTAAGTTACCCATGGATAACCCGGTAAGTTACCCATGGATAACCCAGTAAGTTACCCATGGATAACCCAGTAAGTTACCCATGGATAACCCGGTAAGTTACCCATGGATAACCCGGTAAGTTACCCATGGATAACCCAGTAAGTTACCCATGGATAACCCAGTGAATGGCAGTAAACTAACCTTGTAAAGTACTTCAGCCATGAGCTCAGGGTGTGGCTGCTGACTGGACAGAAACTCGCCTATCACCTTATTCATGATTTCTTGAGGAGGAAAGAAGTCCAGCAGCAACCGAGGCAAGACTCGAGCGACTACACGCGCCTCTGATGGGAATCCTTTACGTATCCTGTGTAACAAAGGAATGACATGCTCATATTCTCTTATTATACGAGAAACTTTCTTGACATGGACTATCTGCTGGCAAAAAGGGACTATGCATGTCAATCGAACTGAACAACTACAAAAATAACACCCTGTATGGAATAGAAAGACATACCATGTGAATGTACTGATACGCTTTACAAACTGTTTTGATAGAGGATTGCACATGCACAAGAGTTGCTTTGCCCATACTCCTTTTTGGCTGGGTGACTTTAGGAGCATGGCGGACAAAGCACCGCTGGACTCAGGATGACCGAGTGGTTAAGGTGTTGTACTCAATGCAACATGCACGGTATCATGCACGAGAGGCCAGCAGTGCTTCGGACAAAGCACCGCTGGATCCTCGAGCATGAGGATGACCGCAAAGATTAAAGTGGATTACAAAAGCTTATTCTAGAAACTTGATTTCGGTTACAGTGAACTGTTTTCAAGTTGCTCTAAAATTCTCTTAAAAGCAGTATTTTTCATCCACTCAAATCTTTGCCATCCTTCATCAAAATTGTCTCAACTTTTCTCCAGTATGCCTAGAAAGCATACTCTGCTAATAATTATCAGTAGATATATTATATTTGTCATTCGTCTTGAGAAAGGTTATCATTTGGGAGTTGGTATAGCCCCTTAACAGAGGATTTAACTTAGATCGAAGACGATTGCTTATGTGCATGCCTTTTATTTAAAACTGGAGCACAATGACACGTTCGATGCACATTTTGGTGGTTTAAATATTGGTTTTAGTCATTCCCTTAAGTGATCAATACTAAATGTGTTTGTCTTTATTCTCGAACTCGAATGTCATACATAGCGCAGCAGGGTGTTCAGCAGTTCCATGCCGAGTTCGTACAGCTTCAACCAATCAAAATGACTTCATACCTGTCAAAGAGCACGGTGACCCTCTCCATAGCGATGAGCAATCGATCTTCTGTCGGAAATTCGGCTGTGTCGGGTTGTGGGTATATACCACTGGGGCGATCACCAATCTTACCTAAGAATGAAGCACAATGTGATATACTCACTCAATTCACCTAAAGTGTTGTTTGACTACTTGTCTTGCTAATGACAATATTACAAACACCAGCAATCTCGAAGTAGCAGATGCTACAAGTTAAGTCCATTTCAAACGTCGAACTTTTTCATGAGCCGAACATAATTAGATCAAAAGAATCAGTCTAATTGTCTTTCGTTTCAATTGCGTTTGGCGCATGAAAAGTTCGACGTTTGAAGCGTTTCCAGGCAACTAGATCTAGCAATTTTCAAGCCAGAATCACTGGAAATTGATACGAGGGTAATTACAGGGCTGTCACAACAGTTTCCTAGAATGCTGTCAATACCGAAATGTTGCTACACACCTGTGTACATGCAGGTTATGAGTAAGCCAAGGGCCGAGATGGCACGCTGGGGATTCTGCATCGATAACCTGTGGAGTCGACAATACGCACATATTAATGTACATTAATTACGCATGTCACCACCTCCCAGTTAGCTCAATGGTTAAGCTCCAGTCCCTCCCGGTTAGCTCAGTGGTTAAGCTCCAGTCCCTCCCAGTTTGCTCAATGGTTAAGCTCCAGTCCCTCCCAGTTAGCTAATTGGTTAAGCTCCAGTCCCTCCCAGTTCAACGCATTCTCCCCGTTGAATTAACAATTATCCTGAAATGGCAAACACGCTTGGAACAATGATAATCGTTAATTCTACGACAAATCCTAACCCGAACCACAAACCAAACGACGGGTTCTCACTCACCTAGAGCTAGGGTTCACAGGAAAACAAGAAGAGAAGGTAAAGAGAGGAAAAATATTTTTTGAGCGCTCCTACTCGGACTCGAACTCGTAGCCCTTTGCGTGTACTGCAGTGTAGTGTAGTGTAGACGTCATCACTACTACACTAAGCCGGCCTACCGCCGTTCGGAATGTAACAGATGTTTATCTTTATCCTTGACTGGTTGTCAGAATGTCATTAGAATTACGATTATCATTATTTCAAGCGTGTTTTCCATTTAAGGATGGTTGTGAATTCAACGGGGAGGATGTGTTGGAGTGGTTAAGCTCCAGTCCCTCCCAGTTAGCTCAGTGGTTAAGCTCCAGTCCCTCCCAGTTAGCTCATTGGTTAAGCTCCAGTCCCTCCCAGTTAGCTCAGTGGTTAAGCTCCAGTCCCTCCCAGTTAGCTCAGTGGTTAAGCTCCAGTCCCTCCCGGTTAGCTCAGTGGTTAAGTGCCGGTCTGATGTGCGTGGGTCTTAGAACAACTCATTAATAATTCATGATCTGATTGGCCAACTAGTCTCTAATCTGGTCAGGTGGATGAGTTTGGAAACCCAATGAAATACCAGTTGAAAATCACTAGTGTTTGGATCAGATTTTCAACTCTAGTGATCAATATTTCCTAATCATCATATTCATGAACCACTAACTACTTATATAATGGTAAACTACAAGTAAGGAGTGAAGAAGTAAAGAACGATATAGAAAGAATAAGTGTGCCTCCACTGGAGTTCGAACCTCGACCCTTCCGACTGCCTGTACTAACTCTTGGCCACTACACCACTGAGTACGCTAGTTGAAATCACTGCCATCAAAAAAAGGAATAATAAGCCATCTATGGAATAATTATATACAACAGTCAAACAGGAAACATTGGCAGTTGTTTCACAAAGGCAGCACCTTCTACTCAGTTATTTTAAGACCCTGAGTGTTGGTCCGGCCGGGGTTTGAACCTGCGACCTCCCGCTCAACAGACCGGAGCTTAACCACTGAGCTAACCGGGAGGCGGTCAGATATCTAAACATATAAGGGTTAAATGAAGTTTAAATCTTAGACGCCATCTAGGTAATGTATTAATGTGTTCAAAACAATAGATACACAGCATCAGTTACGTAAACTGCCCACATATTTGCTAGCTTGAGAAACTCATCTAGGATATTAACCCGAGACGTCATGTAGCTACTGTATGTTGTCTGGTGAGTTTCTAACCTGTCGACGCTGAGTTTCACTAGCGAGTCACTTTCAGCGGTAGAGAGGGCGAACGAGACAACCAGTCGCTCCAGGCCCCTCATGATGGCATGGTACACGGCTGGCGGTGTACTCTCTTCATTTGATGCGGCGATTCGTACAGCAGCCTGGTGACGAGAGTAAAGGACAAATGAGGGACTCGTTAAATATCAAAAGGTAGAAATGACAAGATCACTGCATCAAAGTCACTACTCTGTTGCCTGAGTGCTGACAGTTATGAAGGTACCTGGAGTATGCTCGATTTGAATTCTGGGTCAGATATTTCGTCACTGTAATGCTCTAGGAGAAAGAACACCGCTGACCACATGACAAGCAAGTGTTGTTGGGCTAACATCACGGCGCTGTGAACAGATCAGTAGGCAAAATTCAGTTTCGAAAGTTCTTATTTAAAATGTTTCCTTCCACACTTGTGCAAAATTAAAATGGAAGAAAGTATCACAATAAACTAGTTCAGGTTTAGAAGATTGAAAAAGTTGAGTTGAAAGTAAGAATTATGATTACAATCATGTCACTGAACTGAACCGTTTAGGTAAGCCACCCTACTGTCGACGTACCCTGTATACGTATTGTATAGGCCGAGTTCAGCTCTCGCCACACACCATACATTCGTTGTAAATTTTGCACTTTCTCAAAAACTATTCAACATATTAATCTCAAATTTTCGGTATTTACAAAGTGTGACTTTCTCTTTCGATGTATAGAGTCGGTTGGTTTGTAGCTTGACTTATGCTAATAAGCTAAATATAACCTATGACATCAGCTGAAATCGGCCGATACAATTTGTTACCATTTTTCATATTCAGCAGCATCCCACATGCTTTACAGCTTTCACTCATCTTATAGTTTTCTAGTTGGGAACCCAGCCCCAAAGACACCGAAACAACTGTCGATGCCCGCTATTTGCTCAGGCATTTTTTAAGAGATAACGGGTTAACGCCCTACTGGCCTGTGTGTCCCACTGCGTTAGCATACCACGATTTGTATACGATTTACCAGTTGTGACGTAGCAGAGCAATACGGTGTGCACGAGACTCTACCTAACAGAGCTAGCAGACCGTGATCACACATATATAGACCGGCCCGTTTTAAGGTACTGACAAGAAGTGTACAGTAAAACTTGCACACCAATCACACACGCAAAACGTCTAACCTCCTTACTTAGAGTGGTTTTCGATTGAGTGTCGTAAAACCAAAACCACAGCAATCACAGAGCCAATCAGGAGCAAGTACAAACACAATGAGCCAATCAGGAGCAAGTAAAAACACAATGAGCCAATCACGAGCAAGTAAAAACACAATGAACCAATCACGAACTGAAGTAATCCACGATTGGGTTTAGAGAAGTAAAAACACAATGAACCAATCACGAACTGAAGTAATCCACGATTGGTTTTAGAGAAGTAAAAACACAATGAGCCAATCACGAACTGAAGTAATCCACGATTGGTTTTAGAGAAGTAAAAACACAATGAACCAATCACGAACTGAAGTAATCCACGATTGGTTTTAGAGAAGTAAAAACACAATGAACCAATCACGAACTGTAGTAATTCACGATTGGTTTTAGAGAAGTAAAAACACAATGAACCAATCACGAACTGAAGTAATCCACGATTGGTTTTAGAGAAGTAAAAACACAATGAACCAATCACGAACTGAAGTAATTCACGATTGGTTTTAGAGAAGTAAAAACACAATGAACCAATCACGAACTGAAATAATCCACGATTGGTTTTAGAGAAGTAAAAACACAATGAACCAATCACGAACTGAAGTAATCCGGCCACGATTGGCTTTAGAGAAGTAAAAACACAATGAACCAATCACGAACTGAAGTAATCCGGCCACGATTGGGTTTAGAGAAGTAAAAACACAATGAACCAATCACGAACTGAAGTAATCCGCGATTGGTTTTAGAGAAGTAAAAACACAATGAACCAATCACGAACTGAAGTAATTCACGATTGGTTTTAGAGAAGTAAAAACACAATGAACCAATCACGAACTGAAGTAATTCACGATTGGTTTTAGAGAAGTAAAAACACAATGAACCAATCACGAACTGAAGTAATCCGGCCACGATTGGTTTTAGAGAAGTAAAAACACAATGAACCAATCACGAACTGAAGTAATTCACGATTGGTTTTAGAGAAGTAAAAACACAATGAACCAATCACGAACTGAAGTAATCCGGCCACGATTGGTTTTAGAGAAGTAAAAACACAATGAACCAATCACGAACTGAAGTAATTCACGATTGGTTTTAGAGAAGTAAAAACACAATGAACCAATCACGAACTGAAGTAATTCACGATTGGTTTTAGAGAAGTAAAAACACAATGAACCAATCACGAACTGAAGTAATTCACGATTGGTTTTAGAGAAGTAAAAACACAATGAACCAATCACGAACTGAAGTAATTCACGATTGGTTTTAGAGAAGTAAAAACACAATGAACCAATCACGAACTGAAGTAATCCGGCCACGATTGGGTTTAGAGAAGTAAAAACACAATGAACCAATCACGAACTGAAGTAATTCACGATTGGTTTTAGAGAAGTAAAAACACAATGAGCCAATCACGAACTGAAGTAATTGACGATTGATTTTACTTGAACAAATCAATAAGAAAATTAAACGCAATCGTGGATTACTCTCGCTGAAGCAAAACGTGAATGCGTTTGGTTTAAGTTTAGAATTTGATTGGCTGATAATTACAAAACATTTCTCACAGCCAATAGATGGGTTGCACATGACGTCACGGCAGTCATGTTGGTGTACCTTTAACAATAGATTCTTCGTTAGCTTCTTTTGTTAGGTACACCAACATGGCCGCCATGCCCTTTGTCATTTGAATCTCAGGGGATTGACTGCAACCCATCTATAGAAAAGCTAAGCAAACGAAAAACCAAAGCAATCACTTATTATTTTCGACACTAAATCGAAAATCGCTCCATGATTTGTGTTTGTTTTTAATTTGTCGTCTTGTATTGATCATCAGTTGTTTAAGTAATGGTCCGATTAAGAACGATAGCACTGAACGGCAAGGAATGTAAAAGGTGTTAATTTTCTATTCTTCTCTCTCGTAATTTCATTGGTTGATACTCATAAATTGAATAGAAAACCATCGAAATAATGCATTTTTAAATGATATTTTTTTGAAGTTTCAATTTAATTTTGATCAAAATGACTATGGTTTAATTTCGAAGAATATCGACCGAGGGGAAAGTTATCAAATTTGCGATCGAAAGATCTTTTGTTTTCTCCCTTTCCCATTGGCTGAATGGTGGTTTCTTTGAGATTTCACAGTAAAAATAGCCCATAGCATAAAAACTACTTTATTTTCTGGGTGTCGTTTGGATTGTAGACATCTGATACAGCACTTAAGTCATATTCACGCAAAATCGACCGTGAGGATGTGCTATTGCCGCGGCTCTATTGTTTTTACTACAGTTCTTACGCGGACCATTACTTAACAATGTTGTATTTTCCGTTTTTAAGCAATAGATATGCACTGAGAAGTATTAGGCAATATTCTATAATAATGTATATTGAAATGTTTAAATTTCATTGTCACGAACTGACAATCCCATACTTTGGCAGTGAACTTAGTTTTCGTTCCAAGTGCTCCGTGAGTACAGGAACGAGTACCGCCACCACAGATGACACGTGGGATTCTAGAATATACATAGAACCGTACAGAGCTGAAACCTGGAGAGAAAAGCATGACTCAGTACAATGTACAGCAACAAAACCCATGAGTAATACAGTACCGCTCCAAACCTGTATTCTGATTGCATTATTATACTGTAGCTCTATTGTTTTTGCACTGCACGTTCTAAGGGCGGGTGTTTTGTATTTTTGGGTAAGCCAATGCTGTGGCTCGTTTCGAGCGGTACAGGCCAGCTCAAACCCATTGGTCGATAGCCATGTGTTATTAGATGAGTCAAGCCTATAATAGAAGTTGTTTGTCTGTTCATTGGTCTTTTCAAGCATACAAAGAATATTTGAGGGAGAATATGATGAATATGACTAGTTTGTAAGAACTGGGCCGAGTTTGTAAAGTTGATCTAATAGATGCCTCACTTCCGACATACAAAGGAATCGATACGAGGCTCCGCGCATAATCCTTAGTCGTTCGTGACAAAGCACGAAAGTAAAGCAAAGACAAATAATTGTTCGCGTCGCTGACTGGCTACTTTTAAAATCAGTACGATATTTCTTTGCCGTGATTCTATGACTAAATCTCAGTACTTATGAAATAAATCGACCATAATACATGGGCTCGCGGAGCTATGGAGTTTATCTTCGAGTGTTGTACTCGATATCTAACCAGTGAGCGCATGCAGCGAACGAGTGGTATATCGAGTTGAACACGATTAGATAAATTTCAAATCTCCAAGCGTCCATGTATTATTTTATTTAGTTGGACCTGGGCCCGGTTGTTCGAAGCAAGGGTAAGCGCGTGACTTGGCAATCGCTGATTGGCTGACAGGGGATACCACACACGTAAAATTATCGTATTTATACGAGTGTTCAGATATTTCTCAGTGCTTGAAATCCTGGTAAAACACTGTAGAATATACGATAAAAGAAAATATTATACGTTGGCAGCTTGGAGATACGGTTATTTATTATATGGACGAGTGTTTTACCGGCAGGATATAAACCATTCGTAGAATCCATCTCACTCGCTGAGGTGAAATATGAAAAATACGCCACTCAATCTCCCGGATGTATGACGTCACGCTTACTGCCTTTTTAACTACAAAGATGGCGGCAGGTTTGTGAAAATCAGTAAGGAAGATGTAAACAGCTTAAATGGGCAGCAAGAAAATAAACATTCCGGGAAGAAAAAGAAAAATAATAATTAAAATCAGTTCTCTAAGGATTTTCTCGACTACAACAGAGACGAGAGAAACCAAAGACATTCTCTCAGAACAGCTTCGAAAGATAAGAGAAAAAGTTTGTACTGACAGTAAGTAAAACGAATAGATAACAGGTATTAGCGCAGCTTAATTTTCCATATACATGTAATAAAGAGAACATTACCGGGTGGTTTGAAGATATGAAGTTTATCCTCTGAATCCAAAACATATTGTATTGAATTGAATATTGTATTGAAATATTGTATTGAAATATTTTGACTCTCGAGGATAAAACTTCATATCTTCGCACCAACCGTGTAATATCCTCTACATATCTTCACGCCACCGTGTAATATCCTCTACATATCTTTACGCCACCGTGTAATATCCTCTACATATCTTTACGCCACCGTGTAATATCCTCTACATATCTTTACGCCACCGTGTAATATCCTCTACATATCTTTACGCCACCATGTAATATCCTCTACATATCTTTACGCCACCGTGTAATATCCTCTACATTTCTTCACGCCACCGTGTAATATCCTCTACATATCTTTACGCCACCGTGTAATATCCTCTACATATCTTTACGCCACCGTGTAATATCCTCTACATATCTTTACGCCACCGTGTAATATCCTCTACATATCTTCACGCCACCGTGTAATATCCTCTACATATCTTCACGCCACCGTGTAATATCCTCTACATATCTTTACGCCACCGTGTAATATCCTCTACATATCTTTACGCCACCGTGTAATATCCTCTACATATCTTTACGCCACCGTGTAATATCCTCTACATATCTTTACGCCACCGTGTAATATCCTCTACATATCTTTACGCCACCGTGTAATATCCTCTACATATCTTTACGCCACCGTGTAATATCCTCTACATATCTTTACGCCACCGTGTAATATCCTCTACATATCTTCACGCCACCGTGTAATATCCTCTACATATCTTTACGCCACCGTGTAATATCCTCTACATATCTTTACGCCACTGTGTAATATCCTCTACATATCTTTACGCCACAGTGTAATATCCTCTACATATCTTCACGCCACCGTGTAATATCCTCTACATATCTTCACGCCACCGTGTAATATCCTCTACATATCTTTACGCCACCGTGTAATATCCTCTACATATCTTTACGCCACAGTGTAATATCCTCTACATATCTTTACGCCACCGTGTAATATCCTCTACATATCTTCACGCCACCGTGTAATATCCTCTACAGGGTCAGATTTCGGTGCGCTCACTCGTGTATTACAATATTTACCACTCGGAGATAAAAGCCTTATCTCCGCGCGGCCGTGTAATAGTAGCTATGTACCAAACAATGTAAAGTATTACACATATATAGTAAGCATACTCTTTTTTGAAGTAATTAGTTTATGTAATCGTCTAGTTGTTGGTGCAATTAACGGTAAGTACCTGTGGGCTCGTGCAATTTTGAAATATTACGAGCGGTATTTATCGTTAATAGTGCACCCAAAAAAAACTGACGATTCTTCGTTAATCATTTACCTAAAATACATTTCTTGTTGCTAAGGTAACCCTGAATTTGCACTGAATTAACCGGAAATGGCTGCTCTCAGCCAATCAGAATCGAGCACGTTTGCCGTATATGATTACACTAGTAATAATGCAATTATACCAAGTACCTTACCTGAAGTGGGACGTGAGGACTTCTTAGAGAAGAATCGATAATCTTACACAATCTTTCAGCAGTGGGCCCTTCCTAGAAATCAGATTTATCTTAGTAAGTGGTGTAGCTACTGTATGTATCGTCAGATTACCAATCTACTAGATATTAGTAGAAATCTACTAGTGTTCTATTGCAAATCTTGCGATCTGATTGGCTAAGCTACTCACTATCTATTCTGTGATATACAGTGAGTACTACCTATTATACAAATAGACTGTGTCCGTCGAGGAACTATCGGCTGATAGTTGCCCGCGGAAATTTGATGTTCTTAAAACAAATGTTGCTGGGTTGCACGTGACATCATCGTCGCCAAGTTGGAGGACGTTTACAAAGATTCCTCGTTAGCTTCTCTTGTTATGTCCTCCAACATGGCACAGTCTATTTGTATAATAGAACTGAACTTCAAGCTCATAGTCTAATTGTTTCAGATAGCAAATGTTGTGTTAGCCAGTACGATTTAACAATAACACTACAATTTACAAACGTGGTCGAGCGCACGGAGAATCTGGACTGCGAGTACGCCGTGTTAGCCGCTCGGTCACGCCGTTTGGGGTTTGTGTTCGTGTTCTTTCAGGGTAACAGGGCAGGGGCAATTTGGTCCGACGAATTATCACAAACGATACCTCTTCCCAGGGTGATTATTATACCCTTATCCACTATTAATTGAAAATAGTAATAAAAAGTGAAAAAACACAGCCGCAAAACTGTACCGCTTTTCCACCAAGAGAAACTTGCCGCAGTTTGCTTCCAATTTCAGGACACTAGCCTGCTTGTCCGATCCAAGTGTAAAACATGATAAAGAGCAACGTACCATTTTGAGGAATGCGAACGCCTTGCATATTACAGGCAGGAGGTACTGCGTGAGAAGATCGTCCTCCGTGGGGTGGTTGTGATGAAGATCAAGTAGAGTGTCCAGAACCCACTCGAAATGGTGGCTATCCACAAACAGGTCTGAGAATACAACCAGCTAAAAACAAACATCTCAGGAGTTAAATTGTTATCTGGAAAATTGCATATGAAGTACAAACTCAGAAGAGACATTTACCATACAAACTGAGATAACAACAGGAAGCTGTGGCCTTGAATAAAAATCAATGGGCAAGTGAAATGGTTAAAAACAAAAACAACAAGAGATATTAGGGACGTTATGTAAGACAGGACAGCTACGTCTAGGAAGACGCCATAAAATAAGTATTAATTACAAATATTTGGCCGTTCTCTTCAAAACACAACGTGAAAAACCAAATGGTTGTACTACGTTTACACTAGGGGAAAAGTGTGCGGATTCATATTGTTCTCTATTCCCAGGAGAACGTAGTCTTAGTAGATGACGCGAACGTAATAAAGTAAATCACTTTGTTTTTCGGTCGGCCTTAAGGAGACGTCGTGCTTATTCTGTTATTCTAAAATCTCGATGCGAAAAACGATAAAAGGCGAAAAAAAGTAACAACAAACACCTAATTTCGTGAGAAAACATTATTTCACGTGCCGTCCTTGGTGCGTTATAGGTCCCTAATATCAATAGGCAGCTGCTCGTTCAGCATGACTAGAGCATCGTCTACTGACCGCTTTAGTCGCCTCGGACAGCAGCATAAGAGGAGTCCTGGGGTGGACAAACGGTGACATCCATTGCTCAAAGAGCTCGAGTAGGAACTGCAGACAGGATCTGATGTCGAGCTTCTCTGGTCTGGGCATGCGCGGTAAGGTGATTACTACAGCAGCATCATCCTCACTGTCAGGGTGTTCCTGTAGCTCAGCCTGCGCCTGGCTATGCAGCCCAAGTACAGAGATCTAAAAAAAGGAAAAATTAATTCTCACTGCTACCCCGTTCCCTCGATGAACAAGGCAGAAAGCAGAATGTAGCTAGTTTTTGGAGGCCTATTTAAACCTGAGAAAGGGAAGAAATTAAAGGGTAATCCTCTCGAGAAAAAAAAAGAGAAAAGGGCAAAAAAAGGAAAGGAAGGAAGGAAAAAGGAAAGGAAGGCATACTGGAACTATAGAATAAACCTGTACAACTCATAGACGCAATACTCAAATCAAGAAATATTCTACTATTCAAGAATTACTTTATGTACAATCGCTATTAATGATATAGAATTAGGCCTTATAGGCACTTTAAAACAAAGTCGTATACAATGATTGAAGACATGACATGTACCTGTCCAAGTGTATAGTCATGGAACCCCGTTATCCTGTCCACATTCAGGCCGTACAGCGGATGGTCGAATAGCATCTTGTTACTAGTCCACACGGCCGTGTTCCCGTGGTTCAAGATGAAGCTACTGGAGCGGTGTAGACTGGCTGACTGTTCATGTCTGACGTCATCTCGAGTACGATACGATCTGTCAACACGCATAAGAATAAAAGAAAACGTCTTATCACAAAACAAGGGAACAGTAAAACATCTAAGAAGTAAGTATATTCGACGTTTTGGCTGTAAAGACGGACATGACAAACCTACCCCGTGCAACACATGGTGATGAATTCTTCTTCGACGAGGCCTCGTACAATTGACAATTTCTTCCCAGCCCTGGGAATACACACAGCATAATCAATATCATTACTTCACACATTAACAGAACATTGTGTTGAACACAGACACAGCTAGAAATTAGGCTCACGCACTCGCAAAGCAAGTAAAATCTCACGACAACTCGCAGCTGTTGCTAGTAGAATCTTGCTGAACTATTCGTTGTTGCTAGTGGAGCAGAGCACCGTACAACTCTAATATGGCGCACTGTATCGCATTCCACATGTTGTCGTCAAGAGAAAATTCACTTGTGTCCCATAAAGCATGAAAGTGAACAAAGCGACAAACATTTTACATGATTGCGATGAAAATAACGGTCGTTCTGAGATGACTTTTAACTGACCTGCTTCCAAGGAAAGGCAAGTCCCTCTGTCTAGGTCCGTGCAGATATCCACTGCCCGTACAGTTTCCAGGGGATGGATACAGGGTAGTTTGAAGCAGCAATGCAGCGATACAGCGAACAGCCAAACAACACGAATGCGTGGCTTCCATATCCTCCTGGAAGATGAGAAGGTAAACAAAGATTACGATTAATTTTCTTACTTTCTCACCTAGTACTGGGAGCTATGTCAACCCGATCTTTACTGAAACAACCAACAACAATTCTTAAGCTCAACTGGGAATACTCTTAACACTATATACCGACCACGTATTTACGGTGAAACTTGTCCACTTTAGACATTTAACCCACTTGTTGTAACATGTAGTCGCACAGAACCTGTTCCAGACTTGAGTTTCTGAGTGGGTGGGAAGATCAGAATGGCACGCAGCAGCAAAAGCAACTGACTAACTTACATGTCACATGATCTTACCCCCCTCGAAGAGACCCAACCCCCAATGGCGTGTAGGAAAACAACATTTGTCACTTATTTCGTTCCTCAGCTACTGGAAAATAAACCTCGTCTGCAATTCGAATAAAACCCGACAAAAGTTGGCCAGATCAAGAGTAGAGACAAACTAACCTCTGGGGAGACGTTTTCCGGCAGGGGTGGTGAGCTGAGGACACCGAGTAGGGCTGCCCAGGTCTCCTCGAACTGATGGCGAGTAATCCAGCCTGTAAGGGAACAGATCGCTACTGAGTTTTTAGAACAACTGACTGACGGAAATGTCTACATTGTTACATAGCCAAAGTATCCAAATACAACGCACGCACTCATTGGTTGATGAGAGGTCACGTGGCAGTCGTCAAAATCCAATGTATCCCGTGCGGAATACATTCAAATGTGTCCCGCCACGTGATCACATCGTGACAGAAGATGGTGTGATGTGTCGCGCGCGCCACTGCTTAGCTAAAGGCGGGAAACGAAAAATCTGTTTACCAAAACTCAGGCAAAAGAAATTGCTATGTAACAATGACTGGCTCCGAGGGAAACAGTGAGTTTTGTTTCCCCGAGATCCTCGATGTTCCCCTCGACTCCGTCTCGACTCCGTCTCTGGGATCAGCGAGGATCTTTGGGAAACAAAACTTACTGTTTCCCTCGGGGCCAGTCATTAAGTGATTACTGTCTGACTACGTTTACACTACCCTAAGGGGAAAACGTCTCCAGATTCATATTGTTCTCTATTCCCAGGAGAACGTTGAACAATATGAATTCATCTTTGGTTGCAAGTAGTGTACTGCTACCAGATATGAAATGATACGGTCTTGTCATTATGACATTTCACGCTGTTGTACTGTCAAGATTCAAAATGCAGTGTAGGGAAGAGTCTGACCACACATATATGCGCCTTCTTTAACAAGTGTGATGTGCAAGTTCAACTGTTGTATCACGAAGGGAAATACTGAATGTTCACAAACATTGAACAGTCGCAAGCCAGCGCATACAATGTGTATGTGCATATATTCGAGGAGTGTCAGCTCAGTGAATCTTGCGCTTTCTTTTATACTTTTGAAGAAAAATAAAAAAACAATTGAATCAGTTCCTTGCTTTCACTATTGCAACTAACCAACTATCCAAGCAAACAAACAAGTAACATAACAAACAAACAAGTAACATAACAAACAAACAAGTAACATAACAAACAAACAAGTAACATAAGAAACGAACAAGTAACATAACAAACGAACAAGTAACATAACAAACGAACAAGTAACATAACAAACAAACAAGTAACATAACAAACAAACAAGTAACATAACAAACGAACAAGTAACATAACAAACAAACAAGTAACATAACAAACAAACAAGTAACATAACAAACAAACAAGTAACATAACAAACAAACAAGTAACATAACAAACGAACAAGTAACATAACAAACAAACAAGTAACATAACAAACAAACAAGTAACATAACAAACGAACAAGTAACATAACAAACAAACAAGTAACATAACAAACAAACAAGTAACATAAGAAACGAACAAGTAACATAACAAACAAACAAGTAACATAACAAACAAACAAGTAACATAACAAACGAACAAGTAACATAACAAACAAACAAGTAACATAACAAACAAACAAGTAACATAACAAACGAACAAGTAACATAACAAACAAACAAGTAACATAACAAACGAACAAGTAACATAACAAACGAACAAGTAACATAACAAACAAACAAGTAACATAACAAACGAACAAGTAACATAACAAACAGGTGAGTACCCTCATATAGGTCACTATCAAGTCCCAATCAAGCACAATGTTTAAAGAGGAACTGAATCCTAAAATCAACCCAACGACTATACAAAAGATGTATTCGAAAGAAATAAGTTCTGATAGTTTAATTCTCGGTTAGACTTCACTGTTCTGTAGGTCGTATCCTATTGGACTTCACTGATAAAGAATCCCATTGTTTTAGGGTTAGGTTTTGTATTTTTTTAGGGGTAGGCTATTGTTTGGGTAACCAATAATATTTCAGGTTGCAAACGGCGAAGGCTGCCCCCTCAGTCTATGAAGAGAACATTAATTTTCAAGTTCGAAAAATAACCGATTCTCCGCTGATAAATCTAGCTTGTGTGGCGGCTCAAGGCAAATTTCCCCATATCGTACGTTACACATACCAAGGAAAAACAATTACACCTCCAGCACAAAGAAAATAGAATGGACCGCAATTACAACCATTAGTTCTGTTCAGCTCTTCAATGTCGGGGACAGCATGACAAAACTAATTTATTCCCCGTACCTGACGTCACAAATTACAAGACTCGAGCCGTCTGTACATAGCGGAGGTTGTGAGGGAAGTTTTCGGATTTTCTCTTCATAGACGCGCAACACAGAAAAATAAAATAACAGAACGTATTTCTTTTGAATACATCTTTGTATAGAAGTTGGGTTGATTTTAAGGTTCAGTTCCCCTTTAAGTATTTTGTTAAAACTGGATGACCATCCATTGTTTAAACATCTCGCCAACTAAACAAGAGACGCCAACACTGCGCATGACTGGGAAAGTGGCCTACAGACCTTTATCACACGGCGCCAATCTTGGAGTAAAACCATTGTTCATGACCACCCAGCCTCGATCTAAAACGGGTTTAACCGGCGACGCTGGACGTGCGTGAACAATGGTTTAACCACTCTCCCTCGTTTTAGTTCTCACGCTACCTAACCTAAAATATTGACTCTGATCACAAACTCCCTCAGCACATCCTTCTCCTTGAGTATCTCTATTGGTAGCGGCGGTAGCTCGGTCTTCAGTGGTCCCTCAGGGGTCGGCATCCAACCTAGCTTCCACACCAAGGGAGGAGTGCGTGCGTAACTATTGACCAGCGGTCGTCTTCCCAAGCCCACGATGACGGATTGAAATGGGCCGTTAAGGAACTGCGGGAGGACTGAGTGCGCCTCAGGTCCAGGCTTCAAGTGGGTGTGGAGGTAGTGCACTAAGTCGGACATCTGGTCGCACGCTATGGTGATTCCTTGAAATTCTGGAGCATAAAACGAAGTACTTATAAACCTTTAGCTGATTTATATAAATGCCAGGAGCCCATTACTAGGAGCGTCCCTCTTCCACGCTTGGTCCGTGAGTCAGCATTCCCACATCCGGTTATTTTTAGAACCCCCGAGGTGAATAAATCCCATACGCCCGGGCGGAGGGACGATAAAATGCTTATTTTTCACGATGCGAGGTTTTCACATTGTATCATTAGGAAGCACTGTTTATCTAGTACATTGTTACATAAAATTACTGTTCACAAGACTTCTCATTGCTTTCTATTTCGCGACAGCCTGATCTGGGAACACGCTGCCTCACGAACGCATAACTGATACACGCTCCTGGTAATGGGGCTCCTGAAAATGCCAATTCGACAGGATAGCTCCAAGTGTAAGACAGAAAGAGAAGCTGAGAAAAATTATGTAAAGCAGGTTTCAGGTTAGTGCAATATTTCAGATCGGATTGGGAACAAAAAGCTTCTTCGAGGCTGCGAGACAAAATAATAAAAGTTTTCGTTTGAACAATCAGAATTATGTCTAAATCAGTCATTCAAATTAGTTCAAAGGCCCAATATTTGTAAATTCTTCATGAGTTTTAGCACTCATCTTCTTACCATCTCTTTCTTCGGCGTCGGAGTCCGAGTGCCTTTCATCCCTTGTGAGAAGCAACTGCTCTCCAGCATGCCAGCCAACTGGAAGGAAAAATAGGAAAGGAAATAATACAAGTGATCCCTCTGCCTATTGACGAACGTTGAAAAGTTGTTCACTTTGCAACATTTTCTTGCAACTAGTCATGCAATAACGTAGAATTGCATGTTGCACGTATAACCACCACCTATGCTGCAATTTGTTCTGAAAACATTTCATGTTGCGAGTTGCTGCAACATGTTGCAAAACGTAGATATGACTTGTAGATTTATTTCCCGGTTTACTTCACCTTACGGTTCGTTGAAATAATATTATTGCGCATGTCAGTTTTGAGTGATTTACTTTATTACCAAGACTTCATAAACCTGCTGTTATAACCGTACAGTTGTTGTTGTTAAGCCTGGTTTTCACTAGTGACATAAGCATCAGCACAAGCAACATACGTAGACGCAGTAATGCATTGATCATTAGCGCCGCTTGTTCTTATCTCAAACCTGTGAGTAGAACAAGTACCGCTAATGGTAAATACGGCACTGCGTCTGCTTATATTACTTGTGTTATGTCCCTGATGATGATCATAATGGGACGGCTATGCTGACATAGTCCCATTATGAGGAGGGGGGAGGAGCTCGTGGGAATTAGTGTGCATTTTTTCCTATTTCAAATGAAATTTCGGCTCTTTGCGGAGTTGAACTGAAATAAAAGTTACATTGCCTTGAAGTCACATCTCTCATCTCTATGTTGGCGAAGTTTTATGAGAATCGAGTAAGTCTAAGTACTTCAAAAAAAACTTTTTAAACGAGGTACCAATATCACTGTAATGGTGACATTTTTTAGCTGATTTTCCATTTTCGTGATCTCGGTAAGTATACATTCGATAGCGCTATTTTTTGCCGTGAAGATCGGCATGGTAGAATGAATACTTAATGATCTAGTGACGTCATAAGGTATGACAATTAAGCTCATTTTCATCAAGTCCCTTGTGTTTTAACTGTTTTATAACAGTTAAAAGGACTTTAGATGAATTTTTTAGATAAGATGGAAGCCAAAGGGGTAATACTTTGCACAGAGTGCCATAAATAGGTAAGCAATGCATGCAGACCCACCAAAATCTAAACGTTTATATAGGCATGTGTCAAAGTTTGTTTTGGACCATTTCGAATAATTTGCGATAGTTTTACAGTTGTCAAAATTTGAACGTTTCCCCAGGAGAGGCCAAAGGGATAGCCTTTGCACAAAGTGATATAAATAGGTACGCAATGCATGCAGAGGGAAAAACAGGAATACACACTAGAATACACACCACATCTCTCCGCACACACGTATCAAACATGCACCTAACAGAACGAGCAATGACGGACTTGTGAAACACATGCACACACCAAGTCCTTTGGAAGGCTCAAGTTATTGAGTCACCGCCGGTTCGAATCTGGCAGGACTTTAGTGCTGACAGACAAAGGATGACACATACGACACGTAACCACATTCACATACAACCAAATAAAATTAAGCTGACCAGCAAGCATCTAATACTTTTAGCAAAAGAACGTTTAGGGCTATAAATTAGCCATCTTAAACTGTATTTCCTAGACCTTAATTACCCTTTTCTGTTAGGGTGGGAGGGATGATGGAGACTATAATTTTTTACCTAAAATTAATTAGCCATCGTCATCTGTAATTTCCCAGACCTTGATTGGCCATTTCTCTTGTGTAGGAGGGGGACTATCAGTTTACCTTTGCATAATTACTAATTGTTAATTTCATTGACTATATGACCTGTTTGTATTGTATCAACTTAATTTTCATAGTTCATACACAGTATGCATAATTCGCGCGGTCACAACACGAAAAAGAGGCCTGTAGGTCCTCTGGAATGTTGAAGTTGAAATACTAGCAGGAGGTGTGAAACGTGTTGAACATGATTGTTTAGTTGAAACATGTTTCTTTATAGTACAACCAGCCAGGCGCATAGCAAATTAACGGCATTGTTTCACTGAACATTCGTTCAGTGCATTTCACAATCTCCCCGAGCGCTTCAATTTCAACATTCCAGAGGACCTACCGGCCTCGTTGACATGCTAGTTACCAGGACTTATGCATAGGGTCAATAGGATTTAACTAAATAGTTGTATATAACTTACGCGTAACTTGGAATTTCAAGTATATTTATCTAGTTATACTATTTTTAGCTGTTATATTTATTTAGCCATCACGGATGAAAAGCCATTTGTTAGAGTGGATATACTGTGAGTAAATTATTATTATTATTATTAACAATGTTTATACAGGGAGCCCGCATCACCAAGGTGTTTTTCAGCGAGGCCCTGTTAAAATAAAAATAATAGAAATACAATAAAAAGTGTAAAATACACAGGTTAAACATATACAATCTAATTTAAAATGTGTTTCTTGACGTAATGTTTAAAAACAGCCAAGGATTCGAATTCCTTTATTGACTGATCTAATTTGTTCCAGTCATAAAAACCTTGGTATAAAGAGCTTTCCATAATTAAGTTTAACTAAAGGGAGGCGATAATCGCTCTTTCTTCTCGTATTGTAGTTGTGAATATCACTATTTCTTAAAATACTAAAATTGTAATCTATAAGTCCGTGGATATACTTAAATATATAAAGTATAAGTATAAGTCTATGTACAAGGCGCCGCTGGGATAAAGTAGGCCAGCCAAGCGTATTAAGGGCATTGGTGGCTAAGGCATGCCTAGGCAGGTCAAGGATAATTTTAGTTGCCATGTTTTGCATGATCATGAGGGTAGCATTGTTCTTATCGTCCCAGATAACGTCAAGGTAATCCAGAAGTGGGCTAACTAGACTATTAAATAAAGTTACTCGCGCCTCTAAAGGCAGCAAGTGCTTATTATTATTACAAGTCGAAACAGCAAACTATAATCATGCACACATGATACAAATCCAAAATACAGTGACCACTTGATCTTTAAGAGACCAAAACAAGTTAAAACCCGTTCTGATCAATCTAGTTACAACAGGAGAAAACGAAAATTCAATAGTAAAGTTTCCAGAAGCAAAATGAACCCTCATCTCTGCTCCCCCTACCCCTCACGGGCGCCGGAGACATTAATAGCTGGACACAAAATTTGTCTGCTATCAATCCGATATGTCCTCAAGTGGATATGTAAGAAACGAAGAATTAAAATGAGAGTTTTAAGTTAATAAGTAATAGATGGACATCAAATTCGTTTACTATCAATCCGATGTGATCTGAAGTTGATATCAAAGAAATTATGCTTAGCGTGCTTTTGTTATTGTTTATATCCGGGACTTTGACCCCTTGTTCACGGCGGGAACCTCACGAACTAAGCGTATTCTTTATGTTGGTGACATGATAATTTTGATTTGAACATGGATGACCTTGATGAAACTAATAGCGATACTTACTGTGACGTCACACAGGCCAGTCACGCCACATTTGTTGCCTTCTGTGGTTGGCAGAAACGAAGCGTGAACCCAGTCAGATGCTTATAAAATATCACAGGTCGGTGCTTATTCATCGCCAAATTACTTTCTTGTTCTTCCAAAATGCAAGCAAGCCCTTTCATCGAAGCTTATATGCTCTTAACTTACAAGTCTTATAAAGGAATTAAGATTTGGAATCAGAATTGAGACTTTAGATGTATTTTGTGAGGCCTAAATCGCTAGTTCCCATACAAGTCATACAAACACGCGGGGTTTTTTGCCAACCACATTATATATGCAAATATATAAATGACGTCAGTGTTTACAAACAGTAAGTATCGCTATAGTACCTTACAAGTTGAATGTGAAGTCAACAAAGTGTTATACAGCAATACTTGGTTGTACTATAACATTTACCGCTCACCCGTCGCTGCTATAAACAGAGAACACTCTCTCCGGGTAATACTAATAATTATGAAAGCGAGAGGTTTCTCTGGGGTTTCTCTCCTCGATTTTATTTTTACTTGCAGACAGAGAGAGAGAGATCTGCTAGCAGGCAATCTCGTTGCTGGCAGTAGCAGAGCACCAGTCCAAGAGAGAACAGTGAACGAATAACAGCTCGCTTGAATAGGAAATTATTATCATGCAGTCTCGGCGGCTTTGTTTGTCAAATTTCGTGCGAGTATAAACTTCAAATGATCAACCCGGTGAATCCGAAAATCTCGGCAAAATCACTGTTTAAAAGCCCGAATTCCGCCCTTCGAACCAGAGAGAGACCTGTTTCCACAAGTTAAACGCCAAAGCCCTGAAAATGATTTTAGGAAACTGTTCTTCAAGTGGAGTTTTGTTGCAAATTGTGGTCACGTAAGCCAGCCACGGTGTTCAAAAACCGAAATCGGCTCAAAGATAGTAGATACTCGCGCTAATATATCTTTACATATAAAGATTAATGGTCAGAATTGCTTCTCCATGTTGTAGGTGGAAATCGTGGGCACAAACGGACAATTGTTTCCTAATTCGTTGAGGACGAACGAGACTGGCATCCATCAGAGAACTACGGCCACCTGAAATAAAACTAAAATTTACATCACCAAATAATTTAAAACACTTAAATAAGAGGCTCAATAGGAAGAACAACAAAAAAGGTTCAACCTAGAATTATTTTTCTGACGATAGCTGGAAGGATGGCAGAGATGTAGAGAAGATTAAGACCACTACCATAAAACTCTGGATTTCGATGACATCGAAAATGGCCGCTATGCTATGTGAGCGCGCTAAGCACTGTGGGTGAGACGGCCCTTTATTCCCCCTTTTCCTCTTTTATTCCATCCTCATTTCGGACCCTTTTCCTCTCAATTCACCTGTAACCCCCCTTAACGCCCCTGGGCGTCATTTGTGCGAGTAATAACTGAGAAATTTACTGTTATTAACAGGAAATGCAAACGATTTTTTACCCCCCCCCCCCCCCTCAGTTTTGTAAGCTTCGCAGATCTTATCCCACATTCAAACTCATCGTGTTTAGTACCCAAACTATGATTTGAACTCTGCAGCTTCATTCAATCCGTTTCTACTGGGTAGAGTACCGTTATTGATAAGAAATGCATGATTTCCCCCCCCCCCCCCCTCCCCCCTCCCCCCTCAGTTTTGTAAGCTTCGCAGATCTTATCCCACATTCACAACCAATATGTTGCATTCATCGTGTTTAGTACCAAAACTATAATTAGAACACTGCAACTTCATTGGACCGTTTCTACTGGGGTAGGAGGGTACCGTTATTGATAGGAAATGCATGATTTTCCACCCCTCCCCCCTCAGTTTTGTAAGCTTCGCAGATCTTATCCCACATTCACAACCAATATGTCGCATTCATCGTGTTTAGTACCAAAACTATAATTAGAACACTGCAACTTCATTCGACCGTTTCTACTGGGGTAGGGTACCGTTATTGATAGGAAATGCACGATTTTCCACTCCCCCCCTCCAAGGATAGCAGATCTTATAATTTGCAAATTCGTATAATCCGATTGTTATATGCTAATGACTCCACGATATTCTAATGAGATGTGTACAGTAAACAATAGACAAAAATCGTTAGAGTTACTTTTATTGTACTCGAAACTCTTTCTAGACGCCCGGGTAGTTTTTGCTTGAATGTCCTCTTGAGGCATTTGTTTATCTTGGCAAGTAAAGCGTTTACGCTCTCCATGGTTTTCATGGGGCACTCTGAGATAGAAACAGTCGACCTTTCGTTTTTCTGTCGGTTTTTTTCACTCTCAGGTTCGCTGTCTGATGACGATCGCGAGTTGAAAAATTATTCGTTTTTTTTGCCTTGAGCGCTCAGCTTTTACTCTTACGGTTGGCATCATCCGTTTCGAAGGTTTGGTCTGGTTCGCAAGTGGATATGGGGCTGCAGTTTCATCAGTTCCTGTTAAAGTGCCCCTAACTCCATTTGCAATTTTTATAGCTATGAATCTCTGAAAGGTTTTGAGTACTTCTGCGAATATATTTTTGGTTTACAGAGAATACTCTATGTTCTATGCTTGTTTGAAATGGTGAAAATTTGACCTCTCCTGATCCATGACCGTGTACGAAAAAGCCTGGGTCGATTCCTTATCTTACCTCACCTCATTAATGCATTATTGTCCATGGCGCCTTTCTATCACAACAACATCGATATATAGAGAATATACACAGTCTGTGGGGTTTTGGTAAGAAAACAGTTATTTTAGACAATATGCCAAATATTTATTCAAGTTACTGCAAAGTCGAATGATTTGGATTACGTAAGATCGGGAATCGACCCAGTCTTTTTCTTACATGGTCATGGGGTCAGGAAAGGTGAAATTTTCACTATTTCAAACAAGCATAGAACATAGAGTATTCTCTGTAAGCCAAAAAATTCTTCGCAGAAGTACTCAAAACCTTTCAAACTTTCATGACCCTCTACCTTTCAAACAACAACGCGTCTTTCCAGTCTTTGCTGCGGCAACAGTTGTAGCAGTCTAAGACGAATTGTATCTCACTTCTCTCCCACAGAAAAAAAGCCCAGAAATAGTTCCTACCCAGTATTTGAGACACTGAGCTGAGAGAGCGCCCAGAGGTTCGGTAACGTGGTAATTCACTAATATATCCAGGTGCAAGGCCGTGCAAGGCCATGCAAGACCTTGTAACCAATAAAAGGACTTTAAAACCTCCTAGTAACACTAATAAATTAACACAGCTGATGTGTTGTGTTTTGCTTTGCTTAGGGTTTTGATGAATATCTGAGGGTACAGACATTACCACAACTCGATGTGCACTCCACAAAGCTCTTTGCATCAAACAAGCCTCAAGTAGTCATCTTTAAATACACAAAAAATGTTTCATCGATAATCTGACTTAAGTAGAGTGTAGATGTGCAATATCTGCCTGAACATTACTTATTCATGTTTGACTGGAAAGCGAAATTCTGATGGGAAACAGCACTTGATGAAAGTGAAATTCGGGTAGTATTCTTTCTTTTGATATGACCGCTCAGTCGCTCACCTCACTATGATCACAACAATCGTCGCCCTTTTTGCCTTCCTCTTTGAGAATTGCACGGGTGTTATTATTTACAATTATGCTGAGTCGAGTGAACAAAACAGTCTTCTCGGTTTTGGATCCGAAAGACAACTGGAGGAGTTCATACAGTTTGACTCCGACGACACCATATTCAGAGAATTCGACCCACCACCAGAACAAGAAGGAGATCCTAAAGCATGGAAACAAAGTGTTCCCAACTTAAGAACCTCCTTCTTTCAGTGCTTTAAAAGCGCTCTTCAAATTCAAACAGTCGCTGGTACAATCATTGGTCTTCTAGCTGTGTTTTGGATTATTCTAGAACTCAACTCAGTGGATTTATGCTATGATTATCAAAGAAAGATAGGTTGGAACAACATGACTTTCATAACGATTCAAAGAATTCGTGCTGGAGCCGGTGCACTTGAAGTGTTTGTCGTTCAACTTTGGGATTTCTTGTCCCTCATTACAGTCCTCCCGTGGTCACTGATAACGAAACTAAATCTATTATCTCTTAATCTACTTGGTGCACTTCTGGGGATGAACTACAGACTGTTCTTCCAATTATTTGCCACCAACAGGTATATCACTTGGATGAGCTTCCCACTTAATGCATTGTTCTTTCTTATCGTTTTAGTAAACAGTTACATTTTAGGGCGTCACTTCTCTCCAAGCAGCCTAAAAAACACCTTGAAAATTGGCTTCGCCCTCTCTGCCCAGTGTCTGTTAGGATTCCCGGTCGCTATGTTCATTGTATATGTTCTTCTTCCATGGTATATCAAGCAAGAGGACTACATCAAAGTACTAGTGGCCGGTTCCTGTCCACTTCTAACTGCTCTCCCTAAAGTAGTGGCCCGCCTTGCTGCTCAAAACCTTAAGATGATTCACCCAGGGGCAGCTCATGTTTTCGTAAGCACTTTGTATGGGGCTTCAGCCATTGTATTTCGAGTTATGCAAAGTCAGTTATCCAAGATTTCTCTTTTTATTGCTATCGGTATAGGTCATGCTATGGTAGATTTCCTTGAAAGGATAACTATCACGATGAGAGATGAAATCTGGGAATATTTGTACCGACTTGTTAGGCGACAGGGAAAACATTCAAAGTACCGTAGCCCTCGCAGTCGCCGTTTTCTGGCTGATGTAAGCATTCAGATAATGCTTCAGGAATCATCTAGTCTCGTGGCAGCTTTAGGTTTCCTATACGCTTATCGTTATATGTTCGAAAAAACACCATACAGCGACAAAACACCTGTTTACAATTTCCTTATCCGTTGTGTGATTGGCTTGTCCATCGATCTGTTCTTTAATACTATCTCGCTTGTTATACAGACTCGAGTTATGAATATAGCAGTCAACAAAGTGTGGAGAAAGAAATGGTTGCACCAAATGCTTGTTAATGCTATCGTCAGCTCGCTTGTTGTGTTTTACTTCATTGAGTATCTTTTCAACGTTACAACGGCTCAAGAATCTGCCCTTAACATGAGAGGATTTGACCTGAACTGCACAAATCTACGTCATTATTAGTACGAAATCTGACAAAGACACGACTGGAGCAGAAGAGCATGAAAGAATATACAGCAATCAAGAGCCCATAAACATAGGCTCTAACTAGCCTCGTATCCAGGCTTTATGTTTACGCGCGGCTGGGTCACTGCTACGGTTTAGTCCCACGCAAACGGCCGCCATTAAAAAAACAGACTGTGTAGAGGCTAGGACATAATGTACGCTCTTGGGACAGCGAATCGGGGGTTGTTTAAACTCAACCCTAAAATCAACCCAACGTCTTTACAAAGATGTATTCGAAAGAAATAAGTTTACTATTTTATTTTTCTGTGTTGCGCGACTATGAAGAGAAAATTAGTCTCCAAGTTCGATTTTCCGCTGAAAAATCTATATTGTGTGGCGGCTCAATTCAGTGCAAATTTCCCCATTAACGTACGTCACACATACCAAGGAAAAACGATAACACCTCTAGCACAAAGAAAACACAATGTCCGCAATTAGAAGCCGTTAGTCCCGCTATTCAATGTCGGGGACAGCATGGCAAAACTAATTTATTCCCCGTACTACGTCACAAATTACAAGACTTGAGCCGTCTGTACATAGCGGACGTTCTGAGTAAGGTTTTCGGATTTTCTCTTGCTAAACGCGCAACACAGAAAATTTAAATAGCAGAACCTATTTATTTCCGATACATGTTTTTGTAGACATTGGGTTGATTTTAGGGTTGAGTTCCCCTTTAAAGTGTATTTCAGTTCAAACATTTTTATCATTAATATCGATTCTGTATCTTGTGAATAGTTGAATAGTAGAATATTTCTTGATTTGAGTGTTGCGTCTATGAATTTTAGAGGTTTCTATTTCCAATATGCTAATGTTGACGTAAATTTCACGTAACTTTAATTTCTTTTTCCTTGTGAATGAAACCGTTTTCTGATTTTGACAAAATATTTTGTAGAATCACTGATATAACCTACAAATATAACAGATGTTTACAAAAGGTCATTTATCCCTACCAGTATGTTTTATATAATAAATAAATACTGGTTTTACGTCACCGGCTTGAAATATTATAAATATAAAACTCATGGCTGCAACACTCAAACCGAGAAATATTCTACTATTCAACTATTCTCTTGATGTAGAATCGATATTAGTGATAACAATGTTTGACCTGATATACACTTTAAATTTATCTTCTTGTTAATTTGTCGCCCGCCGACGGCACTGCGACATCCGAGAAGACGTGAAGGTCTAACCATTTGCAATTGTTTCACAAAGGCAGCACCTTCTACTCAGTTATTTTAAGACCCTGAGTGTTAGTCCGGCCGGGGTTTGAACCCGCGACCTCCCGCGCAACAGACCGGAGCTTAACCACTGAGCTAACCGGGAGGAGGTGTAATACTTCTGTCAACTTCACCTTGAAAACAAATCGCTAATTAAAGTCGATCAGATCCAGCTCCAAACTCGACATTTCCTCAATTTTGATTTTGAATTACCGGTAGAATCCCAATCATGTAGAGTCTCCGGGGATTATCCATCACGAAGGGCCGTTAGAGGGTGTTATACACAGGCAGTATTATGCATAGGGGAATTATACCAGGGAAAAAATGGCCAACACTTTCATTCTGTTTGCTATGCATTTTATAGCGGCAATTAACATGTTAGTTTACAATAATAAACCGTTAAAAAAGTAGCGACAGGGAAGATTTATTTCTTAAAACAGGTTTTTGGGAGGGGGTTATCCACGAGGGGGACTATCTACAGGGAGCAGCTGGGGGGTTATACATGGAGGTCGTGCATGGGTATGGAGTGGAAAGAGGGTTGTTATACATGGGGTGTGCAATAAGGGGACTATACATGGGACTCTACGGTATTATAGAACCTGGCTATGACGTCATCATAGCTTTCGACCAATCATAGCACGAGTTAGCACAGGCTAACCATCCTCCCATTTTGTGTATTTGTCACTGATGTTTTAATAATCCATCATTTCTTAGCAAATTGTGAAATAAAATACCTTTTGACTTGATTCTGCTGTGTATGTGTTGATTTAGCGCGCGCTCATAATACAGCTCGGGTTTCCTGTGGAACAGGATTGTTTACATATAGCTCGGGCTTCCTGTGGCTCATCTCGCCAACTACATAAAAATACACAAGGCAGGCAACTAAATTCATCGCTGACAAGCGAGACGCGCGAGAATTTTGCCGAAAAACGAAAACTTCCAGGTTCCTGCTCTCTCCCTAACATTCAAAATGTTGAAGAACAGTAAATGAGTTTTTGGTGGTAATTCACGGCGCTTTCGAGTTGTACACACTCGCAAAAGCTTCCTAGAAACCGTCAAACTTGTCCAGATTTTCGGCGATTTTTTTTTTCTCCCTATGATTGGGACAGATATGAGCCATCATGAGGAATTATAACGGTCATCACATTAATTTTTTTTTAATCAAACTGTCGAATGATCTCCCGTCTAGAGTCCCCTGCGAAGAAATGGACAGCTGACATATTTCCCCTAGTCCCCCTCGTATAGGCTGTTTTGCAACTTGACACACCACCCCGATGAAGTAGTTTTTTGGCAGCTTCCGATCACAGGGAGTCCCTAACCGATAGTAGAATATTGGAAGATTGGATCGAAATATGTTTTGATGCGTGTGGGTTGCCTGTGGTTACTTTGCCGCGCGAGAGTAGTTGTGAATTTATCGTAGTCCGTTTGTTTTTATCCCAAAATTGTTCATTCGCAGCCTAAAATTCGGACAATAAAGTTATCTGGCTGTGAAATGAACCAGCTAAATGTGTAGCTTATTTATTATTCTGTAGTTTGCATTAGTTTTAAGACACCGGATAATGTTTTGAGCGAGATTTAAGCGTTTCAGTTCCCGATACCTGTTCGCTGATTTTCGCTATTTGATCCAAAAATTGTACTTTCTCATCCGAAAAATGGACAATAAAGTTATCTAGCTGTAAAACAAACCCGAGATTTAAGCGTTTGAGTTCACGGACACCTGTTCTCTCATTTTCACTACTGTATAAGTATTAGAAAGGGAAGACACGGTGAGCCGAGGTTTTTACTTTTTGACTGCAACGTATAACCCCACGGGGAATGACAAGACACGCCTTACCATATCCTAGAAGGGAGATACGTCACGCGACATTTTTCGTGACTCATAACGACTCAACCCCTTAGTAACCCCGAAGGGATTTTTTTGTCAAACTAAATGTTCCTGGTACCTCCCCTACTGAGTCGTTTTTTGGTCAACAACGTTGCAGCGAAAAAGTAAACACCTCGGCTCACAAAAACGAAAATGAAATGTGTTCAAATATTGTCCTAAACTATAAGGCTTCCCCAAAAAATCACATCAGGAGTGAGAAAATGCTTAAGCAACTCACACATGTGAATTGAATTAGAGATTATGAAATTTGCAAAGGACTTCTGGTCGGTTTTCTGAACGCTGTGTCTCCCCTTTCAATACCACAGGCAGCCCAATCTCAAGATTTGTGTATTTATACGCTTACAAAGTTCATATTATAAATCCTTCCAAAACATGTATGTTAGACAAATAAATACACGACTTCATCCTACAATGTTTCAGTTGTGGTTATTCATACCTCTGAGCTCTTCTAGGGTCGTTTCCGCTGCTTTTTTCGAACCTCTTTCCCTCACCTCCTAATATAATGAAAAGGCTGGAGACAACCGACAAATATACGATGCATAATCTGTAATCTTTGCCACGAAAATCACACTTCGCTCACTCCAAATAACTCCAAACTACGGTAGGACATAGAATGATAAATGAACTCATCCCTACCCGAATTTTAAGATCCAGCGATACCACAGTCTGGAGAAAGTAAACAATTTGTCGCCCATTTTCAAGTCCTTCGAGGTTGGCAGCCAACGAAGTTGGACGGCGGAAGTGCGACCGTCAAAATAGCCTCGGTCTGGCGAAGACAAATAGCAACTTAACAGGAGTGAGTGGGGGCATAGCTCGTTTTCAGGTGGACCAAAAATACCGTACCTGTACAGGGAACGTTACGAAATATGAATTCCGCTCGCTGTTTGAGTTTGACAGCTATTGTACTCCCTCAGCCAATCGCCGAGCGAAAAAATCAAAACACAAACGCACGTGTGTCGGTAAATCAAAACACAAACGCACGTGTATCGGTAAATAAAAACACATAAATAAAAACACAAAATGTCAGCTGGTGAACCACCGGAAAAAAAAACTCTACATAATTCTATGAAATGGCAATTGTGGTAAGTTATTAAGAGTTGTTGTTGCAATTTAATAGATGTTCGTTCAAAAGTTTCCAGGAACATTATCAGTGTATGGTAATTCAAATATTTTTTTCTCGTATTTTTAACATAGGGTAATAAAGAATTATGAGTTCTCCGAGGGTGATTTCATAAAAAGATTAATGCTGAATCTGACAAAGATTATCTGTCCATCGAAGAGTTAACGACATGCACCCTGACAAGAATTGTAAACAAAGTGTGGGGTGAACGAGTAAAACTCATGAAGAAAAGGGAAATATTGAGTACGTTTTACGTGTACGAAAACTTATGTGTCCAAACGAAAGATACTAGCCCCGCAGTGCAGGAACGTCCGTTGGAACCTTAATAACTTACCACAAGAAAGTTTTTCAAACACATATGGGAGTTACATGGACAAAATGTGTTTTACGTGCGTTTGTATTTTGATTTACCGACACACGTGAGTTGTGTTTTGATTTTTTCGCTCGGCGATTGGCTGAGGGAGTACAATAGCTGTCAAACTCAAACAGCGAGCGGAATTCATATTTCGTTACGTTCCCTGTACAGGTACGGTATTTTTGGTCCACCTGAAAACGAGCTATGCCCCCACTCACTCCTGTTAAGTTGCTATTTGTCTTCGCCAGACCGAGGCTATTTTGACGGTCGCACTTCCGCCGTCCAACTTCGTTGGCTGCCAACCTCGAAGGACTTGAAAATGGGCGACAAATTGTTTGCTTTCTCCAGACTGTGGTATCGCTGGATCTTAAAATTCGGGTAGGGATGAGTTCATTTATCATTCTATGTTCGAGTGAGCGAAGTGTGATTTTCGTGGCAAAGATTACAGGTTATGCATCGTATATTTGTCGGTTGTCTCCAGCCTTTTCATTATATTAGGAGGTGAGGGAAAGAGGTTCGAAAAAAGCAGCGGAAACGACCCTAGAAGAGCTCAGAGGTATGAATAACCACAACTGAAACATTGTAGGATGAAGTCGTGTATTTATTTGTCTAACATACATGTTTTGGAAGGATTTATAATATGAACTATTCAAGCGATATTTGTAAGCGTATAAATACACAAATCTTGAGATTGGGCTGCCTGTGTCAATACTTTATAGCAAGGCGATCGGCAGCGAAAATCAGCGAACAGGTATCGGTGAACTGAAACGCTTAAATCTCGCTCGAAACATTATCCGGTGTCTTAAAACTAATGCAAACTACAGAATAATAAATAAGCTACACATTTAGCTGGTTCATTTTACAGCCAGATAACTTTATTGTCCGAATTTTAGGCTGCGAATGAACAATTTTGGGATAAAAACAAACAGACTACGATAAATTCACAACTACTCTCACGCGGCAAAGAAACCACAGGCAACCCACACGCATCAAAACTAACGTTTCGATCCAATCTTCCAATATTCTACTTCCTGTGCTTCCGATAAACGAACCAGAATAAAAAAATCGGGAAGTTTGTTTACAAAAATATGTCGCACGACCGCTAAACTCTCGTACTATGATTTCAGACCAAATTTTACTCCACTCTACTAGTATTACCAGGTATTACCATCAGTAAATTCAGCACAAATACAGTTTATCACATAATAAAAAAATATTTAACTAGAAAATTACCGTGTTTGTAATTGTAGTGAGCTTCTCGTTCCAAGAGTGCCAGGATCTTTGAAATTTCTAGTCGAGAGTGTGAAGAAGAAGTTCCACTTTCTTCGGATTTGAAGTAGTCGATAATTCCACCACAAACTGACACAAACATTGAGAAGTTGAGATTCAGGAGGACATGAGTAGATCTCGGATGCAAAATGCAAACCAGCTCTCATGCATAAAATAAGTTTGCCGAGGGCGGGAATTTGGTAGCGCACGCGTGCAAAACTTTTTTCGCGCCTTTTGTGCGAACTGAGTAAACGTTTGAACTGGACAAAAAAAATCCAAAGTGAGCAGTGAATTGGAGAAAACTGAGTGAGGGTTAGCTAGAAAACCGTTGCAAAAAGTGTTCAAATACTCATATATTTGGAAGCAATCCGTTAGACTACTACTTAAAGTATAAATCAGCTACTTGAACCGTAAAAATAGTGTAAAAATACAAGCAAAAAGGGAACCCTAAGGTTTGTAAAGATTCAAGAGACCAGCTGAGACTTCTGAGCCCCTGAAACACTTTATAACGCTGTACAATATAATGTTTTTGCCTTCGACAAATCGACTTCGGTCTTTCAGAGTTCAAATCGGAAGAAAGTGGAACTTCTTCTTCACACTCTCGACTAGAAATTTCAAAGATCCTGGCACTCTTGGAACGAGAAGCTCACTACAAACACGGTAATTTTCTAGTAAAATATTTTTTTATTATGTGATAAACTGTATTTGTGCTGAATTTACTGATGGTAATACCTGGTAATACTAGTAGAGTGGGGTAAAATTTGGTCTGAAACTATAGTACGAGAGTTTAGCGGTCGTGCAACATATATTTTTGTAAACAAACTTCCCGCGATAGTCTTCAAGATATTTTTCTTCCGGTTCGTTTATCGGAAGCTGCCAAAAAACTACTGATGACTTCATCGGGGTGGTGTGTCAAGTTGCAAAACAGCCTATACGAGGGAGATTAGGGGAAATATGTCAACTGTCCATTTCTTCGCTAAGAAATGATGGATTATTAAAACATCAGTGACAAATACACAAAATGGGAGGATGGTTAGCCTGTGGAGTGTGTAAGTAGCAATCCTATACGTAACACATAATGCCATTTCTTGTTCCAGTGCAGTGCAGTGACCGTCATTTGTTTACCTTGGCAAGTAAAGCGTTTACGCTCTCCATGGTTATCATCACAGGTAACCCAAGCTCTGTAAGTGGCTTTATTTACTAACATTTGTATGGATTTTTTTAAAATCACTAATATTGAATAACAAGCGACAATACTTACAGCATGTGTTTATTTGTCCATGGGATGTCTCTAGTTGCAATTTCAGCGTTTTTCGGCAAGTTTTGATCCCAGCAGTTCTGCTAACTGTATACAGTTCATGGACAAATAAACACATGCTGTAAGTATTGTCGCTTGTTATTCAATATTAGTGATTTAATAAAAATCCATACAAATGTTAGTAAATAAAGCCACTTACAGAGCTTGGGTTACCTGTGGTTTACATGGATTCTGACATCCTCGCAACAGTCGACCTTTCGTTTTTTTCGTTTTTCTGTCGGTTTTTTTCACTCTCAGGTTCGCTGTCTGATGACGATCGCGAGTTGAAAAATTATTCGTTTATTTTTGCCTTCAGCGCTCAGCTTTTACTCTTACGGTTGGCATCATCCGTTTTGAAGGTTTGGTCTGGTTCGCAGGTGGATATGGGGCTGCAGTTTCATCAGTTCCTGTTAAAGTGGCCCTAACCCCATTTGCAATTTTTATAGCTATGAATCTCTGAAAGGTTTTGAGTACTTCTGCGAAGATATTTTTGGTTTACAGAGAATACTCTATGTTCTAGGCTTGTTTGAAATGGTGAAAATTTGACCTCTCCTGATCCATGACCGTGTAAGAAAAAGCCTGGGTCGATTCCTTATCTTACGTCACCTCATTAATACATTATTGTCCATGGCGCCTTTCTATCACAACAACATCGATATATAGAGAATATACACAGTCTGTGGGGTTTTGGTAAGAAAACAGTTATTTTAGACAAAATGCTAAATATTTATTCAAGTTACTGCAAAGTCGAATGATTTGGATTACGTAAGATCGGGAATCGACCGTCTTTTTCTTACATGGTCATGGGTCAGGAAAGGTGACATTTTCACTATTTCAAACAAGCATAGAATATAGAGTATTCTCTGTAAGCCAAAAATGTCTTCGCAGAAGTACTCAAAACCTTTCAAACTTTCATATGACCCTCTACCTTTCAAACAACAACGCGTCTTTCCAGTCTTTGCTGCGGCAACAGTTGTAGCAGTCTAAGACGAATTGTATCTCACTTCTCTCCCACAGAAAAAAAGCCCAGAAATAGTTCCTACCCAGTATTTGAGACACTGAGCTGAGAGAGCGCCCAGAGGTTCGGTAACGTGGTAATTCACTAATATATCCAGGTGCAAGGCCGTGCAAGGCCATGCAAGGCCTTGTAACCAATAAAAGGACTTTAAAACCTCCTAGTAACACTAATAAATTAACACAGCTGATCCCCAAGTTATTGAAAATACTCGCCTTTGTTTCACGCGTCCTTTGTTGTGTTTTGCTTTGCTTAGAGTTTTGATGAATATCTGAGGGCACAGACATTTAGACAATTACCGATGCAGTCCGCTCCTTGCAATCTCTCAAACCACAACTCGATGTGCACTCCACAAAGCTCTTTGCATCAAACAAGCCTCAAGTAGTCATCTTTAAAAGCGCTCTTCAAATTCAAACAGTCGCTGGTACAATCATTGGTCTTCTAGCTGTGTTTTG
Organism: Actinernus sp. WN-2022; assembly: GCA_030867875.1. Classification (NCBI taxonomy): domain Eukaryota; kingdom Metazoa; phylum Cnidaria; class Anthozoa; order Actiniaria; family Actinernidae; genus Actinernus; species Actinernus sp. WN-2022. Next base: position 30,582,204 of record JAOWCC010000577.1, read on the forward strand.
GATTATTCTAGAACTCAACTCAGTGGATTTATGCTATGACTATCAAAGAAAGATAGGTTGGAACAACATGACTTTCATAACGATTCAAAGAATTCGTGCTGGAGCCGGTGCACTTGAAGTGTTTGTCGTTCAACTTTGGGATTTCTTGTCCCTCATTACAGTCCTCCCGTGGTCACTGATAAAGAAACTAAATCTATTATCTCTCAATCTACTTGGTGCACTTCTGGGGATGAACTACAGACTGTTTTTCCAATTATTTGCCACCAACAGGTATATCACTTGGATGAGCTTCCCACTTAATGCATTGTTCTTTCTTATCGTTTTAGTAAACAGTTACATTTTAGGGCGTCACTTCTCTCCAAGCAGCCTAAAAAACACCTTGAAAATTGGCTTCGCCCTCTCTGCCCAGTGTCTGTTAGGATTCCCGGTCGCTATGTTCATTGTATATATTCTTCTTCCATGGTATATCAAGCAAGAGGACTACATCAAAGTACTAGTGGCCGGTTCCTGTCCACTTCTAACTGCTCTCCCTAAAGTAGTGGACCGCCTTGCTGCTCAAAAGCTTAAGATGATTTACCCAGGGGCTGCTCATGTTTTCGTAAGCACTTTATATGGGGCTTCAGCCATTGTATTTCGAGTTATGCAAAGTCAGTTATCCGAGGTTGCTCTTTTTATTGCTAGCGGTATAGGTCATGCTATGGTAGATTGCCTTGAAAGGATAACTATCACGATGAGAGATGAAATCTGGGAATATTTGTACCGACTTGTTAGGCGACAGGGAAAACCTTCAAAGTACGTTTTCTGGCTGATGTAAGCATTCAGATGATGCTTCAGGAATCATCTGGTCTCGTGGCAGCTTTAGGATTCCTATACGCTTATCGTTTTATGTTCGAAGAAACACCATACAGCGACAAAACACCTGTTTACGATTTCCTTATCCGTTCTGTTATTGGTTTGTCCATCGATCTGTTCTTTAATACTATCTCGCTTGTTATACAGACTCGAGTCATGAATGTAGCAGTCAACAAAGTGTGGAGAAAGAAATGGTTGCACCACGTGCTTTTTAATGCTATCGCCATCTCGGTTGTTGTGTTTTACTTCACTGAGTATCTTTTCAACGTAACAACGGCTCAAGAATCTGCCCTTAAGATGAGAGGACTGATTTGACCTGAACTGCACAAATCTACGTCATTATTAGTACCAATAAGAACTGATAGGGTTCGCTATGTTCTGAAATTAGACAAAGACACGACTGAAGCAGAAGAGCATGAAAAGAATATACAGCAATCAAGAACCCATAAACATAGGCTCTAACCAGCCTCGTATCCAGGCTTTATGTTTACGCGCGGCTGGGTATTATGACGTCACTGCTACGGTTTAGTCCCACACAAACGGCCGCCATCACATGGAGTTCTAACTTAATGCACATACCGTTTATATGCTGTCCTTTTTTACAGAGAAGCTTTCAGAAACCCGCATCTCCAGAGAGAATCTGCGAATCTCTGAACACTTCTATTAGAACTAGTGAGCGCCGCTAGCTCGTGCGCGGTCTGAGTCCGAGTCCCTCTGCCCGCGCGCAGTCTAAGCGCGAGTTTAGGGGTGGTTACACAGTTTCGCTCGGGAGATGCAAGTTTCTGAAAGCTTCTCTGTCAAAAAGGACAGCATATATAATGGTATGTGTATTAAGTTAGAACTCCCTGTGGTAGCCTGGGGACAATGCTAGGACATAACGTACGTTCAGTTGGGGCAGCGAAATGGGGTTGTTTAAATTTCTCTTCTTGTCAATTTGTCGCCCGCCGACGGCACTGCGACATCGTGTAATACTTCTGTGAAACAAATCACTAATTAAAGTTGTTCAGATCCAGGGGAAAAGTGCTTGACTGGTTTTCATCTTACTTGTCTGGGCGAAGCCAGCGGATCCTATTGGACGGTGTCTTCTCTGACAAATTCGACTTAAACTGTGGAGTCCCTAAAGGATCCTGTCTGGGTCCACTTCTCTTCATAGCGTATGCATAAAAACTATTCGATATTGTTGAATCTTATTTGCCTGATGTCCACTGCTTCGCAGACGACACACAGCTGTATTTGTCCTTCAAACCGGACAGCCATTACAATCAGGATGAGGCTGTGTCAGCAATGGAGAAATGCATCTGTGACTTGAGGAAATGGATGTTTGAAGACAGACTTAAATAAACAATGACAAAACTGAATTTCTAATCATAGGTTCTAGACACCAGCTTAAGAAACTCGTTGCTTGTCATATTCGTATTGGGAGTACTGATATCCATCCTGCTCCTTCAGTGTGCAATCTTGGGTCCTGGTTAGATTCTAATTTATCTATGTCAACGCACGTAACTAAGGCATGTGGCGCCGCATTTTTTTGGCTACATAACATCAGAAGTATAAGCAAATTGCTATCTCGGGATAGTCTCGCTACTGTGATACACGTATTTATAACAAGCCGCTTAGATTACTGCAATAGCCTTCTATATGGAGTACCCAACACTGAATTGGCTAAGTTACAAAGAGTCCAGAATGCTGCTGCTAGATTGGTTACTTCTACGCGTAAATATGATCACATTACGCCTATTTTATATGAGCTGCACTGGCTGCCCGTCAAAATTAGAAAACATTTTAAAATTTTACTCCTTACTTTTAAAGCACTGGCCCCGGACTATATTAGATATTTGCTTATTATTAGAGTACAAGGGCGTTATTCTTTAAGATCAAATAGTAGCATATGGTTAGAAGTTCCACGGGGTAAAATGCTACGATCATTCGGAGACCGCTCGTTTAGTATGCCCCCCCCCCCCCCCCTAAGCTTTGGAACGAACTCCCACCAGCACTGCGTAATATTTCCACACTTAGTGGTTTTAAAAGTAGTCTCAAAACAATTTTTTTTAAAGCTAGCTTTCAATTTTTAGGGTTAATTTTTATATATATATATTTATATTTTTCGACTTATTTGTTATTACTTAGTGTTTATTTTTCGTAATTACTATTGCACTGCGCTTTTAATCATTTTATGTTAAAAAGCGCATTATAAATACTAAATTATTATTATTATTATTATACAATTTCTTGTTCCAGTGCAGTGACCTTCAAAACAAGAGGAGATCTTGAAACAAATAATTAGAGGAAAGCCTATTACCGTCTAAAAACATCCAAAGCTACGGGCTGACATCTACGCAATGCTAAAGAACCAATCACACTAAATAACTTTCTAATACCCATCAAATACCAGTTTGAATACAGGGATGCTATTATGGCCTATAAATGCGTGAACTGAGAACGCAAACAAATATCTGGCAGTGATCACCTCAGTGGATATAGAGTTTATTAAATTAATTAGCAGTAATAAATTAATTATTAATAATTAATAATTAACACATAAATAAATTAATATTTTTGTTTAACCTCGGCTGAGACTGATTAGGCCTCTTGCAAGATATGCTAATGTGTCCACGACTCATTCTACACACTCCTTGCTACATTCATATATTCTCTGCACTCAACGCTCAAGTCACACGTTGATTCTTATGGAGGAAGGAAAACCTGAGAACCCGGAGAAAAACCCTCGGAGCATGGACGAGAATCAACAAACTCAATTGACATGACAGTGAAGTGTCCGCGGATCGAACTCAGGACCCAGTGTAAGAGGTCAGCGGTTTTACGTGCTGTGCCACCCAGCTCCCGCTATGCTAAATGCATTTCACACTCAAATAAAGTATACTACTACTATTCTATCATTATCATTACCATTATCTATCGGCTTTTGTCACACGGCGGCCATGTTGGCTTGAAACAATAGATTTCCCACGTGTAGCCTCGTACTGACCAGTTTCAGAACGAGTTCATGCGTACCAAACAAAGGTTTTTATACTCCTGGGATGAAACATGGCCGCCGTGTGAATAAGGTCCATTGGCAAACTCGTCATCTGATTGGCTAGCCAGGCGCCGTCTATCGATCAATAGTTTAATGCGCTACAGACAATAATCACTTAGAACAACGTTTTTTTTTGGCGAGTTTTTCACGGTTTTCTCATGTGACGTGATATAGACACCGTCCGCGGATGCGAACTATCAGGCGTTATAGTTCACATGATTTTCGGGCGCTTAGTTTTAAGAAATAAATTACCGTTTCAATGATTTATATTGTAAAGTACAAATGAAATAGTTGTTGATGGTTATTATTATTATTATTATTATTATTATTGACGTTTCTAGTATAAACGCGCACAGTTGATCAGCACTTACCTGCTCTGATCATGGTATACACGTGGTTGATAGCAGAACACACGAGAGACACAAATTCTACTCCATTTACGAGCTGGCTGTAGTCAAGGAGAAGAAGCTGAAAACAAGTGAACAAATATCGTTCACTTAACAGCAACAGCAGCATCAGCAACAACACTAATAAATTCAATCAATAACATCGTATCGTCGTTACAATAAATATGACACATAGCGCTCCAATGGCGAACTCTACAAAGTGTATCTTAGTGTGTTCTCAAGGGTAAACATGTCGAAATGTTCAAAGCCTGATGTCATCGTTACGACATCCCCACTGAGTGAATCATGGGAACTCAATACCATGTCTGTCAAAGTTTGAGCTGCCTGCCATTAGATATGATACGGGCGTGTACTTAAAATCACGTAATCGATGACGTAATCGTTACGAAAAATCACTACCAAGTGATTCATGGGGACCCAATACCATGTCTGTCAAAGTTCGCCGGAGCCTCCTGGCATTAGAAGTGAGGGACATACGAGCATGTAATTAAAACTTGAGCGCCTTTCCTTTCAACCTTCATTTCCATATGGTACGGCGATCAGTAAAAAGTCTCTCATCAATTTTAATGAGTGCACACACAGCTCCCACATGGATAACACAGCTGCTCGCTAGCGTATAAATACGTTTGCGGTAACTTTACAGTTATTAACATGAAGTTTGAACTTGAGCAACGTCAATTCCAACAGCAATTAATGTTCTACATCGATCTTCAATTATTAATTAAATTATTAATTAAACTATTATCAATTCGCACTCCAAGCATTACATTCTTCTAGCATCTTAGTGAGTGAATGAGTGACACGATTTCCCCAACCATCCCGGAGTTAAAAATAAAAACATTCACAGGTAGTTTTAGACCAAATACGCTATTCCAACATGGCTGGCGTTGTATATATTACCAGGAGCGTCCATCTCCCATACTTGGTCTGTGAGTCAGCTTATTACCAGGAGCGTCCATCTCCCATACTTGGTCTGTGAGTCAGCCCATTACCAGGAGCGTCCATCTCCCATACTTGGTCCGTGAGTCAACACATTCCTAGATCAGGTTATTATAGAACACCCGAGGTGAATAAATACCATACCCACGAGCGGAAGACCGATACAATGCTTTTTCACAATAGCGGGATTTTCTCATTTTACGCAATACCAATCTCACTAGGAAGCATTGTTTGCCTAGTACATTGTTTGCCTAGTACATTGTTTGCCTAGTACATTGTTTGCCTAGTACATTGTTCCATAAACTCACTGTTCAAAAGGCTTCTCACTGTTGTTTCGCGGCAACCTGATTCTAAATATAGCCTAATGTGTACACACTCTGGCTCATGAATGTATACCAGATGGACGCTCATGGCATTACTAATAAGACCTGGCAACATAATATGTTGTTATTACTAGAACCACTCCATGGAATCGTTACAAACCAAGTACAGAACTAAACAACAGATGGGCATAGTAACCTTTCCCAAGCAGTCCAAGGCCGTCTTTAGTTCCTCTGAGCTTGGAAGAATACCAGTTTGGAATTTATGGTGTACCATCTGGGAAGAAACAATTTAATGTTGATGATCGTAGCAAAGAGAAGAATCCTAACAGCTCTTCTCACAACTAAAGTTATATCCCAAACGGCTAAGACATCCAGTTTTTGTTCTAGGACATTAAATACCTAGGTCTGATGTTTATGCTAGTTTTATCACACTAGGATGAACAGAAGACCTCAAAGTGCCTATAAGCCCAATTTTGTTTTAAATTGATCCTACATCAAGTAAGTAGGTGAATAATAAAATATTTCTTGATTTGCGTGTAGCGTGTATGAGTTAGAGGTTTCTATTTCCAATATGCTAATTATGTGATGTCACAGGAGGCCTTTATTATACAAAACGTACTGGCAGAGATAAATATGTTTTTATACACATCCAAATATTTTTGTATAAATCAGAAATAGTTTCATTCGCAAGGAGAAAGAAATGACCTTTTGTTGGCCTCCTGTGACGTCACATCATTAGCATATTGGAAATAGAAACCTAAATAACTCATAGACGCAACACTCGGTTTAAATGATAAGTAATTGGGGCTTATAGGCACTTTAACATTCCATAGACCACATGCAAAACCCATTGTAGGGTTCTGGGGTCGAATCATGAAAGCGAGGTGAGTCGGTCCAATATGGTCAGTTTATCTGTCCGACATTTTAAAGTTCAGAAACATTTCTTAAAACACTACGCAGACCTATTTTTTCACTCTCATAAATTCGAAGAAAAAAAGTAACGTCTGCTTACCCGAGCGCTTAATTAGTTTCCAATATGCAAGCACGACCGACGTCAGCTTGTTTGTGTTAGTTTCTGCCCAATCAAAGCCATTGTTAGAATTTTAATGAATTGGCGCGCCAGTGAACACTCTCCTATGATTGGTCAATGGCAAATATATTGTCTGAAATTCTCTTAAATACAACATTACGTCACTTTCCAGGATATGGAAGGTAAAATCTGACACAATGAGGTGTGCATATTGGAAACTAATTAAGCGCTCGGGTAAGCAGACGTTACTTTTTTTCTTCGAATTTATGAGATTGAAAAAATATGTCTGCATAGCAGGCTAGGTAAGGGGAACTTATGTCAAAAGCTCCGATATTTTGAATTTTGGTGAATATTAAGACAGTTAGACTACCTGACCTCTCTTTTCTGATTCGTTCCCAGAACCCTGCGATGGGGTTTGCATGAGGTCAATAAGACGCATGCTAGGTTTATGAGGGACTGGGTAACTAACACTATGACGTTTTCAATGTTAGCGGAACACCCTGCCGGTCCGCAAATTCGAACTCGCAAATAATTGAAATCTCTCTTCGCGACTTTAATGTAAAATATTCTGTAACTTTTAATCACTACAGATTGAAAACACTCTCAATGCACCTACCGCTAAGGGAACGAAGATAAATCGACAGAGGCATGCAATCTCGTCTGGGGTGACTTCGCATTGCCGAGGTAGAGAGCTGGTGACACTACAATATGAAATGAGCCCGCGAGCAAGGTCCAACACCATTCTACACCACGCCGAGTCAGTACAGTACGCAGCCAGCTTCTTCTTCTCAACCCGTATTCGAGACGACAGGTGGTTCTCATCCGATCCTTAAACGAAATCAAAGCAGTTTGTGTAGTGAGATGTATAGGTAATCTTACCGTGAACCAATGAGACGGCCATTCAAAGATGTGCGGCTAATCAAATATAACTATAAGGTTTATCTAAAACGAAACTACAAAATATAACTCGATGACAGAGGAGATATCTTGTGACTGCAGCACAACACTTTTCAATCCATTTTCGTCAAGGAAGGTAAAGATTAAAGTTGATTACAAGCTTCGTGCTTGGTCCATAAAGCAAGGACAAACTATAACTAGGGACCTCGTTCAGTAAGAAGTATTGACGAATCTTTGTTTACGTTTCTTCCTCATTAGCATACATCAAACTTCAAGCGACGAACATACAAACAAACAGAGTCCATAAATCGAAAGATATTGTAACACTTGATAATCACCGAAACTTTGAGTTATATGATAAATATATTTTGAGGAATGAGCGTTTAAAAACCTCAAACTTGACAAAGAATGTATGGCTGTCAGCAACTCTTGCCACAGTTTTGAAAAGTCAATTTCGCCATAAATATTTAACATATCAATCTCAAATTTCGGTGATTACTAAGTTTAAAATTCTCTTTCAACTGATGCAGTCTGTTTGTTTGTAGCTTAAAGTTTGATTTATGATGAGGCAAAAATTTCAACAATGACGTCAGCAAGGATTTTGTGCCACGTTCTACGTACCTTCGCAAGTAATAGTATGCAGCACGTCTTGTACGACTTGAAAGAGATGTCTAAACATTGTTAGTTTGGACGCCAGCAGCAAGTGATCCACTCCTGTACTCTCGAAGTGTTCTGTGTTCTCGTATGGGCTCACCACAGTTTCCTGCCAAACAAACAAATTTAGGAAAAAGCCACAACTTTCAGTTTGGTTCTTGAAATATAATTGGTCCTTACATCGAACCCCAGGATCTTACCTCTCCACCGCGGTATCTCCTTGCAGTGAACTGAAGTGTCCTCTCGACTCCGTATAAGATGCAATCCTCAAGAAGAGAGGCATCGAAGTTCTGAAGGATAAATACCTCTTATTAACCTCGTTTGCTCGGTCGTAAGTTATGGACCAAAACGAGGAACCATAACTTATGTTACGGACCGAGCAAACGAGGTTAATAAGATGTTTATTATATGGCTGCTTCATTTTCTTTGAGACGGGAAGTTATGGGCCGCAATTTGACCAATCATTTGATAGCTCGCGAATTTACTTAGCTATTTAAAAATATATTTATCCCTTAAATGATGTATCTAATAAAATATCTATGCCATCAACGTTTTAATCCTACAATAGTACATAATCCCCTCAACCTCCACAACAAGAAAATGTATAAATTCGTATGTGTAAACTAATAAAAACAGACACGAAGGACTGTATACGTATCGTAAAAAGGTCGCACTTTAATTAGGTTGTTTGATTGGGTCAGAAGAACAAGAATACTAAGGAAGCCATTTCGATGCCGCAGTATTACAATATGTACTTTAATTACATTTATATAGACCCATTCGAAAAATGGCGTCCAATTTAAAAAGCTATTGTCCTGGTAACGTGAACACGAGGCTAGTCAGTACAAACAAAAGCTTTTGAACGTGTAAGCGAGGCTAGTCAGTACTAAACAATAGTTAATTAAATTGGACGGCATTTTTCGAATGGGTCTATACAAAATCTGCTCTACTGTCCAGTCGTAAAACAGGTCGGGGAATCAAATGTGCTCAAAGCAATATGTCTTTTGCGGGAAACAGTCACGTGTTGATATAAGGCCTAGCACGTGATCCCATGGGAAAGGCTTTACTGAATGGCAAGCAATCTTCAAAAACACAGTTTTTATAGAAAGCTCGATAATCGATTGGAGGTGGAAAATAGCATTTATAAACAGGTTTTGCTAATAACACTACCGATCTCGTACAAGTGCCTTTAAATAAATGAAGTCAGATGTTTTGCCCTCCAGTACAATCACGTGATGATATCCTGCAAAAGGCCCATTCGAGCGACAGGTCTGCAGGTCGCTTGCGCATGCGTGAACTTACATGAAGTACTTGCCGCAAATCACGCTCGCGCCAATCATTTTGGTTGAATTTTCACTCGAAATGTTGACTTCAAAGCGTTGTTACAGAAAAGTACGAGCTTCGATGTTTAAGTCTTTTCATGGACTGGGCCCAAATTTAATTAGCTTGATGACTAAACTAATACAACTCTTGCGATTTCCCCCTTAATTATAACCCCCGGCGTTTACTGCGATGTGTCGAGTTTCTGAAGATTTTCTGAACAGGAACCATTTAGAACTGCTCCCGCGATTTCTACCGCTGACTGGATATGCGCACATTTAGCAGACCTGTCCATTCGATGTATGTTACAAGAGTTGCTACTTTTCGCGCGTATAAAAGGAGCGTGGCAAGGCCAACCTCGTTCCCAGGGTCTTCCACAGGGCTTGAAATAACTAACGGGTAGGTGCCGGTAATAAGTTCATGTCCTAGATACACCAATATGTTACTGACGTTCTATGACCGAAACATAATAGAACGTAATTAACCTATTGTTGTATCTAGGACATGAACTTATTACCTAGGTGCCGGACATGTTGTTTGCCGATGCCGGACATGTTGTCCGGTCAAACGTAATTTTGCTCGGACACGACCCGTTTTTGGCCGGTCAAATATTGAAACAATAATAACTTTTACAATAGTGGCCCCACCCACATGCTCAAATGTCACACACGTTGCATGATACCAAGTTAGCAATAAAAATTACAAGGTAATAGTTTTACTACTCTTATTTGCAGAAGCAGCCTCCGATTCAGTTCGTCATGGAATGTACATGTAAGGCAAAGATAAAACGGCAACGTTTGATTAAAACGAATATAATGTCTAACGTGATTATAAACTAGCTCAAAATTACGTTTTCTTTTATTAAAGGTGCATGTGACCGGTCAACATGACCGGCAATCCAAGGATTTGTCCGGTCAATACCCAATTCTGATCGGACATTGTCCGTTGACCGGCCGTTATTTCAAGCCCTGCTTCCATGCATCCAACATGAAGACCCTGGTAATGGCTGAGCTATCACGTATCCTGATTGGCTCTTCGGTTATGACGCAAATGTTGTTCTTACTAATACTTTTTATTGACCCAAATGGACTGAGACCACAGAGGTGAACTTGTTTAGTTTAATTTTCTCAAATGTTATCAATAAAACGATTTCAAATAACCTGTACATCGACCTTCATTGATTCACACACATTCACATTGGATTTCACACTAGTATTGAAATAAGTTTACACTGAATCAGTCCTAGGTTCTCAGTTTGCACTGACATTGATTCCAGTTCTAGATCGTCCTCAAGTGTGGTTATTGACGGTCGGGTGACGGTTTGTTTTGAAATGTTTGCGCGAACGAACTACTGCGAATCTAGTTCTCGGAACTATTTACTCTGGTATCAAATGTGCATGTTTCATGTGTTTGTCAGAGAAAGACTGAAAGAAATGAGAGCCTCGAGGTCGGTTGACGACTGCAGCTATTTCACCAACTTGAGCTGTTTCTCTAACCAATCCACGTAATTATGGCATTGAAAAAAGCCTCAGAAGAAAATGTATTCCTTAAGGGCCGATGGTATACTCACCCAGCCCGACTTTAAACTAAAGCGTAAATCGACTTATTTCTCGCTTAGCAGTTCCTAAACGGAACCCGCCATGTTTACCACTGCACTCACGAGTCTGATCTTCTATCAGCCGAATACAGCGCGAGCGCCTTCGGTAAGGCTAAAATAATTATCGGAAAGACGTTCAGCGCATCCGAATTGTACATATACTGCTGTAAACCTCCACAGCAGGCTCAATCATTCATTCTCAGCGAAGAACTGGGTTCGGTTATGTTTCCCAATCGGCTGGCCCGATTGTTAGAGCGCCAAATTCAAAACCAAACTATGTCTTAGCAGCGATTGGGCTCGCTTTGGACTATTTTCGAGAACTTCTTTACTCTGTCATAAGTTTTACTTTTTTTTGGTGAGTATAACAGGGTATGGGTATCAAAGTATCTTCATTTTGATAAATTTTGCACTAGAAAGGGGGCGGGGCTTATCCTTTTATACCGGGACTTCCTGTTTCTCTCTTTCACGAGTGACAGTTTGATGGCGTGCTCACCTCGTCGGCCATTATGTTGCAGACTGCAGCGAAGTCCAAGGCGCTTAGGAACTGTACGCACTCTCGAGGAGTCCTGGGTCTGAGTGTACCTTGAGACGGGCCTGTCGCGCAGCAACAGTGGGAGGCGAGGCGGGAAAACCACTCCTACAGAAACAAACGTGTTTAGTGGCTAGACAGAAAGAGAAAATAATACATGTCTCGGTTGTTCCAGTAAGTTAAAATGTTATTGTTGAAGGTTTACTTTATTCCTAATCTGCAACGTTTTGCAAAGAGGACGAAACTGATCAAACGTACCCAGCAGTCGTATCTAAGGATGTGCAATGACCAAGTTCAGTATATAGATGGGATTTCGTATGAGTGGACAAGTTACAGCAATTACGGCACGGTTACCGTACGGCATGACATTGAAATGGTTTCTTGATTGTTTGTGTCCTTCTGATCCAATAAAATTACAGTTACGGTACAGAACGTTACAGTACGGTTACGGTAAGTACGGTTACGGTAACGGTTACGGTAAGGCCGTACGGACATGCCGTATTTTTGTCGCAACCACACGAAATCCGCTCTAACCCAAAAGTACGCATTGCTAGGTCTTTACGCGTGAAAATTCTCACGAGGCAGTCTGTGTTCAGTAACCTTATCAATAGTGTAATCTGTCATCGTAGACACGAGGCTGGCAGTGCTCGTCTCCAGTCCTTCAGTTCGATACCTCGACCCGAGGATGCGATGAACCAGTGAGTATAATCGAGGGTTCCTGATTGGAAGAAAGAAAATACGGTGAAAATATGGCATCACAGTCGTGTCGAGGTTAACTATGAAATGAAGACAAGCACGCGTGTATTGTTTAACTGCTAATTAGAAAACATCATGTTCAGCAAAACAGAATACTAAGAAGAAGAATTTCTATAATATGTATGCAATATTTAACAAATAGGTCACTTTGTCGTTAGTCTGTCCACTTACAGATGCACAGATGACGTCACAATGATTACGTCAACTGATCGAGAACAAATACGTATTCACGAGACGCAGTCGAGTGGCTGACTCTTGTTCTAGTCACGTTTTGACGTCATCTGTGTCTCTATAAGAGTGACATTTATTTTACACAATAATTAGCGAGGCTACAAACTGATGTCGTGCAAAACGTGACGTCATCTGTTCTCTAATAACCATGGCTATCGACCAATCAGAGTTTTACTGTTTATTGTATAAAATACAACAACAGAATACAGTAATACTACATGCTTTAAGTAATGGACCAGATAAGAACTGTAGTGTCTACGGCAAGGAATGTTAAAAGGTGTTAATTTTCTATTATTCTTTCTCGTAATTTCATTGGTTGATACTTACAAATTCAATAGAAACCCATCGAAATAATGCATTTTCATTCGATATGTTTTTGTGGTTTGAATTTATTTTTGATCAAACTAACTATGGTTTAATTTCGAAGAATATCGTGTGTGGGGAAAGTTCTCAAATTTGCGATTGAAAAATCCTTTGTTTTCCGGCTCTATATCGGATTGGCTGGATGGTAGTTTCTCTGCGTTTTCACAGAAAAAAGAGCCAATAGCATAACAAAAAAACTTTATTTTCGAGATGTAGTTTGAACTGTAGATACCTCCAAAAGCACTTAAGGCATATTCAAGCAAAATCGTATGTGGGGAGGCTCATTGCCGCAGAACAATGGATTCTACTACAGTTCGTATCTGGACCATTACTTGATTTACTTTAAAAGTCGACAACGAAGCCATCAAAACAGTACTTTCGAAAGCAAAACCTGTATGAACACTAACCTCTGTATGGGTTTTTTGGATGCCAATAGATTACACACAGCATGTAGCTCCTCTGAGGACGTCTCGGTTTTTGCATCCTGATGACACAAACATGCATGAGGTTTACCATTCTCTGTATACTCTCTCTCTATACAACAGTATGATATTAGCGTAATAACGTGTTGTGTTGCACACGTATGAAGTCAAGTAAATTGATGGCTGTTAATTAGCTGGATGTTTGATTGAAATTATATTAAATGTTTGCTAGTTGCCGCACATTTGCTTCGACTTCAACCATCCTACACGTGTGCCACGTTCGTTAATTCATATAAAATCGCATATATTTTGACCCGGAACAAAATTGCAGCGGGCTTCCCATCGTAACACTACTGATCCCTTTTTAACTTCTACGATTAAAGTGGAAAAGGCCAAAAAGAAGCATTCACCCCAAAAAGAAACTTCCGATCGACCATGCATATAAGAGCAATCGTTGAAGCGTTAAAGAGCCCTCGGATAAATAAGAGAGGGGAATCTTGTAGCGCGCGGTGTGCGATGACGTCTAATAAATCTATTTTTAGTAACCGGAAGCAGCTGAAGTAATGTGCGCGCGCGACAACAATCTAATGGCGCGAAAACATTTTCCCGCCATCAGATTGTTATCGCGCGCTCACGCACTTGCTTCAGCTCAATTGCTTCCGGTTACTAAAATAGATTTTATTAGACAATATCATGGCACAAGTGCGCGTACTGGAGATTCTCTCGTACTTATGCTCTCTTGCGATAACTGATTCTTGTAAAAAATGGATTTTGCAAACAAACTCTTATCATAACTGTTTTAGTTTACTTGTGTTTGTGGAAGATGGGCCTCCAGCCTTCTGCAGATGCTACTTTCCACTACTCTCCTTATGGAGCGGCAGCTAGTCTCCAGGAAAAACTCGGCCAGAATTTTGAGAAGAAGACAAGTCTGTGAGATGTGAACATTCACTAAATACTGCACTAGATGCTTGGTATAGGAAATCTGCGAGAAAAGGACAGGAAATCTTTAGAAATGAAGACATATATGATTCTTTATTGCACTACCTTGCACCACCTATTGGCAGGCCTCTTTAGAATCACATATAATAAGCACTCTATTGTGGTACACTAAGGGAGTTTTCCATTTACACGAACTGACTGGACCAGTTCTCATTCCATTTAAGAACTGGCCCATCAGACCAGTCAGTTCGCGTAAATGGAAAGCGCCCTAGAGTACACATGCCAGACAATTCTTTGGCACCGATTATATACCTGACACTTAACATTATTTGACACCGTTGTACTGTGTTCCCCGAGTGCTTGTCTTTGCATCTTCAAACTGGTCAAACAGTTTTCGAATTAGCTGTATTCGTGGTAAATTCTTTTTTGACATAACTTACCTGTTGGTTGCATGTCTTGCTCTCGAGGGCGTGGATTGCGATGAATGTCTCAAGTAAAGTGCGACTCCCGTCTGAACTCCCGTGAAGGATACTGGAAGTATATTAAGTTTAGGTTATTCAAGGGAAGATGACTTAAATAAGAAATAAACTACGATAGGTAACGTGACGTTTCCTTTGTGTTATGAGCTTGAAGCGTTGTCGAAGAATAACTACATAGCGCGTGTCCAACGTCATGGCTACGTGACTATTGGTAGCAAACAAAGTTTCGCCTTTGTTCTAGAGACGAGGTAGTCTCCTTCGCAATGTTAGCCCTAAGAACGGCTGCGATGGAGACTAGAGCTGAGGTAGCTTTTGCAATATTTGCCTCAACTTTTTGGCTCGTCTTAACTTGATGTACCGCTCACCGATGTAGCAGCATGACGATTACAAGTCATCAACACATTTACCGGTTGTTACAAGGGGCGTTACTTTTAATTTACCTTACTTGTCTTGCGAGCTGTAAACAGACAGACATGTCTTAACTGAAGAGCTTTTTGACTGGGAGCTCGTCATACATGTAGATAAGACCTCTAGACACGTGTTCAGGAGAACTGTATAACCTCAGTAAAACTGCTACCCGACTGGTCCTGTAGGAGGACATGTCTTACCTGAAGAGCTTTTTGACAGGGAGTTCGTCATACATGCAGATAAGATCCTCTAGACACGTGTTCAGGAGAACTGTGACTTCAGCAAAACTGCTACCCGACTGGTCCTGTTGGAGGAAGGAGGCAAAATCCATATGGTGTATTCCTAATGGTATTTTTATAGGCAACGGAGGAGAAGTAAAGATCTCACGGTGTAGGGCATAGACTGGGGGAAAATAACGAGCTACTCATATCAAATGGATTACTATCAGTTACCAAAAAAATCTCAATAGACCTTACCGAATATTTTCCCTCGCTACATAGAAAAGAGGCGATTGCAGGGTAAAGTGAACTATAAAAATAGCGCTACCTTAGTAATTGATGCAAGTAAAACGAATATCTGCTATTTTAGAGTTTATTTAAGATTAATTTGTGTTACTTGCATCAACTACTAAAGTGGCCTCGTTTCTGTGTAGCACGGGACAAAGATTCAGTAAGAAGGAAATGGTACTAGCATCGGGCTGGAACAAGTGCTGGGGTACTCTTTAGAAGTCCAGTGTTTTAGAATGTGAAGAAAATGAAGAACAAGATAAAAAGAAAGGTCGAAATAACGACATTTTGATTGGGTTGTGTACCATTTCTTTGTCCACCATCAGGTCGCAGTAGAGCAGGATGGCACCCTGTTGAGCCATTTCCCTGTTCAGCGGCTGCACTCTTGATCTGGAATCTTCGGCAAAGATTAAACATAAAAACTGATTAGCTTCTTCAAATAAATCACATAATTGTATTAGATATACTACAATATACAATCACAAATTCACTCATCCATATGGGATAGGTTCTAACCTGTTTTGTCAGTCGTTCCAATCAGGTTGTACCAGTATGACGTGTCGGCGTACCAGAGGTATCTTAGAACCTCGCTCCAACGCAGGACGATAAGTGGGTGGGTTGGAATGATTTTCTCGAGAGACGAATTAACGGTTTGTACCAGTGGGTGGGGAGGGTGGGTGTTACAGAGGGAGGATGCTGCCTTCGTGATCCGTGAGAAATTTTCTGAAGAAACAAAGAAAACCGCTAATTTTAACATTAAACAAATGATCATTAAAGTTCCTCTTACGTTTAATATTTTAAATCATAAATACCGATTCTACATCAAGCGAATAGTAGAAGATTTCGTGATCCGAGTGTTGCGTATACGAGTTATAGGATTATATCTTCAATATGCTAATGATATGACGTCTACCCAGGATTAATTAATTATACAAAAACAAGCTGATAGAGATAAATTACATTTTATTAACATCCCTGTTATAATATTTTGACTACATCAGAGAATAGTTTCATTCACAAGGAAAAAAACTCAAATATATATATATATTTATACTATTCAACTATTCCCTTGATGTAAAATCGATATTTATGATTTAAAAAAGTTACTTTAATATAGCAGGAAGTAAATGGTATCAGTAATCTGATGTTCTCAGGATAGTTTTGGTCAATGATTCACCACGCATGTGTGTCTCTTTGAAGATATCAGATGAATGAGAATATTTGTGTTGTTGGCAAGAGTAAAACATTTCATTCGCTTAATCTCAAATGAAACAAAATTGCAAACATTCCGACTGATCTAACGTAGTACTTAAAGTTCCACTACAATCAAATTTTGAGATAGTGATATTTTTGCGTGTTTGAAAAGTACAGTTGCTATATTTTTTCCTATCCATACCGTTTTTTGATATGACGACTGAAAGTCTTATTTTTGGGGTTCTGAATCTTGATTTTTTATGTCCGTCATTACTCGAACCCGTTCCTGTGACAGAGCTACGACAGAGCTAATTTCCAGCGGACGTGACGTCATTTTCTCAACACAACATGCGGGGCTACGTTTCACACAAACGTTCGCATGAAATTATACGTAAAGTACAGGTTTATACTATTTTTTGCCAAAAAGGAAAGGAAAGAACGAAGTTTTCAATGGAAATATGCATTTACGAGAGCGACGCGTTGAGAAAATGACGTCACGAAAAGTATTCAGTAATGGCGAACGTGATTTCGACGGTAAACTCTCTGCAAAATTCATAGTTTCATTTGGTAATATTTTTCACTGATTTGGATATTTTCGACACTGTGTCGTTTTGAAAGACAATTTTTTTAAATTGTCGAATTGTTCGTCGTAGTGGCACTTTAAAAGATGCTTGGTTTCCTAAGATGAAAGAATCATTTTGTAATCTTGATATTAACTGATACCTACCTGACTTGAACATGTGGGTCATCGAGAGGGCAAGACAGGCAAACTGTTTCTGCAGGAAGTCTGTGCCTTGAGCGTTTTCAGTGAAGGTTGTGTTAGCAAGAAATGCTATTCGAGATGCTGTTATACTGGCCACGTGCAGCAGAAATAAGCTAAAAAGCTGGGGGGAAATCACATTAATATCAATCAATCGATCGAAACTCTATTTAAAGAGGGTGACACTACATAGTACAAAGTACTAATAAACTTGTTGCCCTCAACAATGATATAAATACAGACAATACGACTAAAATACAAGATCAATAAACTAAAATGTCATTCACTAATTAATTAAACTACTGATGTCTTACAACTATATAAGTATAACTAATCCTAAAAATATAATCTTATAATTTATGGATAATAACTAGTATCTAAAAATATTATATACAATTAAAAATACCAATTTAAAACCTAGCTTCATGAAATGTGGTAAATTGTTTAAAAGTTGCTTGGAGTAAACGAAAATGTTTATACAAACATGTCTTAAGTATATTTACTGAAGAGGAAGATCTTATTGCAATTAGCCTACTTACAGGCTCTGTTTTTTTCGGAAATGTTAGTTTTCGGGTCGGGTGGAAGTCGGGTTTGGGTTACCTCGGGTTTGGGTTACCTCGGGTTTGGGTTACCTCGTTCGGCCCACAGGTAACCCAAAGCCGACCCGAAAACAAACATTTCCGAAAAAAACCGAGAGCCTTTAAGCAGACTAATTGCAATAGGTAGTTATTCCAGCATTTAATAGGCGTAACTGTAAAAGATCGACCTGCCTCCTTTTCTCTGACATAACGAGGTATTATAAAGCTAAGGTGCGCACTGCGCGTTCTCCTATTGTGCTGCTCACTATTTAGCCTTAGCATCTCATTAATGTAGCCTGGTGTTTCACCAATTGTGCGCTTATACGCCAACATACACCTCTTAATGTATGGTAACCAGCCAAGTTTATTAAAAAGATTTACCGTAGAATGGCGTGGCTGGGCGCCAAGGATTACTCTGGCGCAGCGCTTCTGAAGTCTAAAGATCTTATTTATATTGTCCTTACTGCAACTTGTCCAGGAAACACAACAATATAGTATCAGGGGCTTAATCATGGCATGAAGATGTTCTTAATTCAGTACCATCGCGTTTCTGGGCAAAGGATTAGAGAGAAAAAATAAATGATTCTGTCGACAATGACATCACGCAGAAGCACAAAATGCTAGCAGACGATCGGTGATGATTTCATTTTCCTCAGCTGGAATCTATTGGAACTTTTTGTGACACTGAAGTCTTTGATTTATTCTCTCCTCGCATCAATTTCCATTCAGTAGGTAATACGAAAATTGGCCCATCTAAAGCACTTGTTGGGACTTCAAATTGCTTTTAGAGAAACAGCTACGATATCCCGGAATCTAGAGCCCTACAGAGGAAAAACGCGAAGAGCGGTAGAGAAGAAAGGTATCTGGCCTCGAACGTTGAGAATCTCACTTCCATGCCAGTTTGGGTTCAGATTTCGAATCTCGTCTCTCAATAGTTTCTTATAATCATACCCAGGTGAGACCGTGGACATTTGATATAACGACGATTTTTATTGGCTCGGAATTGTAGGCACAGAAGCGAGGTTTCTAACATGGAAGTGAGGTTCTCAGTCAGTAGAATCTCTCCCTAGGGCCTCTGGAACCAGGGTACAGCTACGGATCGGATAAACGTTTCCAAAACATTTTTGAGCAAAGAATCACTCTTTAATGTAGCAATTTCTATAAAAAAAAATTCTGGCGATTAAATCCGATAACTACCTGTTCTGGAGTAGTAGGTCCACTGCTGCAGTCGATGTTCTCGTAGGGTGCTACAGTCTCGTCGACAATGCCATTGAGTATGTCAGTTTTCAAGTTCATCTGGCTCATCCGGGATATTAACCGCTCCTCGCTCACCTGAGCCTCGATCGTGTGCAGTAACACCAGCACCATGCTGAGCCAGCGCTCAAGAGTCAGCAGCTGCGTCTTTAAAATAAAACAGGTTTCTCTCTTGAGATAAACTGAAAAATAACTATCACTCAAAACAAGAAATAAATCTCTTACCAGTTGTACTGGTACAAAGAGGGTCTTGAGAAGCACGTCTGCTGGGCGGAGAGACACTGAGGACACTGACTGGAACACGTTCCGCAGAGCGTTAAGACCAAACTCACTCTCCACCCACGCCTACGGAGTAACAGAAGATCGTAAAATGCACACAGGAATTAACTAATACAATAGGTTATTTCGTAGTTCTTGAAAGGTAACCAAGGCTTAGCCTTGCACGGAGGATGGAGATGATCTTGCACTTTGCACTGATACAAACCCTCTTTGCAGCTAACAGTCACGTGCTGATATAATACTTCGTTAACGAATGAATTGAGCTTGTGATCCCCATGGGAAAGCGTTGCCGTGGATGCTGGAGAGCAAGCTATCTTTAAAATCGCTGTTTTAGAAAGATCGACAATCGATTGGAGGTCGAAAATAGAATTTACAAACAGGTTTTGCTAATAGCAATACCGACCTCGTACAAGGCCTTTAAATAAATGAAGTCAGATATTGTTTTGCTCTCCAGTACAACCACGTGATGTGTTAGCTGCAAAATTACAACTGATTGGAGCCACCGACATATTCCCTCGGTATTACATGTAATAACAGTATAATCTGTAATCCAGTTCTCAGAGCAACCAATAGTTCTTTCTAAATGTGACAAATAACAAGATTTAAGAATTAAGAAACTCATATCTCCTGATGTACGATGTAAACTATACAAAGCCTTTATCCTTCCCCGTTTTACGTACTGCTCATCGGTATGGCACTTTTGTAGTGCGCGTAATAATGAAAAACTGAACTTCTCAACAAGAGAGCACTTAGAGTTATTTTTAATCATTACTCTTTAACATAACACGAACTGTTATAAAATAGGATCTCCATCCTTAAGACGTCATAAAATATCATATAACCATACATGGGGCTGCCATTGTGACTTTATCTACAAGAAAGCTATTAAACGCGGCTGTATACCCTACGCAGTCTGAAAAAATGTGGATTAACCGCAAAGGGCCTAGTCTCAGTGTAGTTTAGTTTAATATGATCAATATTAGAGTATGTCTCACCTGTCTGGGTAGGCTCGGTTTCCAGCCGTGGGGGTTTCGGTGAGCCCCACCCCACTCACGGCTGGGCGCGCGAGCTGAGACATTGTCGGTTTTTAGCCAATCACAAACTTGCCACTCAAATCCTGTCGCTGAATTGATTTGCATAATTTACATTGTAAACTTTCGAAAGCCGGACCAAAGTCAAAATCTTTCGATTGCTGTTTCAAAATGCGTTTAAATTTGCTCTGGAAAAGTTTGGTTTCGAAGAACTCAAGGATTCACACAAAGAAGCAGTAAGAGAGTTAGTTTTCGGGTGAAGTCAGTAAACGCACCGGCTCTGGAAAGTCACTTGGGAAACCGTCAGCTCAAAGGTCGCGAAGCTCGTAAAATGTTGAGTCATTTCTCATTTCATTTACCTATGCAAGACCAGGTTGCCCGGCTATTCTTACTTCAAAGAAAATTAGTGCTGCCTTTATCGGAGAAGAAAAGACGGACGACTCCATATTAAAAGAGTTAATTATAGAAGAGAGGAAATCACGTCTGACGCAGGCCATGTTTACGCGTTTAACTCTGCGATCACAATTCACTTGAAAATCGCTGCATCAAACGAGTTTTACAATTCTTCAAGTCCTATGTACTAAGTTTGTACAATTTGTTAATGCCTCCAAGACATACTCTATACAAATACTGAGCGGGATATACTTGACTCTAGCTCAGAATAGTTCCGAGATAACATCTGAACTTTGTCCCCGTAAATTTCTGTCAGTGAGAGTCTTGATCGGCACTTAAATATTAAAGAGTAACAAATAAAGTAGCCTGGTTTCTCAATGATTTTAAATGGCGGTTGTTCTTGAGAA
This sequence comes from Actinernus sp. WN-2022, assembly GCA_030867875.1. Classification (NCBI taxonomy): domain Eukaryota; kingdom Metazoa; phylum Cnidaria; class Anthozoa; order Actiniaria; family Actinernidae; genus Actinernus; species Actinernus sp. WN-2022. Next base: position 30,603,786 of record JAOWCC010000577.1, read on the forward strand.
TAAATTTCACACTTGGAGTTTTAGTCCAATGTGTTTTGAAAGTTTACGCGGAATCTAACCTACGCTCATGAAGGGTAAACAAAAACACTCAAATAAATGAATAATTTTGAATCTTAATCAGATGACGTCACGGACACGGTGTGTTGACCGCGCGCCCAGCCGTTTGTGGGGGGAGGCTTCGGAGAAACGACACCCCAACGGCTGAAACCGAGCCTACTGTCTGGGCGGCCCTCCCATCTTATCTCATTGGCTTAATCGAGTCTGTACAAAAGAAAGCCCTGTATATAATATTCCCTAACAGCAATTATGCTGAATCTCTCGAGCTATCTGGGCTTCCCCTACTATGCTCGCGCAGACATGACGCATGTGTCAAGCTAATTGAACAAGCCAGGCTTGGGAGTCCATTCAACGGGTTGTTACTCACAATGGATATGGCCTCAGATCTGGTCAGTTCTCAGTACAAAGGCAGTCGGACTGCACTAAGAGATACAGGGACTTTGTGACTGTTAAATATTAATGAGTGATGTCCTTATAAAAATAGTAGTATATCCTATGTCATATCATTAGTAGTTGTAATAAGTCATTGTAACGCTATGTAACTATTTGCTTGTCTCTTGCTGACAAACCTGTAATCCAGATCAACTGCAATAGGTTAAATAAACTAGCATTGATTGATTGATTGATTGATTGATTGATTGACATAAACTTAGTCAAGATATGCTAATAGTGGCTTTTATAGTTATTAATAGCAGTTGCACGCCTAAATATTTAAAGGATATTTTTGAATTGAGTTATGTCGCGTTAGGGCTATGTACTCTACAACTTATGGCCTACATTATTTTAGATACATGACAGCCAAACCCTGGAACAACCTAACGGAACAAATTAGAACCACCATAAATCTGAAAGATTTAAAAAATACTATGATACTATCTTTTGATGATAATTGTTATACATTTTGTACCGAAATGTACCGAAATATCCAAATAACTTCATTATTATATTTATATATTTATTCATACTTCAGTGTAATTATTTTATAGTTGTTTGTCACTTTGTATCTTAATGCTACTTTGTAAATCCGAAGTCAAATAAAGTTTATGTACGTATGTATGTAACGACGTCTCTTCATACAAAGCATTTATTTTCGACTTTTTTTTTTCAGTCTACGTCGTGTCGACTTTGTCCCTTAATTCAACAAACCTGCTGTTTGGCAAGACTTGGAAGCACCATGTCAACAACCTGTCGGGAGAGTTTCTTCCACTTATCTTCGTCTTCACGCTGGTAGCAGCTCAAAACCATCGATAGCATCTCAAGAACCTAACGGGAAGGGTCAAGGAAGATTACATGATTTTTGGTTATATTTTTTCATTATCTCACTCCAGTTTATTAGGATTTTCTCGTTTTTGTAGTTGACGAGAAACAAGTGTCCACAGAATATGCACTATACTCAACCAAACCCCCCCCCCCCCCCCCACCCCACCCCAAGCCGATGGCATTTTGAATGATGGAGAACTGTTGTTATTATTATACGAGAAGTATATGCTGATAAATCCTGATTTTTGGTATGATAATTTCGAGGTTCTCACTTGAAGACATGAATGATGTAGAGTGCCTGAAAGAGTTCAGATTTAGAAAGCATGACCTTCTACTTCTCGGTGAGGTGCTCCAAATTCCAGACAGCTCATTTCAAATGGAAACCCTCCGTATCCTATCGAGAAGATTGTCCTACCCGTGCAGATACAGTGATAGCACGCCACCCACCTCTGCATGCTGCACGAGCCGTAATAGCATCGATACCACAACCTCTCGCTGTGTCTCCACCTCTTTAGCCGTGTCAGCCTTGCCAGAGGTCCGTAACACGAACAGATCGTGAACGATGGGCTGTAACGCAGGGATTGCTGCAACACAACCAGAGCATGTGAGCCGCGGCCCTTAATTCGTTAAGTAATTCAACTGGTAAGTACATTGTAATCTCAGGCATGTAGATAGTTTCTGAGATAACAAGGCCAAACGTAGTTATAGAGGGGCCATTGTATTATGTTTTAAGTTTATTTTCTGCTTCAAATCTAGGCCAAATATTGAAAACAGCTAGAGTAATTCAGCCGGGGCAATGGCCCGTTGCCCGGCTATTCTCTACATCTAATAATCCTGAATCTAATAATCCAGCAATTCAATAAATGGGGTCCCATTTTAAAATTTCTCCTTAGCAATATCTAAATGAAACATTGTGGACCTGTCTTACGGGCTTCATGTGTAATGCGTGTAAGGAGAACTAGGGCGGGAAGTTAAAAATAGAACTCTTTTGTTTTTTATCATCATAAATTTCTTATCATCATAAATTGTTATTTCGCATCAAATTAGATGTCAATCACACACTCAAATCAACATATTTACACATGTTTTAGTCCAGTCTAGCGCCATAGCATGTCTGTCACACACTCAAATCAGCATATTTACACATGTTTTAGTCCAGTCTAGCGCCATAGCATGTCTGTCACACACTCAAATCAGCATATTTACACATGTTTTAGTCCAGTCTAGCGCCATAGCATGTCTGTCACACACTCAAATCAGCATATTTACACATGTTTTAGTCCAGTCTAGCGCCATAGCATGTCTGTCACACACTCAAATCAGCATATTTACACATGTTTTAGTCCAGTCTAGCGCCATAGCATGTCTGTCACACACTCAAATCAGCATATTTACACATGTTTTAGTCCAGTCTAGCGCCATAGCATGTCTGTCCTGTATTTATGATAATGGTATACATTTGATGTGAACTAACACTTTATGATAATACAGTCGAACCTCCCCTTACAGACACCTATAATAAGGACACCTCCTTACTACGAACAGTTATCTCGGTCCCCACAAAATCCCCATACACATAAAACATAATACGGACACCTCTATCACGGACACTTGGCTCCATCCCTTTGCTGTCCGTATTAACGAGGTTCGACTGTAATAAATTTGGCACCCAGACCACGTGACTTTTTTCCTCTTTCCCTCCTCCACCTCTTTTCTCCTTTTTTTGACCACAGGATGCCCGGTATCCTCTTCTTTCTTTGTGCTGAATCCCATTCCCTGAATGGGAAACCATCAATCTAAAAGGCTACAGCTGAACTATAAGATGTTTTATAATTACTTACCATGTGTCTTGGCGGACTGCCCACTGGCCATAATACCGTCACACAGCTGAATGACTTTAGGCATCCCCACAATAGCCTTGGCCTGGTTAAACTTTGGCTGGAAACATTCGTACGACAACAACACAAGGAACTGGAATACGTATGGCAGAAAAGTTTCACAGTCCCTAGAAAAAAGGTAAGATGCAGGGACGAAATATCAGAAATATGGTAAGATCAATGCCAAATAGAAAGGATCAATGCCAAATTGGTTCAATGTTCAGGCTAAAACCTTATTTGGAAGCTAATACCTTATTTGGAATCTAATGCCTTATTTGGAATCTAAATAGGCTAAATTCCAATTCGATCTGTGATAATAGCTGGGTCCTGACTTTGATCTGCACTATAGTTGTTTCAGGTCCCGTTAGAAATTCAGAGTTTTGTCAATACCTTATATATTTGGAAGCTACTACCTTATTTAGAAGCTAATACTTTACTTGCATGGAAGCTAACACCTTACTTGGAAGCCAATATTTACCTTATTTGGCCTGCGTCCACGTACTCAAACTGCTTCTGAACGTAGGAGATGAAAACCTAAAAAGAGAGTATTGTAAGATGCGTATTCATCCTTTTCTTGTTCCTGTTTTGTTACTCGGAAACGCTGTTGCATGTGGACCCTTTTTATGGTATTTTTGATAATGAACCGCTCGATAATGAATCGTTCTTTGATTGTTTGGAGTAAAATAAACCTACGACTACCACACACAGAGCGGTTTTCAATTGAGTATTGTAAGTAATTCGATGATTCCTTTGGTTTTGCGTTTGCTTGGCTTTTCTACTGGCTTGGACTGAAATGTCCAATCAGAGATGATCAGACTCGAAGTCCTGTTACTTCAGCCAATCAAGATCTAAACTAAAACCAAACATTGTTTGGGTTCGTTATCCACGATTGCGTTTACTTTTCCTGCGGATTGGTTGCCTTTTCGCGTACGACCAATCACGACTTAGGTCGCGGTTGGCTCCTTGCGTTTTCACTTGCTCTCCTGATTGGCGCTGGAATTACTTTGGTTTTGGTTTTACGACACTCAATGGAAAGCGCTCTAAAACCAATCGTGAATTACTTCAGTTCGTGATTGGCTCATTGCGTTTTCACTTGCTGCCGTGATTGGCTCATTGTGTTTTTACTTGCTCGTGATTGGCTCATTGCGTTTTTACTTGCTCGTGATTGGCTCATTGCGTTTTCACTTGCTGCCGTGATTGGCTCTGTGATTGCTTAGTTTTGGTACACTCAATCGAAAGCCACGCTATACAAGGAGTTACCCAATAAGTATTGCAAGAGGGGCTATAGGATTATGTCGAGATGACAGAACATATTTTCTAGAGATATATTTCAGGTAAACCATGTGAGACGTTCTTAATATGGAGTATACAAAGTATTTATAGTCAAGCCATAAGTGGAGTTCCAAGTAGATAATGCTTCACTTTCAATATAAAGTAATTATTTCTTCTTCTTTTTCCAAGTACAGTACCCCATTCAATAGGTCAACTCCAAGGTGTTTCAGTCTGCACACCATCAATAATTATACTTCTCTATTTTATGTTTAAATGATTGACAAACTGTTATTGAAAACTGAAGAATACGGAAGACAAAGAAATACAATAAACAGAAGCAAAATATGAGAAAAAGACAAGGAAGAAAATGGTCCCACCCGCGAGTCGAAGTTTCACCACTCCGCCAACACGCACACGTTTGATGTCACTACACAAATAATGTAATTCTACCTTACGTAGCGCGAGCGGGTGAGACAAGCGTGCGGTGTGAAAATGTTTTGACTTGAATGATGATCTGTTTTCTTTTTTATTCCTCGGTTTTTTTCATTTTCCCCATTTTTCCTTATTGATTTTCTCTGTGTATAGAGCTCCTCCATCACTAACCTGATCAGCGTCCAGCAAGGCGTAGTTGACACGTAACCTGATAAGCTGAGCCAGCAGGCTGAGCACGTGTTGTTGTAGAATAACCGATGAACTGAGAGTGTACTCTTTGAGCGCTCTGATCACAAGGGGCTCAAACAAGCGAATAAACGAGTGGATAGGAGAATGCTGTAATACAGAAATGTGGTATTAACTTCACATCAAATATACTACACAAAATTATTTAGCTGGCGACTGGTGCTTAACTTTCAGCTCTTTTTAAAGATCATATTTTTCACATGGTTCAGGTTTCTTTGTTCTTTGCAGGGGAATATATATTTGCCCTTGCATTTTAATATATACACCTGTTTCAAAAAAGGTTGTCCCAGACAAGTGACAAACGACAAGCGACGACAGATACCCAGACCGAAATGAATTAAGTATGTTGCTAAAAGTCTGGTGAATTCGTTTGTTTTTGGAGTCAATTTAAGATTTTAAGACGAATATTATGGCTTCCTTCGAATGGGTTTTCGAATTGCACTGTATTCCATTCCGCCAGTTATAATGACAATCCTTTGTCACTTGTCACTCGTCCGTGACAACCTTTTTTGAAATAGGTGTATTCCCCTAGACTTATTCCTCATACTTTTCCTAGTACTTAGTACGACTTACTCTTAATTAACTTACGGAGAAGTAAAGGGAAAGATGGAAAAAAAAACGGCATGTGGCGACCGCTTTCCACTACACTATAAGCTTGGTTGGTTAAAAGAACCAAAATGAGTTGGTTGGTTAAAATGAGAAGCCTTATGAACGGTAATTTTATGCAACTATATGCACTACGCAAACAAAGCTTCCTAATGATTTATAACAAGAGATACATTTATTGCGTACAATGAGAAAACCCCGTCACTGTAAAAGAAAAAGCATTCAGTTATCGGTCTTCCGCTCGGAGGTCTCGGGCAAAACCCTCGGTGAATAAATCCCATACCCCCGAGTTGAATGCCGATAACCCTTACATAGTCCCCTCATACTTTCCCTAGTATTAAGTACTACTTATAGAAGATAACTAAAACCCAGCATGTTTAAGTACTACTTATAGAAGATAACTAAAACCCAGCATGTTTAAGTACTACTTATAGAAGATAACTAAAACCCAGCATGTGTCACGAGTGGAACTCGAACCCGCGATCAACCGCATTAATGTTCTTGGTTTCTAGTCCACTGTCCTATTCACTACACTATAAGCCACGTTCAATTCGTTGCATGGGAACGTTAATTTTATGCAACAATGATATACCAGGCAAACAATGCTTCCTAATGATTGATATATTATTATTGCGTACAATGAGAAAACACGAAGTGAATATATCCCATACCCTCCTCGCTCCAGGAAAAATATATTTCACAGCTAAAGAGTGCAATGATGTAATGGCCGCGTCAGGCAAAAAGGGCCCGGACGACATAACATGTTAATGTATTTTGAAATTGTACCATGTTTTTTGTACTTGTGGTGCGATTACAATATGCAATCGCGAGCGCCACATTGTGCTACTAACAAGTAGTGTTGATTTCATGAAATAGACCAGTGAAATCGAAGACGAAATTTACGATATTTTTACACGAGGGTGTGATCACAATTTTAGAAGGCGCAAATCTTTCACTATCATCAGACGATTGTTTCAAGGTGTAACTTGTACTATTGCTAAAATCATATTATGAGCTACGGGGAGTAGAATGACTGCAGAAAAGATTTTTTTGGCCAAAAAGTGATCATCTTGTTCATCTTATTTATTGTTTACTCTTTAATGCCATCAGGTATAAATGAATGTCATACATCAAAATCATCCACTCTGACAGGATTCCTAATTTTTGTGGTCATAATTATTTGTAATCAGGCCCTTGCATCAAAATCACGTAAATTTCACCCCTGATTTTTGCTGTCAATTTCTTGAAACTAACATTTATTGTTAGGAATGAAATGTAGCGCTTCTCGTCAAGAGTACAATACAATCTTCAACCTGTTATTAGGAACACCGTTGTAGGAATTATTAAAATTGAATGTCGTCCGGGCCCTTTTTGCCTGACGCGGTATAAGGTATAACTTATATTAGTATGCACCACACCAGTGAATATCACTTTTCGAGCGCCCTGATTGGCTACTCAAACAGTGAATATGATTTCATATTCACCTCCGAGCAAAGCAGCGATCATCTCGTGTGAGTTTTGTCCATTTGATAGAAAATAAAATAACTATTTGGTGCTGGCTATTCACCTGGAGTGTGTTATATACTAAAACAATTATTCACCTCAGTGTTGGTGAATAGTGGTGGATATTTACCTCGCCAAAGCGGCCCGGTAAATATCCACCACTATTCACCTCCACTTCGGTGAATAATTGTTAACTATTGCTAAAATCATATTACGGGCTACGGGCAACAGAATGACTGCAGAAAAGATTTTTTTTGGCCAAAAAGTTATCATCTTGTTCATCTTATTAATTTTTTACTCTTTAATGCCAGCAGCACAGGCAGCCCAAGCTCAAAGTTTGAATTTATTTGACAGTTGAACTACGAAGGTTCAAACATCCAGAATATCTGGTATTTTATCGCACTAAATGGCAAATGAATAACACAATAAACTTGCTTTGATGAAGATTAAGTTGTTGTGTCTTGAATTTGGGGGTTTGGGGGCCGATTTAACGAGTTTCTAGGAAACCTGGATTCACTCTACCTAAAGAGTGGAAAGGCCGGCAAGCCGATGGCGATGGCGTGTCACATGCCTGTCATCTCCACGGCAAAAATGACCCTTAAATCCACTCAATCGACGTAATACTTCCGGATCCCGTAGACAGATCTCCTTGCTGCGTATCCTCCAAGTTTCATGACCAAACATTCAACGAAAACCGAGAAATGATTTTTGTCACCTCGCATTTCGCCGTTCCAAACACCTCTTCACACTTTGTTGAGACACCGGAAGTCCAATCGAAAGGATGCCTCGTTTTGGAGCTTTCCCATCCAATTGGTGCGGCGGTGATTTTCAACGCAGCAAGGAGATCTGTCTACGGGATCCGGAAGTATCACGTCGATTGAGTGGATTTAAGGGTCATTTTTGCCGTGGAGATGACAGGTATGTGACACGCCATCGCGATCGGCTTGCCGGCCTTTCCACTCTTTAGGTAGAGTGAATCCAGGTTTCCTAGAAACTCGTTAAATCGGCCCCCAAACCCCCAAATTCAAGACACAACAACTTAATCTTCATCAAAGCAAGTTTATTGTGTTATTCATTTGCCATTTAGTGCGATAAAATACCAGATATTCTGGATGTTTGAACCTTCGTAGTTCAACTGTCAAATAAATTCAAACTTTGAGCTTGGGCTGCCTGTGCCAGCAGGTATAAATGAATGTCCTACATCAAAATCATCCCCTCTGACAGGATTCCTAATTTTTGTGGTCATATTTGTAATCGGGCCTTTGTATCAAAATCACGTAACTTTCACCCCTGATTTTTGTTGTCAATTTCTTGAAACTGACATTTATTGTTAGGAATGAAATGTAGTATTCTCGTCAATAATACAATACAATCTTCAACCTATTATTAGGAACACCATTGTAGGAATTATTTAACTTGAATGTCGTCCGGGCCCTTTTTGCCTGACGCGGCCCATATATTACCATATGCACCTCATGGACCTTTTGCAGGAATGCAATCACATGGTTTTACTGGGTGGCAAAAGAGTCTTAATTCATATATTTAAAGGCGCTTGTACGATATTGGTAGTGTTATTAGTAAAACCTGTTTGTAAATGCTATTTTTCACCATCGCCTTTTTATTTTTTTCTGGCCTCGCTTTGATGCTTTATGAATAATATTAATAAGGTTGCAGAGAATACACGTTCACAGGACTGAGCGACATTAACGTTTACCTTATCAAGTTTGACAGCAGGGCGATTGAGGGAACCTGTTCTCTTGCGGATCTTTTTGAAGAAGCTACCGACACCTCTGTAATACGAAATACGACAGAAATAGTATTGAGCCACAGATGTACAAGAAACAATTATTGATTCTGATTGGCTAAGAGCAGTTCAAGCGTAACACCAGTACAGAAATCTGTAACACCAGTGCAAAATACTTTTTCATACAGTATCTCAAAACAAAAGGTTTTGCGAAGATTTTGACATAAATGTACCATATATAGCTTAGAAGACATTGTATTTCTGGCAAATATTTGATAAAGAAAGCTTACGAAAAAGGGGGAACTCGGCAGGAAAACGGCTGCGATATAGTGAAACTTTTTCATTATTTCGACCAAAAAGCGTACACTCAAGACTGACAAATGTATCACTTTTGTATGAGTACGCAACTGAATTATTATTTGTTCATGTACGTTATTAAAAGGTAATCATGAAGTTTTCTCGTGCAATTTGGATTAATTCAAACTCGTGTCTTTTTAAAAGAGCTCACGCAATTATGATACTCTTTGAAAAACCCACTCGTTCGAAAAATCCCAAATTGCAAAGTAATTACAGAGCCAATCACGAGAGCAAGTAAAAACGCAATGAGCCAATCACGAGCTGAAGTAATAAATTATTCATGTTTGGTGTTACTTGAACCAATCACGAGGAAAGTAAACACAATCGAAAATTTGATTGCGTGACGAATCAGAACAATGTTTGGCTTTAGTTTAGAACTTGATTGATTGATAATTACAAAACTATTTTTCACAATCAATTGTAAACCGCTCTAATCAACCAAGGCAATCTGCAAAGAGATACGAACTGCGTTCAGTTCGAATAGCGATAGAGCAGGACACTAGCATACCTCTTGAATAAGCTCTCACTTTCATCCTCTTTCTGCATGGATTTTTCGATGGTTTGACGGAACTGTCTCTGAGGCTGTTCAAAACAGTCACGGTACAGGCCGCTGCCATGTGTGTCTGCATGTTCAGATGCCGTGCTTAAAGGTAGCGAGATCTGAGTGTCAGCAAGGCATTCTGGATAGATAGGAGACTGGGCGAAGTCTGGCTGACTCACAGCATTGATGCCAAACATAGCACGAAGAAGCTGAAAAGGACAGAAATTATTATCGCTGAACTTTTGACAATAACAACTCTATTTACGTGTATAATTTAATTTTCTAGCTGATACTATAATTCCTTGGTCGAATTAAAATTTTTTAGTTAGCTAGGGTTTCGCATGTCGTTGCACACTCTGTCTGTAAATGGCTGTTTCTATGAACAGTCATCTGACAGAGGGCAAATGCTCGAATGTGAGTTCGCGGGGAACACAGCACTCGGGAAAGCATTAAGAGGCGGCTGTCCTTTCAGGCTTCTCATTTTATGTCAGTCTTATTTCCCGGCCCAAAATGTCCCAGGCTCCAAATTAGGCTCGAGCACTCTAAAGTAACTTTTAGAGTAAAATATCACAACTCGCAACTGTTGCTAGTGGTATTTCAAGTCCTGTGGCCTCTGTGTGCCGCCATGTCGGTAGATATCGCATGGCTTTCTTTGTACTCTTAGGACTTTGAAAAGGAGTTTTGACTGCTTCTTCAGTTCGAACTTGAGCAGGATCTAACAGGGAATGGTACACAGCGGCAAACGTCACGCGCATGCGCTTTGATGAGCCCAACGCGCTCGCGTCCCGCCAGTTTCCCACCCACCCACCCTCGGGTTTCTAAGTTTAGGTGCGTATATCAAATGTTTCATAAAAAAAGTACTTTAAATCTATTCCTAAAACTTTAAGATGTCTAAGTTTTCTTAATTCATAATTCACTGTGGGTTTACTAAGTTAGAAAATTATTTACACTAAAAAGGTTTAAGCCGTCGGAAACATTTAAACTCCAGAATCTTCGTTGTTATCGACCAGCGGAGCATAACATTTTGATATTTACCTGTTGTACACAGAGGAAGGTCTTGCAAGGTTCTACTTTAGCGCAGACTTGGAGGTAGCCAAGGATTTCTTCCACATGCTTCAAGTAATAGCAAAGAAGACATAAGAGCAGCAAAGGTGAGGAGTTGGAAACCAAGTGGAAATGCAAACAGACGAACAGTCTAATAAATAGTGTAAGTATGATACCAGCAACAAACCTTGCCAATGTCTGAGAAAGTCGTGATTTCCAAGAAGCGGGAGAGAACGTCAAGTGTACAGCGAAGGAAGATGATAAACTTGTCGTGTGAAGTTGACGAAAGAATCACCTTAAAAGTAAGATTTGATACACAGATTACTACGATATCAGTGTTTAATTTCCGGCCTTAATTATTACTTCACATATCGAAACCAGCGAGGTGCATGCCATCACATTTTGAGGAGTGCATCAAAACTATCCCCAAACTCTTTTGCTCCAGCCCTGAAAAATCTACACTCGATGGTGGAAAATAACATTAATTTCCTTATGATGCAAAAGCACACAACAGCGCGGTACGATAGAAACATTTCTCACCGGATCCAATTTTGCTATCTTTGGGGCATGGCCTCGCTCTGGTACGATTCTTACCAGACTTCTTTCCGCACTGGCATGAGATATAAATAAGGTGAATTCTGGCCAACAAACCCGTACCTGATAATTCTTATATGCTCCTCGAATCACCTCGTAAAGTTTCATGTAATGAGGCGATAGGTGAAACGTGCCGATATTACTCTTAGGGGGTGGGCCTTGGGGCTGTGTTTGCTCGCCATCGGCTGCCTGTCCCCCTCCTGCTTTCGTGGGTAATTTGTCAGCAGAGGGCAAGTCAGCTTCTGATAATGCACGCTTGGATTTAAGAAGACGCTTAGGGACGGCTGTTACAGGAGGTGACGCAGCGACCCCAGAGGGAGGGGGCTGGGGTGTGGCGACACCGGGAACAGGGGCCTGGGACGGCTTTTCCTTGTCTTTGTTCTGGCCGGGAAAAGTCAGCTGAAAAAAACCACATTGGAGGTTTATATTTCGCGTCCGATCTACGAGTGTTTTCAAACATTTTGTACGAAAAAGTCCGACATTCTTACCTTAAATGAATGTGTACCTGGAACATTTGAATCGATGACGTGTGCAAACACATTGAGGAGCCTGCAGAAATGAAGTATGCTGGGTAATCGTTTCAAGTACCCCCTGGACTATTTAACAATTAGACTATGAGCTCGAAGTTTCTATCGGCCGATACTTGACGAGGAGCGTAGCTCAACCATAGAAACTGAGAACGAGTCTAATTATTTTAGTAGAACCCAACTGGTAGTTCAATCTTAAACAGAAACAAGAAGATTATTTGACATTTTGACGACTTGGCAGCCATTGTTTTGCTATTGAAAACCGGCGTTTTCGCTACTCACTACTCTATCACAGAATATATAGTGAGTAGCTTAGCCAATCAGATTGCAGGATCTGTGATAGAACACTAGTTGGTTTCTACTAAATCAGTTAGAGTGGTTTTAACTAAGTCGGAAAGTAATTCGAATTTGATTGGTTAGTTATCCATGATTGCGTTTACTTTTCGTCGTGATTGGTTGGAGTAAAACAAATCGTGAATTACTTCAGTTCCTGATTGGTTCATTCATGTTTTTACTTGCTCGTGATTGGTTCATTCATGTTTTTACTTGCTCGTGATTGGTTCATTCATGTTTTTACTTGCTCGTGATTGGTTCATTCATGTTTTTACTTGCTCGTGATTGGTTCATTGATGTTTTTACTTGCTCGTGATTGGTTCATTCATGTTTTTACTTGCTCGTGATTGGTTCATTCATGTTTTTACTTGCTCGTGATTGGTTCATTGATGTTTTTACTTGCTCGTGATTGGTTCATTCATGTTTTTACTTGCTTCTGTGATTGGCTCAGGTTTTGGTTTTACGACACTCAATTGAAACCACTCTATGAGATGTGAACGCATTCCAAATACAATTCAATGATAATCCGATTACAATCGTAGTCTAATGTGAACGCATTCCAAATACAATTCAATGATAATCCGATTACAATTGTAGTCTAATGTGAACGCATTCCAAATACAATTAAATGATAATCCGATTACAATCGTAGTCTAATGTGAACGCATTCCAAATACAATTCAATGATAATCCGATTACAATCGTAGTCTAATGTGAACGCATTCCAAATACAATTAAATGATAATCCGATTACAATCGTAGTCTAATGTGAACGCATTCCAAATACAATTCAATGATAATCCGATTACAATTGTAGTCTAATGTGAACGCATTCCAAATACAATTCAATGATAATCCGATTACAATTGTAGTCTAATGTGAACGCATTCCAAATACAATTCAATGATAATCCCATTACAATCGTAGTCTAATGTGAACGCATTCCAAATACAATTCAATGATAATACGATTACAATTGTAGTCTAATGTGAACGCATTCCAAATACAATTCAATGATAATCCGATTACAATCGTAGTCTAATGTGAACGCATTCCAAATACAATTCAATGATAATCCGATTACAATTGTAGTCTAATGTGAACGCATTCCAAATACAATTCAATGATAATCCGATTACAATCGTAGTCTAATGTGAACGCATTCCAAATACAATTCAATGATAATCCGATTACAATCGTAGTCTAATGTGAACGCATTCCAAATACAATTCAATGATAATCCGATTACAATTGTAGTCTAATGTGAACGCATTCCAAATACAATTCAATGATAATCCGATTACAATTGTAGTCTAATGTGAACGCATTCCAAATACAATTCAATGATAATCCCATTACAATCGTAGTCTAATGTGAACGCATTCCAAATACAATTCAATGATAATACGATTACAATTGTAGTCTAATGTGAACGCATTCCAAATACAATTCAATGATAATCCGATTACAATCGTAGTCTAATGTGAACGCATTCCAAATACAATTCAATGATAATCCGATTACAATTGTAGTCTAATGTGAACGCATTCCAAATACAATTCAATGATAATCCGATTACAATCGTAGTCTAATGTGAACGCATTCCAAATACAATTCAATGATAATCCGATTACAATTGTAGTCTAATGTGAACGCATTCCAAATACAATTCAATGATAATCCGATTACAATTGTAGTCTAATGTGAACACATTCCAATTCCAATTCCAATTCAATGATATTCCGATTATAATTGGGGTCTAATATGAATGCATTCCAAATACAATTCAATGATAATCCGATTATAATTGTGGTCTAATGTGAACGCATTCCAAATACAATTCAGTGATAATCCGATTATAATTGTGGTCTAATGTGAACGCATTCCAATTCCAATTCAATTATGATAATCCGATTTTAATTGGGGTCTAATGTGAGCGCATGTATAATCAAATGCGCTTCACAAGTGAACATTCTGCTGCCATACAGTGGCTGTTAGTTCCTCAAGAATACAGGTTGTTGCGCTGGGAGACAATCCATTTCTCTTTCACGAGACAGTACAACAAGTTCTTTACGTCCCCCTCATATATAGATTAGACGTAGGAGACAAGGCCTGTCCAAGGACGTGCGGCCCGAAAATTCGAACCTGCGACTTCCCACTCACAAGACTGAAACTCTACCACTCATGTATATAAACAAATATTACCATCAACAACACCATCACATGAACAACGTTTTCTTCGACATTCGAACACTGTGTTTCCAGATATTACACCTACTTTAGGAGATGAACGATAATCTTTTCTGCCAGAGGAGCAAGGACGATGTCGGCGAAGACATTCCACGTGTCGGTGGGCGGGCTGGTAGATTCGTCTGACGGAAGGCCAGTCTGGGCCTTGATTGACGCACGCACACCAGAACAACCGATACCAAACAGGAGCTGTCCGGATAGCTAAAGAAAGGTCACAAACATAAGTCTTGTAGACTCGCCAGGAAGCTATTTCCCTGTTCTCGACATCGTCTCCAAGAACAAGGAAATGGAATTCTTTACCTGAGCAGAGATTGTGTTGGGGCATGAGACCATAGGACCCCTTCTCTCCAGTGCTCGGCCTAAAGGTTTCTCTTTACGATAATGACAAGAAAAATACATTTCCAACACTCTCAGAATTTTACATCTGTCTAGAAAGACATGAAAATAATTCGCTACTTAAGGGGACTATGTCACCTGGAAAGCTCAAAATCACGTTCAAACTAATAGAAACTTATAAATAATGGTCTAGTTTTGTTACAAGCTTCTTCATAAGTAAAATGAAACTACAGAAACGTTTATCTGGTTACAGATGGAAAGGATGGAAATGGATTACGATCATGAAAAAGGTGAAAACATTGGACCAGCATTTTCAAGTTTTTTAACTTGTGTCTTTGTTATTAGCCTTTAATTTAATCCATCGTTATGTACAAGTTGGTGTTCAAGGAGTATTTTTCAAATAACTAAAAACTTCTAGATAATTATTTGACCTAATATGAGAAAAATCCTGGTGATATAGGCACTTTAAGAAGAGGGCATTACCTGTAACAAGTTTGGATGTGCATGGAGATCATACGCCATCCACGATGACGTCACACAACCAATAGCCAATGATAAGGGCCCGCCTCCACCGATGCAACACATACTAGGGCTACCAGGCCGGGAAGGTGAACTGCTACTGGAGAAATAGGGAGACACTGGGCTTCTACAGTGAAGAGCCACGCTACAGCCCCAGGCTCCTGGGTAAGATGAGACAGGGAAGGCCTGGGACAGAGAATGCAAGAGGTGTACACAGCCAACCTACAGATAATAACAACAACAATTAATAATAAGAAGGCGTGAGGAGGAGGAAGAGGAGGAGGAGGAGGAGCTGTTTAACTTGAAACCACTGCACATCAATATTACGACAGAAATAACAACATTAAAGTAACATGTACTGAGGTCACCAAGGGGCATTTGGTTGGGGCTCGTTCTCTTAGACATTAATATAAACCAACTCGTGTTCTAACACGAATCCTGCAATCTGATTAAGATAAGCTTTATTTAAACACGTGACATTACTGAGCCTAAAAAGGCTCGTTACAAAAAAATAATGTATGTGTAAACGTACGATTGGCTTTGCTACTCACTAGAGCAGTTTTCGATTGAGTCGGAAAGTAATTACAATGTAGGTGTTTGTTTTCGATTTTGATTGGTTAGTTATCCATGGTTGCATTTACTTTTCCTCGTGATTCAAGTAAAACCAAATCACAAATTACTACAGCTGGAGATGAGCACATTGCGCATGTCGCTCCCGTGATTGGCTCTTTTGGTTCTACGACACTCAATCAGTAACCTAGCCTGAAAGGGGTGAAGTGAAGCGGAAGACCGCTGACCGTCTGAAAAATCAGGCTATCAGTAACCGTTCTATCTATTCTGTGCTCTAATTATTAATTAGAGGGTCGACGGTTCTCTTCAGACACCTTAGAGAGTGTGAGGTTCATACCGTAAGGAACTTGGAAGTAGCATGATTGAGGGTTTCAGTGGTCAAACACACCACTCGAGACAGGCTGGGCTGTATGGAGGTATGTGGATATGGCTTCTTTTTCTGATTAATGTTAACTGATGTCGGGCCAGTCAGGTTATCTAAACAAAGAGAACAAGTCTGACAAATACTGCTACACCTAGTTCAGTAGCTACATTTCTTAGTTTTACATTCTTCTAAGGTGTAATTTACAGTGCCATTTAAAAGAGCACTGCCAGCCCCCAAATGATAAACTTTCTCATGACAAAATGCAACAATAACTACTCACATTAGTAGAGTAGGCTTTCCAGGTATAATGGAGAAAATGTGAGACAATTTTGATGAAGGATGTCGACTCGAAAAATACTACTTTTAAGATAAATTTAGAGCAACTTAAAATCGGTGCACTGTGACCCAAATCAAGTTTCTAGAATTAATCCACTTTAATCTTTGCCTCTATCAAAAAAAGTTTCAAAATCATATCAGGACATTCACATGGTATTTCTCTTCTCTCTCAGTGTGCTTGTTTTCTAGTTTTGTTTTAAATAAACTTGAAGGTTCAATTCATTTAAGCCCAGTTTCAATATGATCACTGCGATCGCTTAAACAAGTACTCAGCGATCTTAGCGATCAAATCTGAAACCACTCTCCAGCGATCGCTGGGATAGAGTACGATACAATGGATAACTAGTTTCTCTAAAAACTAGTTTAGATCTGCATCGGTGGGGCAGTTAAACACTGGAATCATCCAACTAAAAGTCGATTAATGTACGTTATCCGCCACAACAAGTGAGTAGAAGCTGACGTCAGAGCAAATGAGGGCTCTATCGAGGGTTAACGTTCGAAACATCAGCTGCCAGTCGCTTTTCACGGCGGTTAGTTGCTTATACCAGGGAAAGAGTCTATTATATAATGACTCAATCTTAATCAAATCAAAACTTCAATCAATTATCATGGACTAAGCATTGATGTCGTTTGCACATGTATATCCTCGTACAATTTAGTTCTAGAGCTCTATACTAATGCTAAGAGGAATCTTTCCGCACTTACCACTGGTGCGAGCAGCACTTTGAACTAAAGCACTTTGCCTCAGGTCTCCTGTGCAGTGCAGTAGATGGGGAACAAGACTGCAAATAGACACAGAAAACAATAACTAGAGAGTTACATTTAGAAGACTTGAATAAAAATTGGCAAATGATACAATTAATACATGTACATAAAATTCACACCAATGCGCACAGTTGGACATATGAAACTGCTGACGATAAGGACAAGGTTAGAATTATGGGAAAACACGAAACAAAGATGGCGGCTTGTTATTTTACCCACAAACCTTTGAGTGGGACCAAATTTAAATCCGTCATAAAATCGTGGTAGGTTTTAAATCTTACAAAAAAAAACAAGCCAGTACAAGTACTGTTGCCAATACACTGTCATTGAAGAGAGGATTTCTACATCTTATTTTGACTGTGTTAGGAGTGCAAGGGATTGTGTTGAGTATAACATAGAAGATTTCTTACCTGACACAACAGTTGGCAGCTGCCAGTCTCACGCGTCCATCCTCGTCACCAAGAAGAACAAACACAACGTCTTGTAATAACAGGTCTTGTACGCTAATATTCTGAACAATAAAAATAATCATCAACAACAACATCATCTGCTACTTAGCTACTTAGCTCTATTAGCTCCCAAAAGTTATATCTAAGTAGCTAGTGCTCTCTTTCAATTACACTTTTTTCACTGTAAATATTATCATATAAATTGTGTGAGTACGAATAAGGTATCTATCTATCTATCTATCATCATCAACAACATCGTCATAATCAACAACAGCAACATCATTTTCACCATCATCATCAAACTAATAATAAAACACTGTACAAGAATGGCGTTTACTTGAATCACCACATTTCCTCAATTCAGGAAACAATCCCTAGCGGTTCGATTGGCCCGAAAGTGGTACTATACGTGTCAATTGTGTTTGTTGGTATCTTGCCCTTTCTCGGAGTGTTTTTCTCCGAATTCTCCTGCCCCTACCCCCGAATGTCTTCTTCAGCATCTTACAAACCCAGCACTTCCTTAGTCATCCTTTAATGTCTCCTAAACTGAAAGCACTATTGTTTAATATACAATAATTATATTATACATCAACAGCTTGAATCTCCGAGCTGAAGGAAGGCATTCTAGTTACGAAATATTTAACGTACATTGAGGACAGCTTTTTCTTCTTTCAAAGAAGACTTGGCATTTTCCAAGAATGTGATCAATCTGAGAAAGGAAAACAGGAAAACCCTTCAGTACCCAGAGATCTGGCATAGAGCAGTTTTCAGTTGAGTGTAGTGAAACCAAACGCAAATTACCCACAGCCAGCCAATCATAGCAGCGAGTAATCACAAGTAACTCATAAATGGCTTCCCTGTGAGCCAATGACAAATCAAACCAAAACCAATTTACGTTTGGTTTTACTTTGGATTCTGATTGGTTGGTTTACTTTCTCAGGCAATAGGAGAGCTTAGTAAACGCAAAACCAAAACACTTCCGACACTCAATTGAAATCCGCTCTAACTGATACATCATCTATACGAAAGCTTTCAACAAAACTATACCAGCATAACTAAATCTAAAACGGAAACTAAACTAATCACCAAACTAACGCAACGAAACACCAAACTAACGCAACGAAACGCAACGCTAAGCTAAAGACAACATTCATGTCGTGGAGAACCCCAGTAGAGAAAGGTATTCTACCTGAAGTCGATTTCCTCAATTAATTCAAGCAATTCAACCTGTAAGAAAAACGAAAACGGTTGCATATGATCCACGAGAACGGCAAACAGAACGTACTAGAACATAAGACAGTGTTATAGAGCGATTTACGATTCACGAACTGAAGTAATTCGTCATTGGCTTTACCAATCAAAAGGAAACACAGTTGTGGATAACTCTCGGCATTTTCACAGTCAATAGAAAAGCCAAGCGAATCCAAAACCAAAGCAATCACCCAATTACTTTTGACACTCAATCGTAAACCACTCTAACCTGCTAGACATGTCCCGAAAGCAGTTGAGTGATAGGATAGAAAAACTTCAACTTAATCGACAGCAGCAACTACGAGACCCTCACCTTCACAAGCCAATAAGAATTGTTTTTTAACTGAACCAAAACTCTGACGAGATCCAAGACGAGGCCGCAGTGACTGCTGGAGCATAACAAATCAAAGAAGACCTGGTGATGAAGCAGATGGGAAGATGCAAGTAACTATTGACAGAAGTATCTAGCGTGTACACTTTTAGTCAACATGGTAGTTCAGTTCTCTCTTCGCCATTTTACCCATGTTTTATCCGGTTTTGGTTCTGGCTATCTCCCACCATTGACAACACATATCAACAACACTGAACAGGGCGGAAAAGTGCCCACACATACTATAGCCAGGTAGACCAGCATTTTACGCACAGCCTGTTTGAAAATGTGTAAACGCTATAAATATATGTGGAACTATATGTATAAAAGCACGTACACGCTAATTATTTTACGTACAGAATTAAATACGCGAAATTTTATACAAACGGTAGCTCTGAGACTTGCCACAAGTCGCAGAGATATAGATATTTATAGCCGGCCAACAGGCCATCTCCCTCGCTGTTTTCAACTTTAGACCAGCTATATAGACAAGCAGTAAATATTGAATATAAACGTTGTGTAACCATGGTTGGCCCTCTATAATTCTGCCTGACCCTGCTATCTAAACAAAGTAACTACATCTCTGAAGTCGATTTCGGTGATCCTCAGCAACAAGTGTTAGATCAAGCAAGTAGCGATCATGGAGCACAAGCAAGCCTCTAAGAGCTTCCAAAAGTGTGTAGATGGGACACCTTCAGTGTGTATACAATGTACCTTGACAGCAGCACAAGCCTGTCTGATCGCCACTGGTGAGTCGTCCTGCAGTATGCAGCTGAGTACGTCAATAAGGCTCTCGAGCGTCAGAGGTGCTGTGTGGGGTGAAATACAAGGGAGGTAAGTACATAAAGACAAGGGAGGTAAGTATAGAAAGACAATGGAGGTAAGTATAGAAAGACAAGGAAGGTAAGTATAGAAAGACATGGGAGGTAAGTACATAAAGACAAAGGAGGTAAGTATAGAAAGACAAGGGACGTAAGTATAGAAAGACAAGGGAGGTAAGTATAGAAAGACAAGGGGGTAAGTATAGAAAGACAAGGGAGGTAAGTATAGAAAGACAAAGGAGGTCCCAAATACTCCAGCTTCCCCCCCCCCCTAAAAATAAATGTTGCTAATTGTAATGTGGTGAATATTTTGCATTTAAATATACAATGTAAGTGTCAACTTTTCATTGTTGCTTCCCAAAATGCACGAGATTGTATCTCAGACCATCTAAATTTTAATTAATTTCCTCTAGAAATCTCACGACCTTTGCCCACTTAAAACTTCCTCTGCAAACCAAAAATCTTCGATAGAACTCTGGAAGCGTAAAACTATGTTTACCAGGTAAACTCAGCTTCGCTTAGTCAAATGAGTTTATGGAGCAAGGTCAAAAGAACCAAATTATGTGGAAGTATCAAGTTTTTAAAACGGCGTCCAAGAAAAGCCAACGAAATGGCTAGACAGACAAAAAGATTGGGTATGTGTTCTGAAAGAACCAACCAACGAACACGCACCTGTCCCACACTTCTTACAACACTGCTCGCTCCAACCATCGAAGTCCAACCTATAATTAAAAGTAGTAAATAATTCACTCTTGAGAATGTCTCCTCTTGACTTGGTTGAGCACATCTTTGCACATGCGCTGTATGAATTTCAGTACCCAAGTGTCCCTGTCCTATTTTCTCCTGGTGTCACCAAGAGTGCATAGATTGACCGTATTCCGGAAAAGAATAGATGGAATAGTCTCTGGAAATGACTGGTTCACGAACAGCTTGCACTGTAAGATACAAATGCTTGCTGACTAATAATATTCAGGATACATCGAGTATTCCAGTAGCTAAAAAAATCCCGATATAAGTGATTTGTAGTGATCATTGTGTGTATTCTTATTCCGGAACACGGTCAATATCAAACGCACACTGATACAAACCGAATCGGTACAAAAGCCTGAACCTAACCTACGATGATTAAGGAAGAGTGCATGATTATGCCTAAAGCTTTTCTAACTTACCTCCCTTTCCTTAAGCCTGCTGCAATTAGGAGCCCTGCAATGGAAGCGAGGGCACCCCGCAGCTGCGGATCAGGATGCGCATTAAAAAGAACTACGTCCCTAACAAGTTGAGTACTGCACTCTTGCGAATCCATCCCACCGCTACCACCATCATCGGGTAAAACACCAACTAGAAAAGCCTCAGGATAAATCCTAATGGCTCGTGCTATGCATGCCAGGGCTAGAGACTTGACGCTTACTCTTACATTAGAGTCTGGAATCACTTCACCTGTACGGCCCGATAACAGGAATGAACACATGAGACGAACACAGTGAACCAGAGGCACTCCGGTACAGGCTACAGCTTCAATCTCAAAACTACTCTCTACATGAATCCTCACTTCCTGAGTTGAAACAGACTCTGTTCTGATTGGCACTTGGTCTTGGTAAAGCTCTCCAAGATCCTCGCTGATTCGGTCGCTCTCTTTCCTTGGAAGCTCGTCGGGTATTTCGGTCTCAAGTTGTCCAGTTTCTACTCCAGGTATAGCTGAACCAGCGACATCACCGATGTCCTCTCCTTCTACAAAATGCCCTGGGTCGGAAAGTGATCTGCCTCTGAGCTGAGTAGACACTTGAGTGGGTACATCGTTAAAGGTAACCTCTTCTTCTGCTCTTTCGATGTCATCCCCCTGTGTCAATAAAGGCGATCCTTCGTTACCTTCAGTGACTTGTCCGGAGAGTGTAGTCTCTTCAGATGCATGCAACTTCTCCATTCTCTGAGACAGCTGTTCTGAGGAGGCAGATGTCAGGTCAAGACTTGTGGTATCCTCGGATATAAGGTCTTCTCTGGACTGGGTTGATTCTAAATCTGACGTTGATCCAAACTCCGTCCCAGCCTCACTGCCCAGTCCAGTGTCCTCTGTTTCTGTTGTTCCAGTGGTAGTAGAAGCTGTTTCCAGGTTCATCTCCTTGCTATTTCCATCAGGAAGCTCAAGATCAACTGAAACAAAACAAATGTTCATGAAGAAGTCAGGTTTAATAATCCGTTTGTTGTTCATATTTATCAACAAATCGGCGATCATGTCTTCATGTTGTACAATTCTACCTCAACTTCTTTGTCTTCTTCTTTTCTCATCTACTTTTTAACCAGCCAGTTCCTAGAACTGATGCGTTTCATTAATAACGGACCCATCAGACCAGTCATTTCTCGAAAATGGAAAGCGCCCTAAGAAGTCGGACCGCCTCCAATGATAATCTCATTAACTTTAGTCAATCCGAGCGATTCATGTTGTATTCAGTCTCGGCCGATTACAAAGTTCAGCCAAGCTGGTACAGAACACATGCTTGAAGAAGAAACACGCTTTTAGGAGTACAGAAAAATGGCACCACTGTAAGCGAACAATTAATATCAGAGCAGGAAAAACCATTGAAGCGCTGCTCGACACCATGTACATGTAAACTGTTTATGTCACATTCTAATTTCATTGCGCTGAAGCAAAACCGGCAAACCTTAGCTTCCTGCATTGAATTCTCTGAAACTGTTGGGTCGATTGAAGATAACAAAACTTTATTGCTTGATTCTTTGTGTACTTTCAGTCTTCGATGATTCTAACTTCTTGGAACTTGAGTATAAACATATAAATCCCTCCAGCCAGTTTGTCCTAAGAACTTTACACCCGCTGCCAAATTTACTCACAAACTAAATTGTGATGCGTTTCTCTTCTATTCTTCTTGTTTGAATACCACCAAGAACGATCTACTTTTACTTTTTGGACATTGCATTAACTTATATTTTTTTACGAACGAAAAGAAGCGCAAAAAAAAACACAGGATAGCGAGAATGAAATAACATGCCCAGTGAATGACAGTAGATGTCAATCATTTTTCGTGCCTTTTCTTTAGCAGGAAATCAGAAAATCGCATTTTTAATGCTTTAAAAAATATGTTTGAGTTTTTTTGTGATGCTATAGATTAGGGAAATTGCGAAAAAACGTATTTTCGAAACTTTTCCATTTTTAACCTTTATCGAGACCTTAATGGCTATGTATGTTTGTATTGTCAAAAGAATTTCATATTTCAACAAGCCGAACACTTAGCGACCACATATTTATGGTGCAGCGTGTTCACATTAGCCGATATTAGACTCGGTAGTTGTTCAGCTAAATAAGATTATGTGTCTCACCATCTGGTAAAGTGTCTGGCTTGATTGTGGGTGTTATTCCACCATGGGACAGCAGGACGGCCAGTAGAGGAGCAGGAGGGGTACGAAGCAGTTGCTGTAAAGTTTCCAACGCAGCTGTGACAACATTGTGATTGACATGTTTGGTGCAGTACATCAATACCTCGTACATCTAAAAACACAAGAACAAATAGTATGGTAAAAGTACTGATGGTGAGCTGGGAGAGTCCTTCATCCTCGATCTACCTTATCTTGCTTATTGAGCTTCAAGATGTTCGACTAAATAAGAACTGAATAGTAAGCTTTTGAAAATCACAAAAATACCTTCCCCCCACACCATACTGAGCTCTCTTATTTTTATTAATTTTGGAAGCTCCCCACCTCGTTAATATTGATCCAAACCTCTCCAAACTCAGTCAACACACTAATTGTGATGTGATCTTTCTTGAGGTGGAATTTATTTTTTAATTCGAATACATACTCGGTCCCAGTCCTCGTTTCGTTACAGGCGAGTACAATGTACCAAGGCTGGATTCACAAATTAAATGTCCATTTGTTTGATAATGTAATTAGTTGAAGATTTATGAAAATATACAACGGGTGGCTAGAAAATATACACCTCTCGTTAAACTTGCTTGCTCAATCCGTACCCTGCTTTTCGTAACCAGGTTTTCTACCCTGCATTATTGCCCAAGCAAGATGCACGCAGTCCATAAACAATAGGGAAGACATGAGGATCCATAACTTATGGTACAGACCATCAGCAAGCCAGTTAGATAAGATGTTTATTATCAAAAGTATTCAAAACCAGCTTTGTGTCAATGTTGCGGTCTGTACTGTAAGTTATGGACCCCAAACTGACCAATCATACATTGTAGCTCACGAAGTTAACTAGCCATGTAATAAAATATATTATAAAATAACCCAAACTTGTCCTCTGACTGGCTAAAAGGCATGTTTATATAAGAGGCTAAAGACACAAAACAGAGTGCGCACATTATCTCCTTTAAATTTTATTGTTGCATGTTGTCGTTATTTTAGAAAAGCAATATAACACACTTCCCATTGATAACTAAAAAAGTGCGCGGCTCCAGCAGTCCATGGTTAAATGCTAACGTATCCAAGCTTATACATTCTAGAGATTTCCAACTGAGAAAAGCTAAGAGATCTGGTTTAGACGAGGACTGGTCAATTTACCGCAGATATCGAAACCAGGTTACAGCCGCTGTAAGATCTGCGAAATCTGCTTACAACCGTAACCTGATTCAAGACAACTTGGATAATCCGCGCAATTTTTTGAGAACTATCAGGAAAGTCTTGCCAAACAAGACTATGATAACGGAGTCAGTTAATCAAATCGGAGGGGCAGGTACTTACGGATAAGAGCGGAATTACTAATTCATTCTGTAGATATTTTTTTAAGTTTGAAGTCACGAATTTCTGAGACACTTACATGCCGTCCAACTGATCTCCTACAGAGCCGTACAAAATATACTGACCAAGTGTTTCAGTTATCAACGGTTTCTAACAGTTTTATTTGTAAACAATTAACGCAGCTGAAGGCAACTAAAGCGACAGGGCTTGATGGCGTACCCGCCAGGCTACTGAAGGACGGCGCTCTTAACATCAGCGCTCCTTTAACACACATCGTTAATCTATCTATAACCACGCAGTGTGTACCACAAGAATGGAAGCATGCCAAAGTCGTTCCACTGTATAAGGAGGGCGCGCGGGATGATATGGATAACTACCGCCCATTTTCAATCTTGCCGATCATGTCAAAGATATTAGAGAAAGCAGTACAACTTCAACTGACTGATTATCTTGAGATTCATAATCTATGCTCCAGTTATCAATGCGGCTTTCGTCGTCGGCACTCGACACAGTCAGCTATTACGTTTTTAACGGACTCGATACGAAGAAATATGGATAATGGTCTCATGACAGGTGCTATTTTTGTAGATTTTCGAAAGGCATTTGACACGATTGATCATAGCAAGCTCCTGGACAAATTGAGGCTCTTTGGTATTTGTAACAAAGAGCATCAGTGGATGAGTGATTATCTTTCTCATCGTAGTCAATCTGTCTACCTGGGTGGGCTAATATCTACTGCTCAACCAGTGCTGTCAGGAGTGCCCCATGGTTCTATTCTAGGCCCTATAATGTTCTCTCTGTATGTTACAGATCTACCAAACTGTTTACAAGCTGCCAAGATCTTAATGTATGCTGATGACACTGTGATTTACTATGCAGCTCCTGCTATTGCACATCTGACGCCAGTTTTAAACACTGAGCTATCCCACTTACTCAGCTGGTCAACAAGTAACGAGTTATACATCCACCCCAAGAAAACTGAATATCTTATATTTGGAACTCCACAAAAACTCAACCAAAGTAACATGGATAAGACTAGCTGTAGTGATATATTTATTGCCGATTAAGTGCTTAAACGCAAGCCGCACTATAAGTACTTAGGCATTTACTTAGATCAATCATTGACTTTTAAAGAACACACCTCTAAAATATTCAGTAAGGTATCGAGTCAGTTAGGGTTACTTAGTAGAATTAGAAATAACCTTACAGTCCAGGCAGCGGAGAGAGTGTTTAAGTCAATGATATTGCTGAAATTAGATTACTGCGATATAGTATGGAATAACTTAGCTCCTACCAGATATGATGCACTAGAACGCTTGCAGACAAGAGTAGCAAGAATAATTTTAAAGGAACATGACCTTACACATGAAGATATGCTTCACCAGTTAGGATGGAAATCACTTCAAGCATGCTGCACTATGCACCGTGTTATCTTTGTATTTAAATGTCTTAATTGTAATGGTCCAGAGTTTTTTAGTCAATATTATGATAAGACCTCTCATGCCCACAACACTAGGAGAAATGGCCTGGATCTCATAATTCCTAAAGTTAAGACAGAAATTGCAAAGAAAGGCTGTTTTTACTCGGGGGCAAAAGATTTTAATGATCTACCAACAGAAGTTAAAGAAACATCATCATTGTTAGTTTTTAAAACAAAATTAGGAGATATTTTTTAGATTTTTAATTTTTTTAAATGTAGTCATTTTTAAATTAATTATAGGATAACTTTGTACATATACTTTTACTGTATTATTGTCTGATATTTTTATACTTTGTTATTTACATTATTTTGATCTCCCAGGGCACCCACTGATAACAGCATTGGCTGAAGGGTTTACCCTGGTTAAAGAATATATTATTATTATTATTATGTTCCCTGTTATAAACACTTGGGATATGTTGGGAGAACATAGAAAAACTTGAAATCTCTCACCTAGTGGCTCCTGATTTTCAAGTTTTTCTTTGTTATCCCAACATATCCTGCATGTTGATAACATGTAACTGTAAACCATTTGTTACTTTTGGTGATAGGTCATTTAGTGCTGCGGCTCCTAAACTATGGAATAGTCTACCAAGGGAAGTGAGGCATGCTGTGTCTGTAAATAGTTTTAAAACATTAGTGAAGACATTTTTATTTTGGAAAGCATTCGCTTGAAATGCAAGTGTAGGTTTGGTCATTTTAACTTATATAAGTGTATGTATATATATTTAGTAGCACTATTTGTAAATCACATTAGCTTAGGGATTATTCATATATCTTAATTTTAGGGCTGTTGTAATGCACATTCGAACATTTTATATTGATATTTGCACAATATAAATTCATTATCATTATCATTCTAACAGCAAACAAAGACATGGGAAGTGCGTTGATTAAACGTCAATTTACCTGAAGGAGTTGCTTGATGCTGATCCCTTTGGTTTCTCCGACTTGGTCACCTTTCAAATTTTTGTGAGGGCCAAAGCTGCCCTTCATAATATCCTCCCACGAGGAGGAGTCATCTAGGTTTGGGATGATTTGTCGCAAGCAATTGAGTACACCTAAGTAGACAGGAGCTGGCTTGACTTCTTGGAATGGCAACACCATACCTAAGAAATTCATGTCAAGATTTACGATTCTTTGAATTTGTTCGATCTACAGATAATTCAAAGATTAAACTGCTTACCATTTTCATTGTTACGCAATGTTGCGAGACCAAAGTCTATTTTAACCAGATGTTAAACGTACATATACTTCCAAATGCCTTAACATTTATGAATTACTGGTCAGGAACAGCATTTTTAAGAAAATAAGTATGTCTGGGAGCCACCCACTACGAAAAATGCTACCGACTGTAAAATAGTCTTCTAGACATCTGAGAAAGAAGTAAAGTTTGAGGCCTAAAGTTTCTACTGAACGTTTTAAAGATAGCTTTTTCAATAATTATATTATTTTTTAGATATAATTGGCCATAATATAATATCCCTTCATCAAACTCATTAATAATTCATGAAGCAAAAACAAAGGAAATCAATGAGCGATGTATAATTGGAAAAACATGTGACAAAAACAACCAATCAGATACAATGTAGATTGGTAAAAATCATTCAACTAATTTATGGAAGATAAAAATAAATTGGCACAGAGTCTAATGGTGGGGGAGTGGGGTAAGGCGGGCAGTTAGTTCTCTTGGATGATAGAGCAGTTTTCACTTGAGTGTCATAAAACCAAAACCTTTGCCAATCACAGGAGCAAGCAAAAACATCAATAAACTAATCACAAACTGAAGTAATTTGGGATTGGTTTTACTTGGACCAATCACGATGAAACGTAAATGCAATCATGCATAACTAGCCAATCACACTCGATGATTAATCACCTGATTACTTTTCAACACTCAAATGAAATCCACTCTAGTCTCTTGGTGGCTACTTGTGATCTAATTAGGTTCAGCACAATTGGAGCAGCCCCTTAAATGGGCTTACTTATATATCACCCACCTAACAAAATATTTAGCAACCATTCATGTAACATGCTTGGTTTGCGAGAGTAATGACAGATAACAGCAAGTGAGAATCCAGCTGTACGACGAGTAGTGGCCTGAGACGACTTAAGGTTTGGAAGAAATGCCTTCATCAGTTGCTATAGACAACAATAATAATTAATCAGTTATTAAATAACCCACATGCATGTACTGGAAACCACCTGTGTGACAAAGTCTCCTGTTTATAAATATTGTTATTATTATTACAACAACATCTTAACAACGAGGATCACCAATAACAACATGCTATGTACATCTCTAAATGTTTCTTTCCTCTAGTTATGCCAACAGTTGTGTATAGGCATATACTATGGAAATCAGTATATAGTGGCTTAAGACGAACATTGTGACAAGTCTGGTGATGTCTAGGCTGAGGAATGTTCTGTGGGACAATAAGGAATTTGGCCTCACACAGTAACACTTCTCAGTACATACATATATATCTGACTTTACAAGTTTGACTATGATTGAAAGTGTTTGGAGTCTCAGAAAAAGGGAGAACATTTGATCAAGGTGCTAATAAATCATAGCCAAAATCACAAAGTCAGATATATTTTTTAATGTGCATATAATACAAAATAGTGTTTGTGAGACCAAATGTGTCCCATACAACATTCCTCAGCATAGACATCACCAGACTTGTTGCGATGTATGTCTTAAACATCTTTTATTCTTTGAAAAAGACACTACTAATTTCGGTAGTATACTGAAAGACATATTGAATTAAGTCAACATAAATTTCTACTGTACATTTACCTTGACTTCAGTGTCGCTGGTAAAAATACCAAGAACAGGAAAAATCTTCTGCATAGCAGTAGCAAGGGATTCCTGCAGAAACAAACTCTTTCAATAATTAAAATAAAATATTTAAACTTATTTGTTCTTGACATTTTCTCCAAGAGCAAAGCTCATCGAGGGAGATTGTCTGTATTATTTAGAAAAGTAGTGGAGAGTGCATTATAGTAATATTTAACTAAATTAACAGTGATTAGAATGAAAATATATTAAACAAAGTATGTAAACAAAAGACATAAAAGACACAATTTATTGTTGATAATTAAAAAAATTCTTCAACTCATAATAAAGGTACCATGTACATGTATGTAATATATTGTATTTGAATGACACACAACATACAGGTACCATGCACATGTACATAACATATTGTATGTGAATGACACACATAACATACAGGTACCATGTACATGTACATAACATATTGTATGTGAATGACACACATAACATACAGGTACCATGTACATCTACATAACATATTGTATGGGAATGACACACATAACATACAGGTACCATGTACATCTACATAACATATTGTATGTGAATGACACACATAACATACAGGTACCATGTACATCTACATAACATATTGTATGGGAATGATACACATGACATACAGGTACCATGTACATGTACATAATATATTGTATGGGAATGACACACATAACATACAGGTACCATGTACATGTCATAATATATTGTATGGGAATGACACACATAACGTACAGGTACCATGTACATGTACATAATATATTATATGACATTTACTGTTAGGAATGAAATGTAGCATTCTCGTCAAGAATACAATACAATCTTCAACCTGTTATTAGGAACACAGTTGTAGGAATTATTTAACTTGAATGTCGTCCAGGCCCTTTTTGCCTGACATGTGAATGCCACACATATTCAGGGATCGAAATTAGGCTAACAAACTTGCAAAATGCAAGTGGATATTTTAGAAATGTTACTAAAATCTCATGACAACTTGCAACTGTTTCTAGTAGAATCAGATCCATAGAATCTCACTAAAATATTTATAGTTTTATGGCTGTTGCTAGTGAACCAGACCATGTTGCTAGTAAAACTAACAACAGTAACTAGACAGCTACATGAAAGAGGTACAATGTATTTTCCTCTAATTTCTAACCCTGATATTGCAAATTATAGCATACATTGTGTGCTCTGGTATCGAAATGATGCACATATATGATCAACATGATACCTGAATGGGTTCCTCCAGCCGATGACAGATCCGAGCCAAACATGGCAGTAAGTTAGCAATAAATGGCCTGCAAATGGGAAAGTATAGACCCACTGCATAAATGATACCCAATATATATCGGTATTGTCCTGGAGACTTTAGCCTCATGTTCACGTCGACACATAAAAGTGTTTTCACATGAATGTGAAAGTAAAGATTCCTAAGCAATAGTAAACTATTATTCAAATTGATGACATTTATGCAATGGACCCCATCTATGAGACTTGTGATGAAGGGTGCATTCTATTGATGCTATTCACATTTTTTGTTAACTCCGGATTTTTGACAATAATCCCTTAGTACTTAATGTGCACAAACTTAAGCCAGGGAGACCTGATTAACCACTAACTATTTGGTTGTCATTTAATTGTGTACAAACTGTACCTGCATTTCTGAGGCCTAATAAGGTGGCAAATATCAGCAAATCTTGACAACGCAGCCCGCAAACTTCTTGCTGAATCACTCTGAAGATGAGAAAAATAGTCATCACAAGAATGCTTTTTTTAAATGCAGCAAATGAGTAATTTTCATACATGTACACGTATGTACATTGTACATAATGTCACAGAGTACAATTATTAAAGTTTAAAGTTAATGTTTTGTTTCATAATGAATTCATTTTTGCTTCAGATCAATTTATATGGGTGTGGTTCAATTTTTAACACTGGTTCAATTTTTTTTAACCAGTTCAATTTATTGTCAAGATTCTAAAAAAAAGATTTATTTTTATTTTTGGGAAGTCATAAAAAATGGGGTTTAGGGGGCACAAAAAAGTTTTGATCAAACCTATGCTTCCCCTCACTCACTTCCTTCACCCCCTCCCCCCAAAAAAACTGGCTATCCCTCCCCTGAACCCTATCTCTCACCCCCTAATCTACAACCTTAATTTCTAATTCACTAATAGTAATGTTCACTGCCACATCATCTGTGTCATTATTGTACAAAGCAATCTTACAGAGTCTCTTTATCCACCTTCTTTCTTTATCCACCTTCTTTCTCTCTCCCAGTCTTCCTCTTCTTTATTTTCACCTTACTTTTTCTTTCACCCCCTCTTTTCATCTCATCTCATATTTATCAATCCTTGAAGTATGACCGAGTTCTATATCCCTGAAGTGCTCAGGCAGTAAAGAACTGCCCAGACTTCCCGCTGGATGAACCAAGTGAGAATCATATAGAACTAGCTTGAAACCAATCTTATATTGGTAAACTTGCCAAGTCACTAGATAGAAATGAGTTCTATATCCCTGAAGCACTCAGGCAGTAAAGAGCTGCCAGGACTTCCCGCTGGATGAACCAACTGGGGATATACATTTGTACATGTAGAACTAGCTTGAAACGAATCTTATATTGGTAACCTTGCCAGAGTCGCTACATAGAAATAAGTTCTTTATCCTGGAAGTGCTCAGGCAGTAAAGAGCTGCCAGGACTTCCACTGGATGAACCAACTGGGGATATAGAACTATAGCTTGAAATAAATCTTACTGGATTCTCTCCTTTCTAATATTGATATAAGCATAAGAACTCAATAATAGTTAGATTTTTGTTTTTTAAATGGTGTTCGGGATCCCACTGTCACGTTTCTGTCCTATTTAGCTTTGGCATAATTTTTAGTAGGCTGCCCAAGTCAGGTCTATATTATGCTTGTTGCTTGAACCCTGAGAATTAGGAGTACCGAAGTGTTCTTGAGTCAGAATCTGTGACTTGAGCTTGTTTATTTCATAAACCAGCTGACCTGTTCTGTGTAGTGCTTCGGTCCTTGGGAGAGGAAAGTGTAATTTATTTCAGCTGTCTGAACGTGCTGGCTTTTCATAAACCGTTGGGAATAATGCCTACGTGGACAAAATCGGTTTAATCAATTTGCTAGAAAAAGGTTTCCCGGGTGTCAATCAAAAGGGATTAGTCTGGCATGGAAGTGAGTTTCATACTTCGCGCGCCCAGAGGTTCTCCCAGCCTTCTCGTCGATCCTAAACTTTGGCTTAGAGAGGGCAGTAGAACCTCTGGCACCCAGGGTACATAGCAACCAGACCTCATGCTAGATTTGGACTTCTGATGATCTCTGGCTTGTAATATATGCTATACATAAATGCCACTAAGACATTAACCTACAAATTATAATAACAATTAGAAAAATAATGTCCACTACACATCTGAGAGCCTGGAACAGGCTATCTACATGTACATGTATACAGTCTACTATATATATTTTACAGGTTCTATGGGATTGAATGTCACATACCTTCTTCACTTCTTTGTACAATTCAACTAATAGACGTCCAACATTTGAATCAAGGAGTCCCTGTGACACAAATGAAAGATTTTAAGAATATTTAGCTACACTCTCAGTGCAACACATTATTTTATAGCATCAGCATTATTACCATGCCACCAGACACAGCCCCAAAAATTTAGTTGATAATAATGTGCAAATGCATAATAATTTTTGTGGTAATAGTCAGTTTCGAATTTAGATAACTTTAATATTATTCCTTTTTGATAAAATCAAGATTTCTCTCTTTCTGACAAATAAAAGTACAGACAATGATGCAGCATGATGTGAGGTGTGTGCAGCCATTGCACTGGCTTATTTCAATTTCCAACAACTCAAAGCACTCTGCCTGCTAGGCCATTTAGTTTGTTGTAAAAAGCAAGTCACATTTCTCCATTTTCTGTGCTTTTACTGATCATACAATGTAGATTAGGCCATAACTGAGTCCAAAACTTTACACTGAAGTACACCTACAATGACATATGTTAACAATACAAACTGTACATGCACCATATAATTTACCCAGATACAATTCTACTCAAAAGTATATAATGCATGCAAAATTCAATGAATTTTGTTCTTTGTTTACGTTCGAAAGTTCGCACGAAAGCTCAAAGAAATTCCAAGCAAGTCAATAGAAGTTTAAACGAAATTCAGATTATAACCTTTTGAACTCTCAAATTCAAAACCAATTTGAATGTGATTGAGGAGTTTGACCAATGAGGACAGCTGTCCCAGTCATTTGTATGCAAGTAAATTAAAAAAGTGGTCTTTTTCTCAGTATTAGGCTAAATTCTCTTGGTGAACATTTGAGAATACTTTTTAAACTCATGGATGCATGTGCAGGAACGAGGTATTGGGGTGAGGTGGATTTTCATTTCTGAATGCTGCATCCTTTTACGAATGCCATTTAATAGCCTTTTCATGTTCGGAATATGAAAGTTTCATGGCTAACTCGCTTAATGTTACTGGCAGGGGGCTCAAACCTGGACAGACATGGCAGTGGGTCCTATCAATCACTTAGTGGTGAAGATGTAATGATGATGTCATTGGTCACATGATTTGACGTGCATGCCCATATCTCCCTCACGTATAATAGTAGCACCAGACTACAATATTTTCAACATGTACTGTTGAAAGTTTTTGTGACCTCTTTGCTATCAATACTGGCCATTCTGTAGTTCACATTAAAGTGTAATTAAAAGGAATTGTCCAGCTAGCTGGAGTGACTCACGATCACTGAGGATGCAAGAAATTCTGGCCATGACAAGCCTAGGTGTCAGCAAAGAGGTCTGCTTGGTGCAGATGTTCTAGGGCTGACTAGTGCATGATACCTAACTCCTAACTACATTTATAACCACAGTACCCACCACAGCTAGTTCAGTTGATAGACGTTACTGAGTGCAGAACACATGCAAATACAGATCACGCTGCCATCTTGGAAAATGCTGCTTTTCAGGAGACTGGGAACTAGTCATGGGTTACGTTTTTGTCAGTGGTAGTCATTTGTTATCCAATTATAATATGATATCAATGGATCAATTTTGCATTTGCCCGAATATTTCAACTTTATTATTAACAAGTGTTCCTCAGGACAACTCATCATAATTATAAGGGATGTATATTGGGCTAGTGGAAAAGACTAAGGACTAAGTAATTTCCCACAGTCACTAGCCCAGAGGCTAGTACCTGAAAAAGTTAGTGTTGAGCCCTGAGATCTTATAAAACAAAGACACTTATTGTAATAGGTACCTCTGTTCAAGTTTATCCCAACCTAGCACTATTGAAAATAATTATAGGGATAACCAATAATTATAAACAAAAGGATTTCGTGAGCTCACACAATTTGTACTTTCCTGCTGGTTTTCAATTCATGTTTCTAAGTCTGATTTTGTTAGCAGTGCACATGTGCAAATAAATTTAAGTGACAGAGAGTGATATTAGTTATTGTTATTCGATTAATAAGTGACAATCACATCATTGAATGTTTCGGTAGCCTAGAAGAAAAAAGTAAATTACTAACACAGGTGACAGTGTAATAATAATTAATGACAGCGGTGAAGGGTATCAGGCTGGGGTAGAGGGATCAGGGTGGGTTAGAGTAAGGGGGGACAGAGAAGTGCAGAGGGAGGGGAGGTACATGTATGAGGAGCAACGGGAACAGAGAAAAGGAAAGGGAGAGAGAAAAGGGTAGGGGAGGTACAAGACGAAAATCTAGCTAAATTCTTATTTTAGTTTATTACATTGTGACCCCCACAAAAAAGAGAGAAGTGCTGAGGGAGGGGAGGTACATGTATGAGGAGCAAGGGGAACAGAGAAAAGGAAAGGGAGAGAGAAAAGGGTAGGGGACGTACAAGACGAAAATCTAGCTAAATTCATATTTTAGTTTATTACATTGTGACCCCCACAAAAAAGAAAGGATCCCTTTTTAGAATGATTGATATCCTACAAAAATAAACTACGGTCTAGGTTGAACAAAATTTAACCTGAAAATGTTTTTGACCTGCAACATACATACATGTAGAGCAGATTTTGTATGAGTGCAGGGCAAGTTATGGCTATGACTTACAGCATGATTACTGTACAATGTACAACATGCTATGATGTTGAAATAGTTTCCCATTGCTTTTGTCCTTCTGAACCAATTAAATTAGTGTTACAATACAGTAATTAAGTTACAGACAATGAGTACGGTTACGGTAAGGCTATGGGCATGCCATTTTTGTCCCATTCATACAAAATCTGCTTTGACGCATACATGTACCTTGATGAGCTTGTTGAGTGCCTCTCCTGCCACAAGCCTGACATCAGACTCTTTATCATCACAGGCGGCCAGCAGTGTGTCAATACCAATTGCAAGGAGCTTAGGAAACTCTTGAAGTCCTCTGAGGATTTGCATGAGTATGTTACAATATAATGTATTGTTATATTATTAAGTACTGTTAATTACACTGATGATCCATTTTTCTCTGCTACAGAAAAACAAAAATAAACCTCTGTTTTGATAATAAAGACCCTCCATGTTTTTGGATATCTAGTACTTACATTGTACATGTAAACTATATTAAACTGCAAAACCACCAATATTGCTGAAAATAGTACCTCAAAATTTTAGTGCAAATCCTAAATTTGAGTTATATCTTGTATAGGAGCAAAAACACAGTACCACAAACTACAAAAAATTACAGATGTTTTTGATGTATTTGTATGGTTGGGTGCACCAATTTGCACCCCCTCCCCATACACGTGTCTATAAAATTTGCACACTTTACTTGGCTATATCTTTGCTATGCAAGATACTGTATAACTCTCAAATTCACAATGTACCTGCATATATAAATTAAGAAATGAAACAGATCTTCCGTGTTTGCACATGCTCATGCAAATCAAGGTATGTTTGGGAGAATTTGAGAGCAGAACAAACACGAGACTGCAGGTAGAGTGTTTGGACCTGCCCGGGAATTCTCCCAAACTTACCGGGATTTGCATGAGCCTGTGCAAACACGGAAAATGTTTCATTTCTTTTATAAAATAATTATGTTGATATGGTGTGACGTCACACGCTAATGAAACATGGCTATCAGCCAATCAGAACGCGTGTACTATCTAAATTATTTTATAAATATCTTTATTTAGACAAAGAACTTCCCTTCATTTACAAATGCTCTAGCTTCGACCAGACAGCTGTGTAGAGGGCATGATTTTTTTTACCTGCAAGGATATTTAATATGTAGTCCAAGTCATTTCTGGCCTACAAATGTAAGTTTTGGTCTCACTGAATGCCTTTCTAATTGGAGTTTGCCCCACATCAACAGAAGCCCCACTGAGTGACATTGCCATCATCCTTCTTCCATTCCTCTAATTTCTGTGCTGTTTTGTGATCCTCAGGTATTTCGACAGCAGCCAGTCTGACATTATCGGTGCCTCTACACCATGCGGTTGTCATGTGACTTTGTAGAGTAGAATAAGTAGATTAAGTAAATATGGGATAGTCTGTAATTAATTGGTAACTATTATTGTTTTAGTGTACACCAGGGTGTGATTTAACGGCCAATAAATGGCAAAAAGTAGGCCAAAAACTATGGTAATAAAAAAGATTTGTAGGCCAAAAAGAGAACAGCCTACAAGTTTCAGGAGAAAACTTGTACACTGTATTAGTCCATGATTTTAGTCACTTTACTTTAAGAAAACACTATTGCTTGAGCCATTCTTCATTATAAAGGATTAAAAAATTAACAAGGAAAGTCCAAAACATAGTGCAACCAGTTTGAGTCACCTGCCATTAATATTGGGCGAGTTAGGCATGAAACATACAAGGGTTTACTTCACTATCGGCGGGATCCACATGCGCATGCCCATTGGTTTATTGCTTGAGCACACAAATATCCCACATGGTATAATATTTGGTCGAACAGGTATATAAGTACCCTAATGCTCACTTTACAGTTAGTAGCAAGACACTAGGGGTCCCAAGAATGAGGCCTTGATCAATGTCAATTCCAACAGCAATTAATGACAGTTCGACATCAATCTTCAATTCTTAATTAAATTAAATATATTATCAATTGACATCTCAAGCATTCCATTCTGCTAACATCTTAGAGAGCGAAATCTCCTGCACATACTTTTATAAAGTGCAACTGGACATATAGGAGTTCCAGGAATAGATAAATAGATCAAGTGACGGAGTGAGTGAAAAAGAATGCATGATTTCCCCAACCATCCCGTTAACTCGTTCCTGCACTTGCATGCATCCAGGAGTTAAAAAGCAATCTCACAATGATATCAGATGCACAGGACCAGCTTTAATGCAGTGACAGTGCTTTCGTTCTCCCAGCATTCTAGCGAATACTTGTAACTCAATCCCAGCTATATCATAGGAGTCAATAGAACTAGCATGTAAGACATCTTCAAGCCATTTTAGATAATCTGAGGGGATTTGAGAGCAGAAACATTTTGGAAAAGTGGTGAAATGTTGCTTCTATTAATCTTGATTTGGTTTTAGCAAGAAATCACTAAAAATCATGATGTGGTTTATATAAAGTGAGACTTTCAAAAACATAAAAAATTCAGACTTCAAATTTCAGTTTGTGAGGGTTGTCAAAGTTGCGGGTGTGGCTCATAAGTAGTAAACTATGGTACTAAGTTA
The DNA here is from genome assembly GCA_030867875.1 of Actinernus sp. WN-2022. Lineage (NCBI taxonomy): Eukaryota > Metazoa > Cnidaria > Anthozoa > Actiniaria > Actinernidae > Actinernus > Actinernus sp. WN-2022. The sequence goes on from JAOWCC010000577.1 coordinate 30,641,906, forward strand.
CTGGTAAACATTTTTACCTGGTTGATTTTTTGGATCAATCACGGTTTCTTGGAAACCCCCCAACCAACCTACTGTTTCATCCTAAATTTAATGGTTATAATCTTTAATATTACACATGTATATCCAAGGGAGGGGTGGTGGATTAGTATGTATACCCAAGGGAGGGGTTAGGTGGATAGTATGTATACCCAAGAGAGGAGTGGGTGGATAGTATGTATACCCAAGGGAGTGGTTAGGTGGATAGTATGTATACTCAAGGGTGGGGTGTGTGGATAGTATGTATACCCAAGCGAGGGGTGGGTGGATAGTATGTATACCCAAGGGAGGGGTTAGGTGGATAGTATGTATACCCAAGGGTGGGGTGCGTGGATAGTATGTATACCCAAGGGAGTGGTTAGGTGGATAGTATGTATACTCAAGGGTGGGGTGTGTGGATAGTATGTATACCCAAGCGAGGGGTGGGTGGATAGTATGTATACCCAAGGGAGGGGTGGGTGGATAGTATGTATACCCAAGGGAGGGGTGGTGGATTAGTATGTATACCCAAGGGAGGGGTTGTGGATTAGTAGGTATACCCAAGGGAGGGGTGGTGGGTTAGTACGTATACCCAAGGGAGGGGTTAGGTGGATAGTACATATAGGCGAATCTTTGTTTACATGTAAGTTTTTTCGAGCGACATATATACATAAATCCATAAATCAAAAGAGATGGTCACACTTGATAATCACTGAAAATTTGAGTGTGATATAAATATATTTTGAGGAATGAGCATTTAAAAGTCTCAACATTTACAAAGGCTGTATGGCTGTCAGCAACTCTTGCCACCCAGTCCATCTTACAGTTTTGAAAAGTTAATTTCTCCGTAAATATTTAACATATCAATCTCAAATTTTAACTGATTACTAAGTTTAAAATTCTATTTCAACTGATGTATGTTTGTTTGTAGCTTGAAGTTTAATTTATGCTAATGAGGCAAAAATGTAAACAACAACATCAGCAAGGATTGGCCTATACCCAAGGGAGGGTTTAGGTGGCTAGTATATATACTCAAGGGAGGGGTGGGTGGATAGCATGTATACCCAAGGGAGGGGTTAGGTGGATAGTATGTATACCCAAGGGAGCGGTTAGGTCAATAGTATGTATACCCAAGCGAGGGGCGGGTGGATAGTATGTATACCCAAGGGAGGGGTAGGTGGATATTATGTATACCCAAGAGAGGAGTGGGTGGATAGTATGTATACCCAAGGGAGTGGTTAGGTGGATAGTATGTATACTCAAGGGTGGGGTGTGTGGATAGTATGTATACCCAAGCGAGGGGTGGGTGGATAGTATGTATACCCAAGGGAGGGGTGGGTGGACAGTATGTATACCCAAGGGAGGGGTTAGGTGGATAGTATGTACACCCAAGAGAGGAGTGGGTGGATAGTATGTATACCCAAGGGAGTGGTTAGGTGGATAGTACATGTATGTATACTCAAGGGAGGGGTGTGTGGTTAGTATGTATACCCAAGCGAGGGGTAGGTGGATAGTACGTATACCCAAGGGAGGGTGGTTGAATAGTATTTATACCCAAGGGAGCGGTGGGTGGATAGTATGTATACCCAAGGGAGGGGTTAGGTGGATAGTACAGTCCCGCTCAAAAAGTTTGCAACCACCACTAAACGCCAAACGGCGCTAACGGTTTTTAGCGGCGCTAGTGCCACTAACTTTTACCGTTAGTGCCACCAAACCACTAAACGTCTAGCGCCGTCGACGGCTAGCCACCAAACGTCTAGCGCCGTCGACGGCTAGCCACCAAACGTCTAGCGCCGTCGACGGCTAGCCACCAAACGTCTAGCGCCGTCGACGGCTAGCCACCAAAAGTTCTGAGCCACCAACGGCTAGCCACCAAAACCTCTGAGCCACCAACGGCTAGCCACTAAATCGTTGAGCCGCCGACGTTTCAAGAAGTTTATTTTGACTTGCGCTGACTTGAAGTATTTTTCATTTTTAGAAGTTTAATGATTTTTAAATGTTCGTCAAGGCCGAGTTTTGAGAAATTTCTTTTGAAACGTTTGTTTTATTAGTCAGTTCATCGGTTTCCGTGGCAGTACTGAAGGAATAAGTATTCAACTAAAATAAATTTACCATCTAGTGTTAGCAGCCGAGTTTTGAGTAGTTAATTTTGAAACGGTTAACGTCTACTAGTCAGCCGTATAAGTTCGATTCATCGACTCTCACGAGTCACAGCGCATGGCCCACTGCCCACTGAATGTAGAAGTCCACTGAACTTCAACTAACTTTACCGTCCCATTACAGGTTGCCGAAAATATATATTTTTGCAGGTGGGGTATTTTATTAACTCATCACAAAGTGATGAAGTTAAAAACTCCAGAAGATTTGATAGAGTGTGATCTCACGGCAATTAACATTCATTTGACAACAAATTGGAAAACAGCCAAAACTTCTCACTGTTAGGCATGCAGAGATCGACTCAAAGCATTTCCCGCATCAGGTGAAACTGTTCAGACATGAAACGAAAATGAAATAAAAACTTACAAAACATTTTATTCTGAAGGTAGAAAATGTCCGGTGCGATCCAGGCGATTTTAAAGCCAAACACTGACGGCCTATAAATACGATGATTATTCAAATCAGTTCGTGGAAAATGTCACGCTTCACGGCCGTGTCGTAGAATTCTTGAGACCTTTGAGAAACGCATCCACATTAATAAAAGAACTCCAGAATATTTTATTGTACATCTTTTTCATTTTCCATAAAGGTTGAGTCCATGTAGTTGTGTGGTGAATTAAACTACAGTCGCACTTCCCGCGAACTTCACGGCGTGACACTCCAGTGTTGTGTCAAAAACCAGACAATGTCTGCGCAGCAAAGCGGTTTCAAGTAACACGTGAAGAATGAAACAGGAAGTTAGCTGTTCGCTGTTCGAGTTTTACTGAACGGTTTTGAAGTGATTTTCTTTAGTTATTCCAGGGAAAATCTGTGAAGTTCCCAAAAAAATGTCTTCGATTCTGTCAGACACGATGCGACTACAATTATTGTTAATATGCTAATTTTCGACTTCAGTTTGTTTACATTCACTCACACCGCAGCACAGTGCAGTGAAAGGGACTGATACTCAGGTTACCAAATGTCTTGAGCCGTTGACGGTTAGCCACCAAACGTCTAGCGCCGTCGACGGCTAGCCACCAAACGTCTAGCGCCGTCGACGGCTAGCCACCAAACGTCTAGTGGCGTCGACGGCTAGCCACCAAACGTCTAGCGCCGTCGACGGCTAGCCACCAAACGTCTAGTGGCGTCGACGGCTAGCCACCAGTTTTTACCGTTAGTGCCACCAAACCACTAACGCCCAGCCGCTAAAAAATTAGCGGCGCTGGTGGCGCTGACGGTTGCAAAGTTTTTGAGCGGGACTGTATGTATACCCAAGGAAGCAGGGGTGGGTGGATAGTATGTAGTTAAAAAAATATACCTATAGAAAAATGTTTATATCAATGAAATGTAATAAAAAAACTGATTGATTTCTCCTTAATGATTCCTTGACCTTTTTAAATTTGTGGTTTTAACTAATTTGATGGTTCTCTTTCCAAGCAGTATTGATGGTTTTGCTATTTTAAGTAGATATAAAAATGTTGTAAAAACCATGGAATCATGTATTCCTGTAGAAGTTATAGCTCTAAGGGTCATGTATAATTTCTGGCTATTCCGAAAAAGGAATACACCAATATAACAATGTTGCTTATATTATCAAACAAGAATAATAATTCCCATATATATGATGTACATGTACTAAAAATGGTAACTGCTGTCTACATTTTGGAAGATGCATGAATATATCTGCACAATTTTGAGGTATACTGATTTTGGAATAATAGTTGGAATATGTACCAAAAGAATGCGCCCTATGTCTCTGTCGAGATTGTACTTACTTTATTGCTGACGAGCACAGCAATTCTGGGACAGAATTTATGTGAGATATTCTGTCCTTCTTTGGAAGAAGTCCTTCCTTTCTCCTATAAAAAATCGAGTGTAAGGCCAAGTATTAAAACATTAAACATGTTTATCATCTCAGCATGCTTCCTATTGTGAAGCTGCTTCCTTCTTTTTACAGGTATTTGTTATTCAGGAAATGCATGTACATGTATCATGGATTTATTATTAATATGACCTGCTATAAAAAGTGACTGGAAAGCTCACCACGCAGTATAACTATATGCCCAAAAATCCTCAAACTCATACCAAGTCCTTTTCATTATAATTGTCAGAAAAAAGTAAATTAAAACAAGAAATAAAATTATTTAAAATTTAAAATGGCCACATTCCTTCTTTTATCTTGACAATAAACTGTTTTTTATTACTTTAAGGTCATCCCAATAAAATATTGTTTACTGTCGCCCTCAGTTGGCTCGTGATGGTGGGTCAGTTGGTTTGGGGGGGGGGGGGGGGGGGAGAATCAATGTCAGGCAGCCTGGAACCAAGTAAAGCCTAGTTACTAACTTAAAGTCAGCTTGAAGACACATTAAAAGTTCCATATAAATGTATTGCTCAACTACATTGTACTGTTTCCTCTACTAATTGCAGATTGAAAATTCACATGAGAAAAGCAAGAAACTAAAATTTACATGTAGAGAGCTTGGAAAAGAGGTGTACCGTCGTTTGCATCTAAGAGTGAACATGTGAGGCATCAACAACCTTTGGAGTTTGAAGGTGTGCTAGACAAACTGTAGCGCCTAAAATATCAAGTTATGCTCCAGTTGTGAGGATATTTATGATAAACAAATACAGCTGTAACTTCAAACCAGGTGTGCCTTTATTTCAGGACTTCAGAAATCAAGTGTAGAGCTGGTTGGAGAATTATCGATACGGGAAGAGAATAACTTGATATTTTGATGACGAATCAGATTATGTTTGATACCTAATTTATTAGAACATGTTTTTGCCTCACATGTTCATGCTTAGATACATTTTATTCATGATATGAAGTACAAAACAATTAATGATTCACTAACCCTTCCCTTAACCCCTTAGAATACTTCGACGAATCAGCCGTTAGGTACATTTTGTACGTCTGTTTAAGATAATTATGTTGTGAAAGGCCCTTTTAACTACCTAAATGACAGTTTTCCCTATCCTTTTCTATACTTAAGGTTACCGGATACCTTCAGGGTGCGTTTCCAGTCTAAATTATGTAGCGCCTCGAGGAAACATCGTAGATAAATCATCCATGTATCATTTTAAAGCTTATAAAATTGGCTACAAGAATACATAAAAAGTTTTCAGTTTTTTTTTAATCTCGAATTTTCGGCGATCACGTTTCTCCAATCTAGTGAGATGGCTTTCAGAAGCTCTGACTTTGCTTTGTCGCATTTCAGAGGAATCGTATTATAAAAGACCTCGAGGGACAAAGCCAAGGTGAACACCTAGAGATGCCTTGAATGCCAGCATACATGTAGTTAGTAGAGGAGACAGCGATTTGCAGGCATCTGAAACAGCACAGCAATAGCGAGATCGTTTCAAGCGATTCAGAGTCACCGTCAGACTTTTAATACGTTTCAATCTTTCTTGGCCCAGGTTTCTTGGAAACAAATATTCTCTCGGCTGGCTCCTATCAATTCTTTTATTATGTTCAGATGTGGACCACTCAGCACTCTGTCTGAAAGTGAAAATACGAACCCTTGTTGGGTTTTGTGAGGACTTCTATTTATCTATTTGGCTCGTAGTCGTTAGCCCAATTTTCAGACGGTACGAGGTCCTCTGCTCAGTTCCTCCCTCGTACCATCTGAAAATCAGGCTACATAGTCGTATGCATTGTTTGACCTTGTTTTTCTTTTCTTTTTTCTTTGTTTTCCAAGCTAAGGGCATCCTGCTTGCTTTTTGGAAGACATAAGGCCAACAACCGATGGAATTATGGCATTGTGTGTGGAAAAACTTTTCTCAATAAACATAAACATGAATTTAATATGCGCGAGCTTTCCCCACACAGTCGTTACGGGCGAGTGAGCACTTGTCATGTGTTTTGTTGATCTGCTGTCACTCAAACAGAACCTTTTACTTCCGGTTAAAAACTTACTTTTGGTATTTCTCCGTCAATATATTTATTTTTGAAAGGAGTTTTTGGTATATGAGACACTACTACTAAAACTACATTTCTGTGCGAAAAACAAATTTCCGGTATCCGGTAACCTTAACTTTGACCACTGCGCACGATTGATTCATCATATTTTCTCTCACTTATATTTACTTCTTATATTACCTTTCTAATACCCATAAACTGTAATACTTTTCTTTTTGAACATGTGCAAAATAAATCTGAACTGAATTAACTCGTGAAATCCCTACCCTTTTATATACCTCCAGCCTGAAAAGGTACCCCTGTTTATATGGTTGACAGGTAAATCCCATGTTAGTTTAATAAATTAAGCCCTACAGTTTCAGAAATTTGACCTACTGCACATATATCATGGAACAACAGATCATGCGATCACAGGGTTTAAGCACGGGCTAAACAATTAAACACTTCTCTGCACCATCAGAAATAAACCGTATCCATCACTCAGTTAAAGGCTGTTGGCCTGTTTCTATAAACTGTATTTATTTATGATATCCCTCAGTTTTACAGTAGTGTTTTTTTACATAGACGAAGCCAGAGGCTTATTTGGCAGTAGTGTCGGGTCAGAAGTAAATTTACAAATGTAGTAAGAAATTCTTGTTATTAGAAGGATAGATAAATTTAGCAAATTACATAGTTTCTATAAATTTGGTTGATATTTTAGAATAAATTAAAGAATAAATGAGAGTCAGATATTAATTAATTAAGATATATTTACTTACTAATAATCACTTAGAGAGAGGGGTAATAATTCTTTAATAGAGTTTTATAATTATAGATTTTCATAGAGTTACGAAGTGCTAGTGGAATTGAATTCCATATTTTAGGACCTTGTGATCGAATTGAAAATGAGTATTTATGAAAAGTAAAATGAAGATCATATTTCTGTCTGGTATTATGATGGTGAATTGTAATATTTAAATCAAATAGTAAAGATATAGGTTGAGGTAGAACATTATTAACATGTTGAAAAACGAAGCAACACACTTGATAATATAGTTAGAATATTTAACTGTTTGAATAATGGATTAGAATGTGCGAGTGGAGGAGAGTGAGTTATAATACCAGCAACTTTGTTTTGACAAAGTAATAATGGTTGTAGGTGTGACTTATAGGTTGCTGCCCAGATTAAAGTGCAGTATTGTAAGTATGACAAAACAAGCAAGCTATATATAAAACAGAGAGAGTGACTTTTCCAAAAAATTATTGATGATTTTGATATAATCCCAATTGTTTTAAAAATTTTGGAAGTAATAGTTTGAATATGAGCAGTCCAGGATAGGTGTTGGTGAATGATAATACCTAGGAATTTAGTCTGTGGAGTCCTATTAATTTGGCCATAAAAGTTGAATGATTTTTCCTAAATCCGTATTGATGATTGAACAAAATAGTATGCTTATTTAGAAAATCAAGGAATCTCTTATATAATATTTTTTCAAGTATTTTTGATAGACAAGGTAAAATAGAAATTGGTCTAAAGTTGGAAAATACATGACAATCCTCACTTTTGAAAACAGGTATGACATTGGAAATTTTTAGTTTGTCAGGTACTATGCCAGTAGAGATTGAAGCGTTAAAAATAATTGATAAAGGCAAAGAAAGCAAATCAATATTAGATCTTATGACTGATATATTTATACCGTCAAATCCTTCACTTTTGCTGTTTTTTAGGGAGTTAACAATTGATATAATTTCAGATTGAGAGGTAGGCAGTAAAAAAATACTATCATTATAGGAACCAGTTAAGTATTCTTTATGCTTGGTATTAGATTTAGGAAACTTTTTTGACAGTGAAGGCCCTACATTAGTAAAAAAATCTTAAACTTTATTGTCTATTATAAGAGGATCATTATATTGACCATTAGTATCTTTCATTGATGATGGGGTGGTTGTTTTACGTTTAATACCAATAACTGATTTGATAGTAGACCATGTTGCTTTTAGATCCGACTTTTGTTGTTTGAGTTTATCATGGTTATTTATTTTATTATTTTGGCGGTAATAATACTTCTTTCTCATAAGTTTCACAAAATAATTATATTTATTTCGATACTTAGTATACTTGAGTTTGGATGTCTCTGTAGGATATTTTAGGTAATTCTTATAGAGTTTTGAAGTCCTGCCGAGAACCAAGGGATATACTTGTTTCGAGTTTGCGTGTTAATACTAATAGTTTTTAGTGGAAAACAATAGTCAATACAAGCTTATATTTTTTAAATCAATGACCCTCGTACAGTATAAACAATGTGATATACTGTTAGGTCGTAAATAGATTTTTTTCAAATGTGGCCATTATTATTCCTGCCTGTAGTTTCTTCCCAAAAAAAGGAAAATACATCCACGGTGTACCAGGCCCAACCAGGTACTTCTACGATATACTTTTAGTGAAAATTATGATAAAATAGTTTCTTACTTGGCCAGTGGATTTGGGTCAGGAACTGGAATCCCATCTTTAAAATTCTTGAGAGCTTCAAAGATCTTTAGAAGCTTATCAGCCACCGCTAAGGACATTTCTGAACGGTTATTTGTGTCTTTTTCGCGGCATTTTCTCGTGCACTTCAAACTTCTCTTGCGTCCGCCATCTTGACTTTTGCCTAACACCTCGTTCTCATGTTGTAAACTTTGTCCCAGACCCCTGATTAACCAAACGGTCAAGGCACACCCATTGGGATGTCAAGTTCTTGTAGTAGCCAAAATAAATGTTCTAAAGCATTTTATTCACAAGCCTCAGGCCGTTAGTCTCCTTGTTATGGCGTTATTAAGAATTTCGTTTTTTTTACAAAAGGATTATGCAGGGAATTTTGTCTTGTTTGTTTTGAGCCTCGCCCCTGTGCTCTCCCCAAGCTACCATGTTCCGTCATGCACGGTCGGGGCGCAGCCCATTACAAAGATCTCTTGCTTTCGAATTTCTCTTCCATTTGGAAGAGTCCCTTTCTACTTTTCGTTTTAGAAAACCAAGAAATGGACGAAACTATCCAGGATGTAGTTCGCCCAGGGTAAGACACCGTGTCTAGGAGGACATATGCTTGTGCAAAGTCAGAACTCGAGTATTTCGTTAACTGGTGTTTGAGCCCTGATTTCTGTGCGCCATGTGACCATCTTTCGAAAGCATCCTAAACCTTATTTCGCTTAGCTTCTTCCCAACAATCTGTTTTCTACACAGATGCAAGAACAGAGAGAAACTGCATTCGATTATCTCCAAGATTTCAGAGAATGCAAGCAGTGAAGAGTCTGCTATGGTAAGGAACGGTAGTTGTTAACATAGAAGTCGTTATGCGAGATAATTTAAGTTGTTCTCCTCTTGTCTGGTTCCGTTTGGCCGCCATAACAGTTTGGTACTTGCACAGATAGTCGATCGGAGCTGCAATTTGCTAATGTAGACTAAAATCAAAGTACGTTTCTCACAGCAGCAACTTGAATTGACTCGGCCCACTTTGTATGCTCGTGCAGTGATAGTAGTGACTTGCATTTTTGGACACAAAGTTGTTGCAGAGATAATTGGAGTTTCGTTTACAAGTTTGGCGTTGAACAATTTTGCTTTGTTTGCTCATTAATTAGCTCAACGCGATCTGAGTAAAGCAAGCTGAAGTGTGTTTGAAACTCAAAGTGCCATAGCAAGATCGAAATAATTTGCTAGTTTGTGTTCACGTTGCATTTTTGACTTCACAGAAATAATCGATTGTTTATGTTTATAATAATTAACAAAACAGTGCGCTGTGCGTTGCTTTGCAATGATATATGCTTTCCAAATGCTTACAATCGTTTAAATGATTGTTGAGGTCATTTCGAACTAAATAAATTATATACTCGAACTTCTGAGATAGAAATTCTGCGAGATACTACCTCAAGTCTTGCAGCTCGTAATTATTAACGCTTGAGTTTTCATGACTTTTGACCATCACTGGCATAAGATGAAACACTGACACCTGAATCATGTAATCTATCAACTGCCATCCCTGGGGGAGGGGGTGGGGGGAAGGGGGAGGATTACTACAGGGACATACACAGGCATCCTGTGGGATTTGCTCATTTTTGTATCCAGTTTTTAGCCTGGGACTGGGAGACTAGATCCTTTTTGCGCTTGCCTCAAGGATACCCAGGCAATCGCTTTGCTTGTAAATTAGTATGGAGCGATGACCATGCAACCAAGAAGCTCGTCCCTCCCCTCAAAGCACCATAAAGTGCCCCAGGGGACTATGGTAGCTTATTGTTGACAAAATGCTGCCTTTGGGTATGGGGAATTTGTTAACATCATTATTGTACATACAAATGCCTGGAGTTCCTGGGGTCACTCCTCCCCCCACCCCCTGGGATGGCTGCTGATAAGTGCATAACTTACAATAACTAAAATTCCTGGCATATGGGATGTGATCCACTGTAGCTAGCATTTAAGCCATACCGTTTATCACACAACATACACCAATACTGCTACAATATACATGATATGAATAGATTCAAAGTACATATACTTTGAAACTATTTTACACCTCTAAAATATTGCTAAGCATGAAACAGATGACATATATGCAGTTCGTACAAATAATTACAGTGTTTTTTTAATGGAGAGTCTGATACATGAACCTGTTGCCATCAAACAGAAATTATGGCAAAGTATTTACTGATCAAGTTCTAAATTCTCTTTTGTAAGGGAGAGTTCAGTACTTGAACACAAGTCAAAAAACTGATCTCGTGATTTGATAAAAATGTCTACTCTTTCCAGACTGGACCATTTTTACCACTTAATTTTGGTCTTTTAAATTAAAATTCATAATTCCAAAAATATTGAGAGTTTTATGGAAAGCTGTACATCATTTTAAAGATCTATAAAAACTCTTATAGAATACAACTTTACTCTCATAAACAGATGGAACATATTAGCATAAATTAGCATATAATTATCATGTGTTTGCCATGAAAAATTGGTAAATTGTGAAATTGACACAGCATTATGTGTTGGATAATAAAACTTTCAAAGCAAAACGTTTGCTTGTTATGTTGGCAACATGCTCAGCAAGCTTGACTGAAATATATTGAGGAGAAGTGGTACTACAATTATTTTAGTCACACCACCTGAAAATGTAATTTTAGTGAAAATTAGTATTACCCATTTTACAGTAAAAATCAAAAATCCAGAAATATCCAGAGTTTCATGAAATCTATACATCACTTTGAAGCTCTATAAAAATGAATCTTAGAATACAACTTTACTTTCATAAACAGATGTAACACAATAGCAAACATTAGCATAAATGATGCAGTAATTTTGGAAGGATGCCAAAGTGTCACATTACACATGATGCTCGCTAAATTGAAAGATTTCATAATGCTCATTTCTCAGCCTAATTGTATGCTTTTAGTGAAAGCTAGCCAATTTTGTTCTCCACATTTGTTCATCATAAAGAATGAGAGGTAAATACTAATTTTACCAGGGCTGCCACAGGTCGGGGAAAAGCCAGGGATTTTTTTTTTTCAAGTTTAGGGAAAAGTCAGGGATTTTTTTCATCTGGTCAGGGAAATTCTAAATTTATTGTCAAAGTCATTGAAAAGTCAGGGAATTTTATTTTTAGGTTGCCATGACAGTCCCTCATACCTCAAAGTATCTGCGAGGTGAGGCTACAGGTTTTGATAATGACTTTTGTTTTGGATGAGGGAATGTTGAACAGTCTTATTATGGTTAGTGAAAATTGTTTTCTGGCCATGAAAAGTCAGAATTTTTTTTTAAAGATGGGTGGTAACCAATGTTTTACGGCATCCTAAAGCACTCAGTCGTATTAGCACATGCTCAACATCACTTGTAGTAGTTGAAGTCGCGGAACATACCTCGATTCATCGTCAAAACTTCACTGCTTGAAATTCCTTCACGATCACTGTCGGCTGTATCAAACTCTTCGTCATCTAAACCAAACCTCAAAACTTGGTCAGTAGAGTATTTTTTGGAGGCCTTGCCTGCTTCACTTCGGTAGCCCTGTGACTTTCGTTCACTCAGATTGCTTCACAGTAGAAATCTCAACCAATCATAGCTCAAATTCACTAAAATTCGGCCAGTGGTTGGTTAATTATATAATCAAGCCACACTGCGAGTTTTATATTATTTGGATGTAATGCAAATGAATAAGAATTATTTATGTCATCAGTCATATGTGACCGATATTTAAAGAGGCCATTGTGAAAGAGTTAAGAGACAGTTAATTTGTATCTTGTGACGATTTGATCTTGAATGTATAATAACTAGCTAAGCTGTTTTGTCAGCTAACATAAACATGTGACATGTATTAAAAGCAGACAACTGGGATGAAACTGATGTGCTGAAATTTGACCAAAAAGCCTAATATTATATTGACTTCAATATACCTTAAAAACTCGTAGATAAGCCATACACTTTACCCAAAATTTTCGTTCAAGATCGGAAGTGTGGCTTATCTACAGGACAATCTAGAAAAGGTTCCATAAATTCCCAGACACAAAACCTAAAGAAAGTAAGCACTGGTCATTGCCTTTGCAAGTTTGGTGGCTGCTAAACAATCCATTTATGCAGTTGAATATTTCTTACTAAATCGTACATGAATTGTGATTATTCATGTACAATGCAATGAGTGAAAGTACCATAATTCAAAATTATCAGCATGTAAAAATATGTAATCAAACCAAGGTGTTGGCAATTGGATGGCCAGATTGAGTGAGCAATCAACTCGATCTTGAAAAAGGGCTAATTAGTAAGTGAATGCAGTGAACACATTCATTTGTAAAAAAGTGAAATCATGACATAATTATATGTTGTAGGTAAATTTTATTTCAGGTTGAAATTTTTTCAACCTAGGTTGAAATTTTTGAACTAGGTTGAAATTTTTAAACTAGGTTGAAATTTTTTAACCTAGGTTATAATTTTTAATCTAGGTTGAAATATTTTAACCTAGGTTTTTTTTTTTTAAAACTAGTTGTTCTGCTAACTATGTATGAGTTTTAGTGACTACATTTTGTAGCTCTATAATCACCCAAATTAGTGAGCACCCGTTGTGGATGGTTAGGGTTTTGTTAAATGTAGGGGTTAGGGTTTAGATTAGTTAACATGATTATTAAAGGAGGATTATAGTCTGTGTTAGTGACTTAGCTCTAAGTTAGTGAGCACCCATTGTGGACAGTTAGGGTGTTTTTAAGTGTAGGGGTAGGGTTTGGATTAGTTCACAGGATCGTCAAATAAATAGGTATATAGAGGATATTACATGGCCGTGCGGAGATACGGATTTTATCTCCGAGTGTTGATGAAATATCTTATGAGTGAGCGCAGCGAACGAGTAAGATATTTCATCAACACGAGAAGATAAAACTGTATCTCCAAGCGGCCATAATAATAATAATAATAAAGACTTTATTTAGCGAGGGTAACACATAATAGCAACGCTAATAAACTTGTGGCCCTCCTAGTAGTTAAAATACAAACAGTGATAAAAAGCTCTACGTTCTACATATACAATATTAAAATCTAAAAAACTACTAATCTATAACTAGCTAAATTTAAGTATAAAAATGCAAGAATATATAAAACTAGACTAGGCATAAAAATGGACAACAGGAAAAGATAACGGATAAAATTGAATTAAATAACAAAATGATGTATAAATTTCTGCTCACTAAAAATTCGATTCCACATGTTACGTCTAAAAGAATGTAAAGAGTCTTGCTTCCTTAAATCTAATGGTAGAGAGTTCCACAATTTACAACTAGTAACAGCAAATGTTCTACCTCCTTCAGTTTCTCTAGAATAACGGGGACAAATCACATTAATACCAGAGTATCTTGTGTTACGGGCATGTAATTGATTATTAAGCTTGATTTGCTCCATTAAGTAGGATGGAAGGTTGCCATGGATACGCTTATATACAATTGAACATTTACTTATTTTTGACTCTTCATAAAAAGGTAGCAAGCGCAGTTTATTAAACAGTTGCACCGATGGTGAAAGTCCATCTGCAAATAAAATTACTCTTGCAGCTCTTTTCTGTAATTTCAGTACTCTGCCTAAACACTCTTTATCACAAGCTGATGCCATGTAATGTTCTGTTTAATATATAATTATCGATGGAATACTAGTTTCAATCTCTTGCTAAAAAGGCTAGAAATCTTTGAAAGCAAGTCATATTTTCAAAAGTGATATCTTCACGTGTGAAGATATCATTTATATCTTCACGTGTGAAGATATCACTTTTTAGAAAGAAATATACACTGGTATTTCATCGAAAATTATACATTAAAATTATATAATACACAGACCACTGACTTGAAAAGATTACTTCAAAACTGCTAAATTCTCCATTATTATAATAGTGCAGGTGTAATTGGTGGTATGTAGAGTAGTTCTATGAATGATTTTTGGTCGAAAACGTTTTGTTTAAATTGGTGGCCCGTGTTACGTTTTTAGAAGGTTTGTATGAAAAATTAAGAAAATAAATAATTATTAATGATCCAAATGGTGGGTATTCTATAATTAACAATATACAGTGCTTGGGTACTGGACTATTCTGCAGTTGCCCCAATATGTTTGTTACTCTACTTAAGTCTTAATGAAAAATATAAGTCTCTAAATAATCGTGTAGTAGGTGTACAGTTCACTCATATTTTTGTTCAAGTAATTATACAGACTGGTGAAAATCCGTAAGATCCACTTTTATCAATGTTAAGGACAACAGTGCTTGCCGGTGAAATGGTTTTACTATGCTTGTAATCTGTTTTTGTTGTACATGACTCGTGACAAATGGCACAATTAATGCAACAAAACTGACACTGACAGTTGATAACTTTTGAATTTACATGTGATACCTGCCTGAGACAGATTTCATTCACGGCCATTTTTGGCACTTTTATGTTGCCCTGCCTGCGCTATATAATTCTCTAGATCTGATGACAGGAGAACATTTTGAAAACCATTCCTTTGGCTTTGTGCATGTCAGGTTAAGGTTAGAGTCTGGTTACTTCCATAATTTTCTTGTCAAGTCAGATCCTCTTTTATCGCTTTTTACACGTATCGCTTCACTCTTCCATATAAATTTTCTTCTAAATATAAAGTGAGAGGTGAAATCCTATTATCTAGTTTTCTTTTAGTTCGGTTAAAACTCTATAAAAGTCTGTTTGGTTCACAGTTTACCGCTTCTAGTTCTAATCTGCTCTAACTCAGCGATATTTCAAGTCCGACTTTGTTAGTAGTGCGCATGCGCAAGTGACAGAGAGGGGACTAGTAACTAATTTCCACAAGAAAAGGTATATTATTCCGAAAACGTGACTGGATCTCCAACGCAAGTCTCTGTGGTGCAGTTGGTAAAGCTCTGGTCTTTCAAGGGAAGGGTTGCAGGTTCGAGTCCCACTACCAGCGAACGAAAAAGTGAAATAAAAGTACCGTATTTACTCGATTAAACGCCGCGGCGTTTATTAAATTTTTAGCGTTTATTCGAGGGCGGCGTTTATTCGAGGGCGGCGTTTATTTCAAAATCATATTTCTTAAATCACTGACAACAATTACGGTAAATCATTTGTAAATATTATGTAAAACAGAAACATGTTTAAAGTTCCAATGTCTCGCTTTTTTGCTGAGATAGAATCGTAATTGTCTGGCTTGTGATGTTTACGACGTTCAGAGAATTTCAATGTCACTGTCTCCTTTTTTTCTAATAATCCTCGAATAAACGCCGCATTCTTCTGATTGGATGCGGCGTTTATTCGAGGGCGGCGTTTATTGGTAATTTTGCTTCCATCTGCGGCGTTTAATCGAGGGCGGCGTTTATTCGAGGGCGGCGTTTAATCGAGTAAATACGGTAAGTAGTAATAATGTGTCATCAATGAGTGAAATATAAAGTTGGTTGTGGGAGACTAGGAAGGGAAAAGGGGTTAGGGAGGGGGAACGGTGAGTAGAAAGGGAGGGGAGAGTGGTCAATTTATTTTTGCAGGGGAGGGGTGGGTGGAATTTTTTTTTTCTTTATAAATTCTCCCCCAAAAAACTAAACCCCTTTTTTCTTTTGAATCCCAAAAAAATGGAAAATTCCTTTTTTAAATCTTGAAAAAATTCAACCTAGGTTAAAAAATCAACCTAGGTTGAAAAAAATTTGACCTGAAATTATACATGTAGTTTGCTTATTTGATTTTTTGTGTTATTTCTTTAGAATGATGATACTGAGCATGGATTTGAAGTGATTATTGCTGAACATAATGATGGTGGAAATAAGAGGTACATGATATGTAAGCAACAAGAATGAAGGGCTCAGTGCAAAAACTGATCAAATGAAGGTCTGAGTCGCTTGATTTCCTTTTTACTTTTACGGTCGCGTTTAGGTTTTTTCACCCAAAATGAAGTCAAATGTTATGAAGTTCGATTACGAAAATGCCGATCACATTAAAAAATAGAAAATAAAAATTTCGGGCATGACAAGGATTAGACCTGAGACCCGTTGGCTCCCCTTCGGACTTAACATGGGCCGAAAGGAATTATGGGTACACAGTCCCCAGGTGAAGCACAAACCAGGCCCGACACTACTATCTTTGGAAAGCTCAGACCACGAAACTTACAGAAATGGCCTTCTTACATGTAGCTCCAAAATATATTCGCAGTTTGCTTCGCCTGAAGAGGCAACTCTACAGTACCGCCAAGAAACATATGTACATTTGATCGCGAGCCTGTCAAAATCGCTGAAACTTTATGGGAACGCGAAGTTTTGAAGTGAGTTTTGAAGCCAATTTATGCACGCTTCTAAAGCCACGTTTCTAATGAAAGACGCTCAAAAACGTCTAGATATACATGAATTATTTTAGCTGTCGTTACTACATTGACAACAACTGGTGCGAAATTAGCATATTCCGTTCAACATTCATAATAATAAAGGACAAGACCACCAGAATTCATCCGCACAATTATTTTATTCACAATTCAAAGTTTATAGTAAATGAGGCATTTATTGCAGCCAACTGCTTCGAAGTAAACATTCTTTAAGACAGGCGGCCTGATAACAATCTTTGACTAAACTTTCATTCTTGTTCACACTTGATGAGTTGTCTTTCTTACTCAACACCGCCGTTTGCATTCTTATTACAAACGAAGCAAACTGCTTCAAAGTAAACATTCTTTTAGACAGGCGGCCTGATAACAATCTTTGACTAAACTTTTATTCGCTTTCACACTCGATGAGTTGTCTTTCTTACTCAACAGCGCCGTTCGCGTTCTTATTAACAAATGAAGCCAACTGCTTCGAAGTAAACATTTTGCTAAACGGTCAGAAATTGCAGTCAGATACATTAAGTTGTTTCTGTTGAGAATCGATTCTGTGACCGCGATCACCAGTTGATCGCGATCATTTTGCGATGTGATCACGAGCAGATGGCGAGCAGATTCCCCCCTTCCCCCACCTATTAGAATAGCAAAGCAGTAACAACTCTTTTTGCTGTAGAAATGACTCGATGGCTTGCTTAATTTGTTTATTCTTTCATTTATTTGAGATTTCAAGTGATATCCTAACATTCTAGATTAGAAATTACGGGTTTTCTTAATCAAAAAGCGAAGTTGGCTATCAAGACTTTTCAAATCGTCATTTGATCAGTTTTTGCACGCAGCCCTTCAAGTACTTATAGGCTCTTCTTAATATTTATTATAATTTGTAAACACAAAAGTGAGACTAAGCAAGGATAAAGAGAGGAGCGTATAATAATCCAAGACCAATTACAAGTGGAAAAAGCTTTAACAGCATAAAAGCTAACCACAATTTTGCATTCATTGCTTACTTTTACTGTGCAGCTACTTGAACCAGGCCCACCTGAAGAAAGTTGGTCAATCAGAGAGCCGGGAAAACGTACACTAACGATTATCCGTTAAACGGGCAAATTTAAACGGTTAGCAAACGCTTTTGCAGACCGTTTAAACGGTTTGCCAGATCGTTTAAACGGGCAAGCAAAATTTTTTAACGATCTTCCAAACCGTTTAAACGGTTTGGGTTGAAGAGCAAACGCTTTGCCAGATCGTTAAAACGGGCAAGCAATTTTTTTTAACGATCTTCCAAACCGTTTAAACGGTTTGGGTTGAAGAGCAAACGCTTTGCCAGATCGTAAAAACGGGCAAGCAAAAATTTCTAACGATCTTCCAAACCGTTTAAACGGTTTGGGTTGAAGAGCAAACGCTTTGCCAGATCGTTAAAACGGGCAAGCAAAAATTTCTAACGATCGATCGCGAACTGCCAAATCGTCTAAACGGTTTGTCTAGAAGAGCTAATAGCTAGCGAAAATCTGTAAACGACCAAGTAATGAGTAAGAAACGTTTTTATTTGAACTTATTCATACTTCTCTCCTTGCTGCTTCACTATACGTCCTCCCATTTCTTCTGATAAGCCTGAACTTTCGGCACAAAATAATAACAAACAACAGCCGCTCGACGCTTCAGTTCATTACCGGCGGAGACCCGCTTTAAAGTTTGCCGTGCAAAGCATATTAAAAGCCATAACACCAAATAAACTTTAGCGTCTGTAGTTTCACATTTGATGGCACATCCATGTGTTGTTTAGGGTTTCGGTTCAAATCATTCCAAATGTTTTCGGTACTAATAAAGGAAAAAGAAAAAAAATCTCGACTTCGTGTAGTCAGTCAGGCGTGAAAGTGTCTGTCTGATTTTTGTTCGCTGCAACTTTCTGAGAATGTGAACAGAGTTTTGAAGCCAATTTTGAAATTAAAGACATGCAAAACGTCTACTCTTACCCAGAAAACTTCTCCTGGTAAAGTGGAATCCTTTTGAATTAAATGCGCTTTGATTGATTGAATAGTCTTCCCAAAACTTTGAAGGTCAACAACGAGGTAGTAATTTGCATATTGCGATCTACTCAATAATAATCGCTAAACGTGCAAATCACAGATGTCGATATTTGAACTGCAAAACCAGGGAAACCTGGCACAATGAAAGAAACAATTGATAAACACTACCATAAATGAAAGCAAATTGTTAAAAACATCTCAATGTCTTTGAAAATAAGTTAAATCAAAAATATTACCGAAAGGCTGTCAAAATAAATGTGCCGCGCACACTTGTAAACAAACCACAAACTAGCGTGCATTCTACTCGCGTCTCGAAGTTATTGCATTGCACGAAATTTCGAACGTAATAAAGAACGAAATTCGTCGAATTTTGCGTACAAATGTTCTTGAAGCAATAAAAACAAGGTTTTAAGCATAAAAATAAACCTAAACATGCGTTGGTTACCTTTACAAGACATAAGTACAGTCGATGAAAGCACATGGTCGCCATTAGGCATTAAGCAAACTTCGTTTGCCTCACTGTTCGCTTGAGAGTTTAGTATTTCGGAGTTCACGGTCGATTTATGAATCTTCGCTTCCTAACCGCTTCATATCCCTCCATGAATGATCACTACCAAGAGCAGCATTCATTCTAGCTTTTCTGCGTAATTGAGCACTTTGGGCTATAGTATGGGTCTTTCGGTTCATGTGACCACAGGAAGCCCAAATGCACTTTACATAGCAATTGTTTTTTTCAGATCTATCTGAAGCCGAAGTTGGAATTAAATGCATAGAAACTAGGAAAAAATATTGTCAAGTGCGCGGCTTTCTAAGATCACCTGGAGAAAAGAAAAGGTAACTTTATGCCTCGGATAACGAGGCATAAATCTGTAATTGTAATATGTTCAAATTTGTATTACCAGTCGGGGTAGCAATATAACCCCGGGGTAGCGCTTACCCTTACTTCGAACAACCAGGCCCAACCTTACCCACAAAGCATGCACAATTGTCAGTTTCATTTCAATGTTTCCATGACAACCCCAAAACAAAGTTTTTGTTTAATAACAACTTTAAAAAATCCGAACTCGCACTTCACGAAATACGAAATAGATGAACACAAGCGCGAGATGATGAGAGAAACTGACGACGAGCCTTTTGAAAAGTTAAAAAAATTCTTGAATGACAGTTGTGGATGTTGCCTTGGGCCAAAAGGCGAGCCGTGCTCGAAACAGTTCACAGAGGAGACTGTGTTATTCAACCTGAATAACGTACTAGAACTTTCTAGTGGAGAGCTAGATCTGGTCATTCTGGCCAGTATTCAAGCTTTCACTCGAACGGAGGGAATTGGCGAAAAACGAACACGGAGTCCACGGTGCAATTTTCTTTTCCAGTCTAGAACAATATGCAAAGAAATGTTTTTGCACCTTTATGGGATCAGCTACTCCAGATTTCGCCGACTAAAGGAACATTACGAGACCAATGGAATTTTGCAAAGGGTACATGGCAACCACAAGAGACTTCCATGGAATGCGCTTCCACAGTCATCGCTGGAAGATGTGAAAGCCTTTATGACAAACTACGTCGAAGAAAACGCCATTATCTTACCTGGAAGGATCCCTGGTTATAAAAGTGATGACATCAAACTGCTTTCCTCGTGCGAGACGAAGACAAGTGTGTGGAAAGCCTATACCACAACGTGCGACGCGTCGGAGAAGCAACCTATGAGTTACTCAAAGTTCTTGGAGATCTGGGGACAATTTTATCCGAATGTTGTTGTTGCAAAGCCCAGAACTGACCTTTGCATGATCTGCCAAGAAAACACGTTAAAAGTACTGAGAGCGGCCAACCTGGCCGATGCTGAAAAGTCCGAGTGCATCAGAGAGCAACAAGCACACCTCAATAGTGCCCAAGCGGAACGTGACAAGCAAAAATTTCTAACGATCTTCCAAACCGTTTAAACGGTTTGGGTTGAAGAGCAAACGCTTTGCCAGATCGTTAAAACGGGCAAGCAAAAATTTCTAACGATCTTCCAAACCGTTTAAACGGTTTGGGTTGAAGAGCAAACGCTTTGCCAGATCGTTTAAACGGGCAAGCAAAAAATTCTAACGATTTGCCAAACCGTTTAAACGGTTTTCAAAATCGTTTAAACGGATAGCAAACGGTTTAGATCGTTTAACGGATAACCGTTAGTGTACGTTTTCCCGTGTGTGGTCACAGATTGATAACAAAAGATTCCTTACAAATTAACAAGTGGATGAAATGATTTGCTTCATAGGGAAAAACATTCTTTTTTTTATTTTTTCTTGGCCTCGGATGAAAATCCCAACATTTCTCCAAGAATTCAGTCTCAGACGAAATCTTACCAGTAAAGAATGCTGTAAATACATGATCAGGTCGCATTCACACAATTTTTATTTTCAACCGTTGCAGCTAATAGACCCTATGCATAAGTCCTGGTAACTAGCATGTCAACGAGGCTGGTAGGTCCTCTGGAATGTTGAAATTGAAGCGCCCGCAGAGAAACATTATGCCGTTAATTTGCTATATATGCGCCTGGCTTTGTCAGACTTCTTAGTTCAACCAACTCCTTGTTCACTTCTACATGTATGTGTTTGGAAGGCAAATCCCAAACACAATCCATTATGGCATTTTGTTTTTGTGTGCCCAGGCATATGTGACAAGTCGAGCAGATTTTAGCCCATTAAATCTCTGCCAAAGTTCTGCAGTCATCTATTTCTTTCTTCTGTCTTAATTACTAGCTGCTCTTTTGCGCTCACAATCTGGACTTGCATTATTTGCATGTCTTGTGTAAGCCAGGCCTTCTGATATTTCGCGCGGGTGCGGGCCCGCGAAATTTAGGTAAATCCACGAAATCCCGCGAAATTCACTAAAGTCCGCGAAATCCCGCGTAATTTGCCAGAATTTTGCAAAAAGTCCGTGAAATCGCGCGGAATTTGCCAGGAATTTTGCAAAATACATACCATTGAACTACAATAAACGCTTGTCACAGTTATTGAGGTCATTTTTATGCCATAAAGTCCAAATGTGTCGGGAAATTGCCTTCAAAACCGATTCAAAATCAATCGAGTACATTGCCGCGACAAAAAAACTGCAAGGCGTTCCAAGTGTAATACCGCGGAGAACTGGGCGCTAAAAGCGATACTGCAAGGCGTTCCAAGATTGGATTACCGCGGAGAACTGATTTAAAACTCAGCAATGTAGTATTTCTCAAGTATGTAGTCTTTACCGCATGCGGCGGCTTTAAAGTTTCCAAAGTATGGAGAAGTTTCTGACCAAAAAGAAGGACAGCCACACTGCCCTGAAGACCAAAGCATATGATCGGTTACGAAGCTATCCCAAAGGAACTCTTCACGTCGACGATGGCCTCCTATTCTGCTCAACGTGCAATGCTGTGTTGGACCACACGAGGAAGTCGACTATTGACAAACACTTTGAATCAGTGACACACGTTCAAAGATCGAGAAGCGATAAAAGCAAAGCAGCTGGCAAGCAGCAAACCCTGAAAACCTTGTCAGCGATTTTTATTGCTATGTTTCTACTTACACATTTTAGTACGACGCATGTTGTACAGGTTGGGTTATTTTTTAAACGTGAGAACGTAATGTTATTTGACGTTTTCAGACCTAATAGTAGAAGAACGTGAAAGTATGCTGCTTTTCTATTTGCAACCTGTTGATGTAAATTATCAATAGAAGGAATCAATAAATACATGATGTTTTTGAAAACTGCGTGTAGTCATTTTCGGCTGAAGCGGCAATTTTTACATTTGTAGAGCAACGACTGTTTCTGCTGAATATAGATTGCATTTGTTTCCCGTAAAATTAACTTTTTACACCTTCCTGTTTTTTTCTCATCAAATTGTAACTCTTTAATTTAAATCTTGGTAATAAAGCTTGCTTGTTGTGTTACACGCAAAATGTGTATCACAAAAGCGCCAATATTCTATACTATAGATACGTTCGCAAAAATAGCAAAAGAACGGCGAGAAAAGTTTATTTTCGCGAAATTAAGCACCGAAATTTTCCGCGAAATTCCTGCGAAATACACCTTAAAATCCCGCGAAATTCGGATTTTTTTTCCGCGAAATATCAGAAGGCCAGGTAAGCTGAACCTGCCACTTGTCTAAATAACTGGGTTGGCTAGTAGTAGTAGTTGCTGAACACAACATAGCTTGGGATTCGGCAGGAAACAGATTTGGTGCCAGCTAGTGCAGCTTGATGCACTTCTGAAAAGGCACTTTTGAATATACATACATCGGAAGCTCACTCAGCCAATGATCCAATGTTGAATTACTGCGGTGTAAATGAGCTGAACATACATGATTACTTGTAGCCTGAACTGGTGGGAAAAGTTCAAACGGTGGTAACTGTCCCTCAGCTGATTTTAGAATTTCTGTTTGAAGAATTATTTTCTTCACCAAGGGAAGATTTGGTGGTGATGGAAAAATCTGTCAAGATTTTCCTTCTGGAGGTATTTCAATGACTGGAAGGTAAAGAAGCCCCTAACTTCAAAATCCCTAGCTAACCTTTTTAAGTTTAAGCCGTTAGATATTGTTTTTAGTGACTGGAAAACCTCCAACAAAGACTCCTCGGCCATTTTCTGAAGTAACCTTTGCTGACAAATAAGTATCGCATTCCTATTGTGTAACAGTGTTGTATCCAATCCAGAGTGCATCATTGTGTCCTGAATGAAATAAATTAATGGAAATTGTAAGGAAGATATCACACATTCTTCGCTCAGAGGGCTTTAAGATTTAAAACTACAGAGGAATAGAATTAGATGATGAAAAGCCAAGATCTTCAGAGCAAAAGCTAGCACAGGTGAGTTTATTTCGTAAACCCGTACGGGGTAGAAAAACATCTAGCAAGTTTCAAAAGTTTTGCGTGAATTCTATCGATTTATAGACACAGGCAACACTGGAGTCACGGATAGTGCGTTTATTTTGTCATCTTTTCTAGTCAGTCCAAAAATATGATCGCTCGAAATTTCTATGATCGTTTCATTACGTTTCTGAGCCATAACTCTAAACGGCTTTCCAAGTTTAAAACGGGTAGCGAAAATTTCCAAACGAGTTGCCATTTAAACGGGTTTGGTACTTTCAGTGAGCTAAACGGCTTCTGGATTTACAAAAACGGGCATGCATAATTTCCAAACACTTTAGCAAATTCCCTGAACGACTTTACAAGCCCTTTTAACGGCTTCTGAAGCCGTTTAAACGGGTACCAAACGACTTAGCACGTTAAACGGAAAGGCGTTAAGGTATGTTTTCCCGTGTTCGGTCACATATTTGTCATTTTGGACAGCAGCATAAAAATGATGCAAAGGGTCTTTTTGGATGCAACTCGTTGGCTTCAAATTATGTAAATACCATAGTTCATCTCTTACAAATAACAAAATTTTCCCACAAAATGTTAAAATTTGTGGAAAAATAACTTCTCAAAGTTGCCATGGTTTTCAAAACCGAGTCAAATTTCAAATGTCAACTCCAGGCCAAGATATTAAAAGTTCTCATGAGAAAAACCTAGTAGAATTAATACAACCTCCCAACTGCTGACATCTGCAAGCAGATACCTATACAATACATCATAATTACACTGTAGTTTACCACTTATAAGCTGTAGCATTTTGCCACAAAATTGTGAGCAAAAAATTCCCAACGTTAAGGGTGCACGCAGCTCATAGCTGAGTATGTATACTTTCCAAAAACAATTAATTTCAAAATGTGCTCTAAAACATGGGGAAAACGTTGATCTTCGCCTCGTCGTCCACCATATCGAAGCCTTCAAATCTCGTTGTCAACAGTCTGCATTCAAGATTGTGGCCAAAACCCTATGGAGGGCTTCCTTGTGTTTTAGCTTCCATTTTTCAGTATTTTTGTCAGGTTTATTAACTTTAAATGGCTTAGAACTGGAATGTAACACATCCTCAAGCTGTTTATATAGATAATCCGAGGGGAATTGAGAATCCAGAAATATACAAAATTGAGGAAGTTGCTCCAAAGTTGACTTGTTAGTTTTGGAGAGAAATTACTAAAATCATGATGTGGCTTAATTAAGTGAGACTTTTCCTAAACATTTTCAGACTTCAAATTTGAGTTTGCAAAGTTGTCGAAGTTGGGGGTGCAGCTTATGAGTGGTAAACTATAGTAGTAGGCTATTCTACAGTAGCAGCTCAATCATCGACTGATCAACAGACTACGCTCATTCACGTCGATCATGGTAAATCGTGGTCAACTACGGTGGACTATGCTTGATCACCTTTGATTGCAGTGGACTACACTCGATCAGTAATTACACTTCTAAGAAAATTTGCTGTGCGTCATTCTCTACTGTTCACAAATTTATGAATTTCGTTCTCAAAATGTTCATGTTATGTATTAATTTTTTTTCGTCATTCCTAGATGTTCATGTTATGAATTGCATTAATTGTTCTCAAATGAGAAAACCGGCATTTAAAACAGTGTTATGACGATTGCTCGTAAATAATCCTGACATACAGAGAAACAAGTTGGTCACAGTCATCCTCTGATGATCGTGGTTGATCATGGTTGTCCTCTGATGATCATGGTTATCCTCTGTTGGTCACAGTCAGTTGCTATCATCTTGGCGGTGAATGGTTGGAACTGTAGAGTGGCAGATCAGTCGCTTGACAGCGGTTGATCGATTGACTGACTACAGTCAACCATGGACAACTACGGTTGGCCACAGTCGATTGCTCGCTTGACCATGCATGGTCAATCGATTGACGCTCAGCTGCTGAAATGACCTACCCTCGTATACATGTACACATGGACCCAATTGGTATCGAACCCATACAGGAGGTTTGAATGTATTAGAAGTGGAACAATTTATTTTGGGCCTTATTTTGATTTATTGAATTACAAAATTAATGTAGTAAAAAAATATTAGGGTTTGCCTTCGTAAACGTTTACTTTAATGTATTTATAAGATTTAGGGCTCAATGAGCTCTCTGTTATTAATTATAAACTCATGCAAATGAAATACTTAGTGAGAATGGTATTAAGTTTTATAAGTTGGGATCATGAACAAATTAACCTACTGATTGATATAATTGTCTTTTTTTATCTAGGAAAGCTGAGAGGAAAAATGATACAAGCAGAAAGCTTTTGAAAGGTGAAAGCAGTGTTAATGAATCTGAGGCCTTTGTTGGTGGGGAAGGCCTAGAAGCTGAGAATGTGACCATATTTCCTGACTTGCATCATGAGAGTCCATTTACTCTTGATGGTGACACAGTGCACTCAAGCTCATCAGGTAACCATGGTGACACCATCATGGACACCTCACCAATGTACCCACAGATGCCAATGAGAGGTTTAAAAAGCAGAAGTAACCACAGGCGACACATACAAGGTAACCCCATGGTTTGATTTGGGTCAATGTTGTTAAACAGGAAATATTTTAAGGTCCATAATAAAAGAAAATAATGACTGAAAAAAAATCAGTTTTTATGCACTTCCTGAAATAATGTCCATTCCCAGCTAGCGTTTTTTTTTTATGCAAAAGGGGAGAGACCTAGCTACCAGCATCCAATGATTGTTATTTCACACTTGAGTTGAAGGTTGCCTGGCAACAAATGACATTTACCACACATTAAGTGAAAATATTATTTTTACTCTGGCTGATCAAAATTTACAAAGCCTAAACTTTTAAAATGCAATGTGAACAAATAAAATGCAAGCACTTTCAAATGAAAATTTACCTTCATTCTTAAAATAGTAAAGAGGTTAGCAGGTAAGGCATGAAGGGTGTTATATAGTCCTGTTATTGAGAAAGAATAGGATCCCCTTTTCCTCCAATGTGTCCTCAAATTGTCAAGTGACAACAAATTCAGTTACATTCACAGCACTGTGGGCTCTGTAAAACTGCAGTGCTATATGCAAATTCTTAAATAATACACATTATCATTTGACTTGTACGGTCCAGCACACACTTTCCTTTCAAAACCATTTACAAAAGTCATGATGGGGGTTATGTGAGCGGGCCGGAAAAAGCCAGCCGGCCCTGCTCAATTTTGTGTTTGTTGTTTTGCTGTTATTAAAACAAACCAAGTGGTCATACTGTATGATAAAAAAACTTATTGACTGAGTTAGGTCAGGCCAAACGAGAAAATGTTTGGCTCTCCCTCAGTCTATATGTCATGACCTCAAGCCAAATATTTTCCAGTTCAACTCTCCCACTCAGTTCCAGAGGTTTTCTAGAGAGAACAGCCATGGAGAAAGAGCCGCAAAGTGGCGATCAGCAAGCTACGTCGTAAAATTGCCCAAATATTGTTGTTTCACCCTCAATATTGTTTCATCCACATGACAGATATCCTGTGATAGCTGTCATCCAAACGAATTAGAGTGGGACTACAGTAATGGTGCTTTCCATTCACACAAACCGACTGGTGTGATCAGCCAGTTCTTTAATCTGGCCTTCTGATATTTCGCGGGAAAAAATTCCGAATTTCGCGGGATTTTAAGGTGTATATTTCGCGGGAATTTCGCGGGGAAAATCGGCGATTTCGCGGGAATTTCGCGGAAAATTTCGGTGCTTATTTTCGCGAAAATAAACTTTTCTCGCCGTTCTTTTGCTATTTTTGCGAACGTATCTATAGTATAGAATATTGGCGCTTTTGTGATACACATTTTGCGTGTAAAAAGTTAATTTTACGGGAAACGAATGCAATTTATATTCAGCAGAAACAGTCGTTGCTCTACAAATGTAAAAATTGCCGCTTCAGCCGAAAATGACTACACGCAGTTTTCAAAAACACCATGTATTTATTGATTCCTTCTATTGATCATTTACATCAACAGGTTGCAAATAGAAAAGCAGCATACTTTCACGTTCTTCTACTATTCGGTCTGAAAACGTCAAATAACATTACGTTCTCACGTTTAAAAAATAACCAACCTGTACAACATGCGTCGTACTAAAATGTGTAAGTAGAAACATAGCAATAAAAATCGCTGACAAGCTGTGGAAAATTGGTTGTCTTGCAATGAAATGCGTTTGGATCTACCACACCTATCTACCACACCAGTATATGCGTTTAGAACTAAACCAAAACTGTTTTCTAAAGGGCACACAGCAAAGAGTGTTCATTTGCTAAGTTTTAGTAATACTAATAATAATGCCTATCTCACTAAACGAACGCTAGGTAATGCAAGGAAATGCACACGTCCAATTCGTGTTAGCTGTAACGTTAACTGTCCAAAAGGTGCTTAGACACGCGGAAAATATGTACAAATAACTTTTGACGAAAATGTTCCCAAGTTTGTTCGGAAATTCTGAACTTTCCGCTGAACTTTTGAACTTCGCAACGAACGTTGAGCAGAATAGGAGGCCATCGTCGACGTGAAGAGTTCCTTTGGGATAGCTTCATAACCGATCATATGCTTTGGTCTTCAGGGCAGTGTGGCTGTCCTTTTTGGTCAGAAACTTCTCCATACTTTTGAAACTTTAAAGCCGCCGCATGCGGTAAAGACTACATACTTGAGAAATACTACATTGCTGAGTTTTAAATCAGTTCTCCGCGGTAATCCAATCTTGGAACGCCTTGCAGTATCGCTTTTTATAGCGCCCAGTTCTCCGCGGTATTACACTTGGAACGCCTTGCAGTTTTTTGTCGCGGCAACGTACTCGATTGATTTTGAATCGGTTTTGAAGGCAATTTCCCGACACATTTGGACTTTATGGCATAAAAATGACCTCAATAACTGTGACAAGCGTTTATTGTAGTTCAATGGTATGTATTTTGCAAAATTCCTGGCAAATTCCGTGCGATTTCACGGACTTTTTGCAAAATTCTGGCAAATTACGCGGGATTTCGCGGATTTACCTAAATTTCGCGGGCCCGCACCCGCGCGAAATATCAGAAGGCCTGTTTAATGGAGCGTGTCAATTCTAAGAAGTGGTTCTGAACAGACTGGCCCTACTCAGGGAGGAGAATTGGCTTTCTTTGGATCTGAAGGACAACTTTCAAATTAAGGACGGTGGCCCTCAATACAAGGGTATTTTTTTTCTTTTTATGACCATGTGGGCATTTTATGTCACATATAGGGCTATCAAAATCCCTCCAAAAAATTGGGGGTAACCGTGCATTTTTCAGAGATAATCAAGGTTAAATGTCGTAAAAAATGCTGACTCAGCACTTTTTTTAAATGAGAAAATAATTTTATATTTTCCAAGAATGAAGTGTGATTTATCTAAATATGAGTCAGCAGACTGGAAATGGGGGTGTCCTCACTATAGGTAACAGCTTAATTACCTAAGGCCATGTTAATGTATTATTTTAATAAATATTAATTGTGTCAGTACCATAATCGACTTTGACAGGTATCCAATTTTTGGTTAAAAAATCAATGATAATCAGTTTTCTCTAAAATAAAATATATCCATAACTGTCTTTCTGCTTTAATTTTATAACATAAATAACAGGGGTCACCGTGCGTTTTATAAAGTTACAAAGGCCGGATTCTTATTTTTGCTGCCTATTTCTGATGACCTTCACAATTTTATACTAAGCCCTCCCTGGCGAGTATAAAAAAATTCTTATTGAGTGTTGTATGCTGGGATCTTCAATATGGCGGCGAACTCGCTTCGTTTAAAATCGCAGGATTTGCGCGCAGATCGATAGTTGATTCTGGCTCCCGCCCCGAAATATGTCGCTTCAGCCAAGTTCGAGAGAATTTACTGTTCCGCTTTCGTTTCTGTCCTTTTAGAGATGTACTAATGTTATCCAGGCAGGATAATGTGAAAAAAAGCATGGGGGAAAATGAGGTCAACACATTTTCCAAGCCATTGACAAAATGTTGCGATTTTTATTTTATTTCCGACAATCAAACTTACGTGACTACAGGTCGACTTGCGGGACACCCGTACTGAGGCTTTTGCACAGAAATATGTGCACTAGCAATAGAAGCCAACGTCTTTAACTAGGGGCTGGGGCAGTGCTCATTCATTACCAGGCTATCCACGGGCAAAGGCAAAATTTGATTTCAGACTCTAGCGTTACGAAATCAAACCTCCCTCCGAAGAAACCTTTCAGGAATCCATTTCCATCGCTCTTATTTCGAACCTCTAAAACATATTTTTTGCAGGAAAGTTTTGTTTAGCATTCATTCTAAATGTAGAGTATTTCATTTTTACATTTTTTGTTCGAAATTGCGATGAATGAAGGCTTCGAGGAAGGGGGGGGGGGGGTAAAGGAGTCGGGGCAGGAAGAAAGAAAACGCCTGCCTTGGGGCAATTGATGAAAAAAAAAAAAACCGACACTGGAAAAGCCAACATGCTGCTATATACTTAAGCAAACAAATATTCAAAACCTGGCGGGAGCTTAAAGGCCAAGGAACTTTTGGTAGTGACTCAGCCTTCGCGGTAGTAGTTGATTGAGATAAGTGTTTCCACACGAAATGTTTAGTGAAAAAGACGTCTTTGACTCAAGGTATAACAAAAAGTAATGCCAGAAGATAAATAACATTGCCGAAAACGATTTGCTAAAAAGCAATGTTTTATAAAACGGACAAAATGAAAGAAAAGAAAGAGTTTATTTTGTGACTTTTCTGAGCACAAGCCAAAACACACCAAAGCCAAGACAAAGGACAACCCAAACTCACCTGAAAACGTTTTCCAGAATCAAAACAAGGTAATAAAACATACCTGAAATTTAGCTGAACCTGCTACTTTGTCGGCTCTTCAAAAATAATTATTTAGGAAATGCCAAAGTTTGAGCCAAGCTATCTCACTGACTTTGTTCCAGCGAAGCATTTATAAACACTTCACGAACGAACCAAGGTTTCACAACAATTATCATGACAGGAGGCGAATTCCAACTCTCTTGACAAGTCTTTAGAACTCCAATCAATGGGAGTTTTCCATTCAGCAAGGCAAGGAACAACAACTAAATTTGAAAACCGTCCATTCAGCATTCAAGTCAACACAGGACCAAAACCATGTTTCGCAAAATGTTGAAGATTTTCACAAGAAATGGCGCCAGATTATCCTAAGCGATTACTTTCTTACACAAAATCTACCCGCTAACATTGAAAGGGTTTCAATCTTACCCTCGGCCAATCAGAAATGACCTCTCATTCAACTGACCAATCAGACACAATGCTACTGTTGCTTGCGAAAGAAACCATTGCAATCGGGGAAGAATTTTGAACGGTTTGAATATTTATGATATGCTAATTACCTCAAGAGAATACTTACTGCTCATGGGCACCAAGTGACCCAGCCCCTTTAAGGTCAATACTATCATAATTTGAGAACACTCGACAAATGTTGAAAGCACGTGCCTTCGGCTTGTGCTTTAACATTTCTCTCATGTTCTCAATTGCCCATCGTGTTTTATGATAGCATAAAACATGGCTAAGGCTTCTTTATTTGTTAAATAACACATGGCTGTTGATCAATCAGATCTTGCATTTTCCACTGTCATTTTTCGTATCTTTGTTATAGACGGGGATGCTGAGAGAGCATGAGAAAAAAAGGTTCTTGAGTGTTCTCCCAACATACAAAGTGCAATAAAGATGGAAAATGATTTTTTTTGCTTAAATAACGGCATATGACACGTCAGCGGCATGGCCTTAAAAAGGAAGTGCATTCATGATGCGTAAAGTTGACAAGTATATTCCTTTCCTGTTGTAGATGATGATGACGACTCCATGAGTGACGAAGAGATGAACCTAATGCAGCAAATAGCTCTTGGTCTTGTCCCAACTAAGAAAAGAAGGCGTCTGTCTCCGTGCCCCTCGCAAATGACCCAGGTACCTTTCGAGTTCCAGCGTAAACTGGAAGAGCTCGAGAAAGAAGTTCGAAATCTGCAGAACCGCAATCGTGCTTTGGAAGAGTCTTACAAGAAGCTTAGTGACTTGGTGGAGGCTCAGAATCATTTGTTGTCCAGCGGTGGTCCCATGCTACAACGAATGCCCACACCAGCACAGTTTAAAGATGACTGCGTGCGCACTTCTGAAGACACAGATAGAAAAGTCATTGCAACTGCTTCCGTCCCGAGTTATGTCACGTCAACTCCAGTCAGTTGTGTCACGCAACCGATGAAGACACAAGTAAATACCCCTCTTAATTCTAGGACGAGTAGTAAAATGTCTTTTGAGCTTCCTCGTCGGGTTTCAGCAAAGGAGGTTCTAAGTCTTTGGGAGCACGGGAGTGATTATTTCCCACCTCTTAAAGACTGGACACCGACTCAGAAACTGAAGCAACAGAGCAAGATCTCTCGGTGGAAGAAACTGGTAGACATATTCAGGAATGACTACGATGGAAACCTGGATCGGTTTGAGGACAGTTTCTCCGATAGCAAAGGTGAAATCCTTCCCGTAACGACCATTCTCTCGCTTTACGAAACCCAACAAACTCCTGCATTCTTGAACACGAGCAATCAAAACGAGAATGGAACTCAGAGTCCAACTAGATGTAGAAGTGAAGACAATGACAGGTCTAGCAGGACTAGACTGCATTCGGACCTAGACAGTGAAGTGTCAGAAGAGGGTGGATCAGAATGCGTGGAAGGAAAAGGACCTGAGCAACTGCAGCAAGAAAATAGTGTAAGTTCAGTGAAATGTGAACCAACAGGCGAAGTTCGTTACTCACTTCCGAGGAAAGTAACACCGCGTGACATTGTTCACTTGTGGGAAAATGGTTGTGAACAGTTTCCTCCAGTTGGGAATTGGTCAAGGGCGCAAAAGATTGGTCAGGAGACCAAAATTTTTCGCTGGAAGAAAGTCGTTGATATTTTTAACAGTGATTGCAAAAGAAGTTGGGTCACGTTCGATATAAAGTACACCAATGATAAGGGACAGCCGTTAGCTATTTCAGCTATCATAGCTAAGTATGACACCGAGTATGCCGTTCACGGGCCTATTTTTGACAAGATTGAACCGAGGAGGCTTTCCAGCATGAGCGCGACTGGCTCAACGGTTTCCTTAGGACATGAGTTAGAAGGAGAAACTGTTATCGTTAAGGCTCGTAACACGGTGGAGCCCATAGAGGTGAAAATCGAGATTCCATCGCTAGAAAGTGCAGATGATGTTTTCACGCTCTCGGGGTCGGACAGTGCGTTTGGTTCTCAGGATTCATTGGATCGTTGCCATACGATAGATACAGGTGATGACAAGGGCTTATCGGGCAGATCGAGTAGCGAGCCTTGCCTTTCGCCAAACAAGGAAGGAAAGTATCTGCTGCCGAGGAAAGTCACAGCCAAAGATGTTATCAAGATGTGGGAAGAAGGGTACGGTGGAATGCCGCCTCTAGCTCAGTGGAGCCCCTCTCAGAAGGCTGGCCAGCGAAGCAAGTTCTCACGATGGGCAAAGGTCTATGACATTTACAAGTACCACTGCAAAGGCAGCATGGAGGAATTTGAAAGGCTCTTCACGGACGAGAGGGGTGAACTCTTCCCAATAACCACCATTGTTGCAATGTACGATGCCAGAGACACATTTGGTAGTGGGGCGGTCTCGTTTAATGGTGCATCATCACCTCAGAGCAACATGGGAATTCCAGAATCTGACATTTATCAGCTGCCACGAAAGGTCAGTGCAAAGGACGTAGTACGGTTATGGGAAGAGGGCTGTGAGATATTTCCTGCCGTTTGCAAATGGCCTAAGATTCATCGTGTAGGACATGAGACAAAACTCTTTCGATGGAAGAAGATTGTTGATATTTTTAGGAGAGATTGTGGAGGAAGCTGGGTGAAATTCGAGGCTCGTTTCTCAAGCGCAAAGGGTGAACTCCTCCCTATTTCTGCCATCCTGGCTAAGTTTGACCTTGAGAATGAGCCAATCTCTTACTACAAGCCATTGAGTTTGAATGGAACCGTATCCGAGAAATCCGAAAGGATTGACAACGTTCAGGAAATAAGTAAAGTGATTAAAGCACCAGAAATTTTGGAAAACGAATCTCGTGTTGTGGAAGACAGAGATACACCTACCTCCCCCACTAAGCAAGCAGAGTTCATCCTACCCAAGAAGGTCTCCGCGCTGGATGTGATCTACTTATGGGAGAACGGACTCGGAGATATGCCGCCAGTTTGTCAGTGGACGACAACACAGAGAGCAAGTCAAAGGAGCAAAATATCCCGATGGAATAAAATAGTGGATATTTTTAAATACGAGTGTGGTAGTGATATCCGAGAATTCGAAGAGAAATATAAGGACGAGCGTGGCGAGCTTATGCCAATCACTACCATTCTTAATTTACATGATGCACAAGACAAGTCCTGGGAGTAAATTGAAACTTCACTGGAGATGTTCTAACAAGTCAGCAAAGGCAGTCACTGCCTTGGCTAATTGTTGAAAGCAATCATTGTGCCTTGATGACAGGACAGTTTTTAAGTGCTTGGAGAACTAATATAATGCGGTCGTTACAGTCACCATTCTTAGCAATTGAGTTCAGACTGGCAAGAAGTCCAGACCGGTATCTCCACGATGCATTGCATGGATATTGAACATGTCAGAACATGCACACGCATCACAACATTACTTTACAAAGAAATAATTATTCTTTAAATCAGCCTCCATGTTGGTTGATCAACTAACAAGATCAGTAAGCTATGTGACAATGACGTGACGTGCGACAGCAAACTCAATTGTTTGTGTAACAATATATTATTCACAAAGCCATAAAATCCCAGGTTAAAAAGGCATGACAAAAAAAAGTGATATTTGACATATGAAATATTTTTTTACAATATATCGCTCTGACATTGCACGTTCATGTTGCGCGCAAAAACCGGGTAATTAATAGCTTAGTCATAATACACTGGTTTTATCTCTGTTTTCATGGTGAATTTGTCATAAACACTCATTTCCTGTGCTCACTCGTGTATTTGTTCACCTATTTAAACTTTGCGTTTACTTGGTCGTGGCAAACAAGTACTAAAATTACTCTATTGTCCTAGTTCACAGTCGGCTCACGTTAATTTTTGAATTTCTTAGAAATACGTTGTTCTCAGTCTGGAATATTTCTACACTTGGCAATACTGTTTTCTTTAAGATAGAAGAAATGTTTTCATATTGTTTAATAAGCAGCAAGTCTCAGGTGAAGTACATAGAACACTTGCTTGATGTTCTGGGTTTGGAGCTATATTTCTTGTAAAACCTGGTCCGATTTTGCACCCCATGGGTGGACATTACAAGGGCGGATGCATCAAATCTCATCTACATCTATGCAACCGTATTTAGGTGTGTTATTTTTGCATTAAAGTGAACACTGCTAAAGAAAAACGCCCCATTTTTGCACCCTCCTATGATTACTGTATAGTGTCCAGAGTAGTACAGGAATTACCATATGCAGCAAGCAACGTATCAAATGGCCTCACAATTCAAAGCCTAAGAAAGCCTTTAAACTA
This sequence comes from Actinernus sp. WN-2022, assembly GCA_030867875.1. Taxonomy (NCBI): domain Eukaryota; kingdom Metazoa; phylum Cnidaria; class Anthozoa; order Actiniaria; family Actinernidae; genus Actinernus; species Actinernus sp. WN-2022. Next base: position 30,677,154 of record JAOWCC010000577.1, read on the forward strand.
TCAATTTATTAAGCATTTCCGACAGCAGAATAACAATAATCATTACTTGTTTGCTGTGTAAGTTTGTCCAAGAATCAGTGATCATCCTATTATAAGCCTGGTTTTCTGACTCGCGATGTAAGCACAAGCAGCAGATGCAGTAATGCATTGATCATTCATTAGCCGTGTATCTTGCTTGTGCTGATGAAAACCAGGCTATTAAGCATTGTGTGCATTTGTCTCTTTAGGAGACAGTAAAATTACTGCATTTTCTAGAGTGTGATGCATACCCTTTCTTTAAAGCATTGCATAATATAGTATATTATTTAAGCCCAGGTTAAACAACCTGACAATGTGCAACATATCCTTCCAACATTGTTGGATGAAACAATGTTCAAGTATTTGCCATCTCATCTCAGAAAAGTATTTGTCCAATGTTTGTTCTTTGTTGGACCTCCTATGGTGCTCCAACACGAAAGGTCGGTGTTTAACACGAGCGGGAAACAGTATTTGATGTGGCAGTGAATGATGAATGTTGAGCAGCAAAGCTGGATCATTTAGCCACAGTTATAAATGGGCTGCGTCATGCAGAAAGGGCACGGACAACATTTAAGTTAAATAATTGATATGACAGTGTCAGGCATCCCAGACCTCCTATATTTCCTATATATCCTATAATTTGTATAGGATCCTATAAAGAGCCTATATTTCAAGAAATCCTCCTATATAGGATGTATGCTGAGTGATACATTTATATTTTGCACTTTTTAGCATTTTTGTTGTGAATTAAAAGCAAAATTCTTTCCTATCAAAAAAACAAAACAGGTTTGATCAAACACATTAAAAGTTCACATGTTTTAAAAATTGTGTTTATTGTTTACTATTTATTGTTTGAAAGCTATTTTAGCTCCTATAAAGTGCCTATATTTTGGGGAAAAATCCTATATTTTCCTATATTTAGAACTTGCACAGCCTATATTTCCTATCAAATTTGTCCAAAAAGTGGCTGGGATGTATGCAGTGTTCATAGTAACAGATTGAAGGTTTCTTTTTATTCTTGACATGTATCCTAAAATAAGATGTCAGTTTCATGAAATTGACAACAAAAGTCTGATGTGTAACATACGTGATTTTGATGCGAATGCCCAATTACAAATACCACCACAAAAATTAAGAATCCTATCATTGGGGATTATTTTGATGTACGACATTCATGTATACCTGCTGGAGTTAAAGGGTAATAAGTAAAATAAAATGAACAACATGACCACTTTTTCGTCAAAAATACCTTTCCTGAAGTAATTCTGCACCATACATGTATGTAGCTTGCAAGTTATACCTTAAAATAACCATCTCATGATAGGCTATCATTTGTGTTTGCTACAATTGCAATCAACCGCCCGTGTAAACATGTTGTAAATTTCACTTTGTCAATCTCATGAAATCTACTGTACCACAGGTATCCAAAACAGAACAACTTCAAAAGATATTAACATTTCATGTGGTTGGGGCCCTTTTTGCATGATGCAGCAAAAATAGTAGCCTGATTTTCAGACGGTATGAGGTTGTCCAGTCACTTAGGATGACCTTGTACCATCTGAAAATCAGTACAAAAGTAGTGGAATTAACTAATACCAGTGGTAAAAGTACTATTAGGCAAGAACCTATTATTAAATCATTTCCTAGGTTTAAATAATTTGAAATTCAATTATAGGGACTTTTAAGAAACCAGGATGGCAATGGCTGTAACAATTGCAGGGGGGAGGGGGGGAAGAATTGGACAGCACAATAACTTCACGTGAAAATACATGGCAGTAGCACACATTTTGGTTGGTGGAATGCAATATGAAAACCACAAGTTTTACATTTAGTAGAGAATGTAAATCAGTTCTTCATTTAGACTGAATGGAAGTCTCCTCGTTCCATTTTTCAAAAACCTAAATATCAAAAGCAGTAATAGGTGAATAAACTAAACAATACAAGAAATTTACACAACCTGTCTCACAGCCATGGCTGTGCTGGTTTCTTAAAGTCTAATACAGTGCGACTACTAAACTGGGCCCACTTTATAAGACAACGAGAACTAAACAAATTGCAAAACGAAAATAAAGCATTCCAATATACAAATCCACATAATTTTTCATTCAAGACTTCAACTTCTGAAGGAGTCCACAAAATTTGCTTCTTACCAGATCGAAGCTCGAGCACGTTGAAATGCTATTGTCATGTACTTGACACTGATTGGCTCAAATAACAGTAAGTTTGAATGCTGTTTTGTGCAATGGGATTTAGGTTGTCCAAGTGGCCCTGGTTTCATTAGTCTCACTGTAAATAACTTTTATTGGGATGGAAAATATGGTCCAGCAATGCAAGAATTGTTAGCACTTGCTGTGATGCAAGACATTTTACCTTTTGGTATTGTCGACACGTTATTCTTCATTTGTATTCCAGAGTCCCAAGGAACTGCAAGATAGGCCCTCCCTAAAAATGGTCAGTCATAAGCACAAGTATTATGTGCACATGCAGTTAATTACCATTAGAGATAAGAACAAGTACCACTCGCAAAATACATAATGTCTGTGTATTGCTATATCACTTAATACTAAATAGCAAACCAGGCCTTAGTTTTTTATCTTATTTTAATAGTTTTTATCATATTTGTACATATATTATACCAATTAGAGAAAACACATTTGTAGATAGGTTGTCATGGATAAATCATTTCAAAGAGACAACACAAATTGCTTGTGTAATACTGTAAAAGATTAAGAATCCTAAGCAAGTGTGCTTAGTTGCTTCAATGCTGTTTCATGGAAAAATCTGTGAATGTATTACATATGGCCAAGGTTGCACTTTCAAAGCTTTTGTTGTCAGGCAAATAATCACTTAGTACTTGACAACCAATCAGTCTTTGATAATGTTATATGGTCAGAGTGTGCTACTATATTTTTTTAAATAAAAGCCGTTTTCAAGAACTTGTGTATTAATTTCAATTAGTTTTATTTCGATAAGGGGGTGTTTACATGATACCATCACAAGTTTGTCCCTGTTCCCTTACACGTTTACTCTGGTTCTTGTAGTACAGTCAATGGCAAATAGCCAGCTACTCTCACTGCCGATAAAGCTATTGGGAAAAAAAAATATAGCTGCCTACTTTTGGCCAAGTTTTGACATTTTTATGCAAACTTGCTGGCTAGTAACAGCGAGGGCTCGAATGAACCTCCTCGTGATTCCAGTACAACACAACTCCATTGTAAACGTGGTACAAAATTGGATACACCTCCTTAATTAAAGGGAACAACAAAAATAGGAAGGGAAACCAAATAAAATGCACTACTCTGGTGACATGGCACATTTTATTTCCCTAAAGCTAACAAAAAAATTTAATACAAGAATATTTTGACACGTACATCACTAGGACTTCTAAAAAGATCTACCTCATTGCTAATCTGCAAGTCTGGAAAGCTAGCAACTGCATGACCAATCATGTTCAAAAGTTTCAGTGAGCATTTTCATTGAATTTAACCAGTTCGTCGAGGTAGTTTTTAAAAGTGCACGAGCCCAATTTGCTTTATCATTAAAGGGGCTATATGTCATGGTACTATGCATGTATGGATTCTGTGTTCGATTGGTGGGTTAAGACCTTTAAACCCCCTTCAATGCTTGATTGAAAGTAATTTTATTTCAAGACATCTGTATATTTACAGTTTATTAGTCATATTTGCTTTGATTTTTAAGGAGACATCCATAATCTGATTGCCCACAGTGAACACAAACTTTAGTTGCACGTAGTCAAAATACTGGCAATCTCAATTATTAATAAATTTAGTATGTACAAAAAGTATGGTTCTTTCCCTTTGATCTATGGTACATGTAGCTTGTGTTTTTGCCTGTAGTTAACCATGAACTAAACCTGTTTAATTAAACTGATTTTATCGAGACCCGGAGGGGGGGGGGGGTTTATCTATCGGATAGGTGTGTGTGGCCACAAGGTTAAAACCCTGACCCTGTTTGACCCCAAAAGGGAGTTTCAAACCCCTGATTGCCCTACTTTTTGTAAAAACTGAATGGTGGACATTTGCCCAGATTGCTAATCCCTTTCACTCCCGGATGTGTTTGGGCTCAATAGGTGAAATGCAGAGTGCTAACTCAACCCTCCCCCCTCAGTTCCAGTTTGGCTAGCCCGGGCTAGTTAAATACTGCTGAGTTTTAAACCAAGGGCTCAAACTTTCCCCATGATGCCATTCGGCAGAATTCTACGGACTCGGCGGTGGTGAGTATGGTTTCTTCTGTATAGGTTTTCCAATGAAATGTGCTCTAATTTTGGACAAATAAGCCACTGTAAGAGAGCTAGAGGACATCATTAAGTCTGATGACAGCTTAAAAGTACTTGGTTTGCTTTTAGTAGGCCTTGTGAGGGGTTTCACAGGATTTTGCTGTTGTGTTTGTGCTTTGAGACACATGAAATAATTATTCACTGAAATCCTTGAAATCCTGCAGTTGGTTGTCTTTCCCCCCTGCTCAACCTATTAGGATGTGTTTTTGTCACCTTAAAGCAATGGCTTGAGTCCAAATCACCACCCTTGGTTGTAGGGGTAAAAGCTTACAAATAAAATTGAACAGGAGTCCCAGAGTGGGTTCCCCTTGTGAATTTCTTGTTGATTACCCAGCATGCAATTGGAGGTGGGAGCAGGAAAACATGGTAGAGAGAAGTGCAGCATTAAGAATAGCATGCTTCACAGTCGCTATGTGTGTTTTGTGCAAATAAACCTGGTGGTTCGAAAGATTAATTAAAAGAAGGTACTGTAACGACTGAGTGCTGATTTTGTGTTTACTTTTGATTTCAAGTGCGAATGGGAAGGATTTTGGAGGCGATTTTCAGCTCCTCAAAATTCGTGAAAATCGGAAAAACGATCTCCAAAACAAATGAGTTTTTCTCCAAAGTGGGAGAGTCGAGCGATCCCAGTTATACATGTAGCTGTGGCTTTGAAGTCATTCATCCCTTGAAATAATAATCGCAACATCGTATTTCCAGCATGTCTAGGTTTGATGCAATAATTTTCTCCAGGTACATGCTTCATATTGGCTGGTTACGGCCGGTTCAGGAGCGAAAGGGTTAAACAAACAGACATGTGCATGGAATATAATAGTATAGGTATTTCAAATATTCCTATAATGATGTGATGTCAAACAGGGAATTTTGTTGTAATTTCATTAAGTTACGTCTGATTCCCGGGGGGGGGGGGACTCCCTTATGTGAGGGGTACATGGATGCTCGTCGTACCTTTTAGGGGTCAAAATCAGGAGTTTGGTACCACTTAGGGTATCCACCATCAAACACAGACATTTCTATGTAAAGCGGTACCTTTTAGGGGTCGGGTGTCAATTGAACAAAAAAGCTGTCAAAATAAGCTTGAGCCACGCCCATTTTAGTACCTCTTAGGGGTCAAATCGAAAATGTCCGATGAGCATCCCTAACCCCCCCCCACGGGGTATTTAGGCAAAATATTTGGTAAAACCTGCACCGACAATTGTAGGGCTGTGTGCAACAATGGCATATGGTAAGTGTCTCCTGATCACAGTCTATCTCCTTTGAATTTAAAGGGAGAATTTAGAACGTGATTGAGAGTCACTTGCACCCTTTTTGTACACAGCCCTTCAATTATTATAAGCTTCAAATATAACAGTTTTTGTATAATAAATTCTTCCATTTGACTTCGTTACTAGCATACTCTGTGTATAACCTTTATCCCTCATAGATACAACACTCAAATCAAGTAACTATTCACCTATATTTAGAAAAAAAAACTAATATTCTATATCTTTAAGACACAAATTAGACTACTACCGTTATATATTTTTGTGTTCTATAAACACCTTAATATTATTCCTTATGGTTATAAAGGCCACTTGCTCGATTTATTCAAATTAATCTCTGTTTGTGATAATAGAGCATTGGTTGTCACCAGGATTTGGGGTAAGGTCCACCTCATAAGGTCAGGCAAAATCAGAAATGGAAAAAAAGTGGAAATATTTCAGGGTAAGGTTGGGCAAAGTCATAAAACAAAATGGGAAAAAAATGGTTCAGACTCGGTGGGTGAGCATGCTAAGGTCTCGATAAAGGTTCTACATGTTATTTCGGAAAAATGCTCTTGCAATGTCGGCATTAAAGCCACATAGACATTTTAAAGGTCTTGAATTGAAGAAAGTATATATTTAATCCGTTTTGAACAAAAGTTAAAAGTGTAGATGTTGTATATATTCCTATGCGAAATGACTCCGTCCACCAGTAGTTCAGCCCTTCAGGCTTTGAATTTTTTTTTCTTAATTAGCTCTTTCGAATCCCAACTAAATTGACTCAAAAACTGTGTCGGGCATTTTTGATATATTGCGTATTACAGATTTTATCCCTTTTCAAAGTTGACAAAGTAGTTTTTCATCCCATTTTTATACAAACCAGGTCATAAAACCTGAACAAAAAACTATTTCAAAAAGTATTTGAGAAACAGCTGTTTGCTATGACTGTGAAAAGGTTTTCGATTCATTTCACGGTTGACTAAAAAGTCCCGCCTCCAAGGATAATCTCATTAACATTAGCCAATCAGAGCGATTCATGTTGTGTTCAGTCTCAGCCGATTACAAAGACTGTTCAGATGAGGCGCAGAACAGAGAAAGCTATACAGTTCAGATGCTCGATACTTCTACAGAAACTAGTTAGCTATAGCATCGATTCCAGCTTAATTTCAAGAAGAAACACTCTCTTTAGGAGTACAGAAAAATGGCACCATAGTAAGCAAACAATATCATGCAGGGAAAACCACTGAAGCACAGCTCGATCCACACCATGTACAAGGTAGACTGTTTGTCATTCTAAAAAAAATTCCTCATGCTGAAACAAAACCAGCAAACCTTAGCTTCCTGCATTGAATTCTCTTTAAATTTTTGGCCGATTAAAGATAACAAAACTTTATAGCTTCATTCTTTGTGGACTTTCAGTCTTCGATGATTCTAACTTCTTGGAACTTGAGTACAATCCCTCCAGCCATTGTTTGTCCTAAGAACTTTACACCCCCTTCCAAATTCACTTGCAAACTAAATTATTACAAACTAAATTGTGCTGTGTTTTTTCTTCTTCTTTTTTGAATATGGCACCAAGAAAGATCTACATTTACACTTTTGGGCATTGCATTATAAACGTAGGAAATCTTTACGAAAGAGAAGTAGCACAGAAAATCACAGGATAGTGAGAATGAAATAACATGCCCAGTCAATGACAGCAGCTGTCAATCATTTTTTGCGCCTTTTTTAGCGGGAAATCGGAAAGCCGCATTTTAAGGCTTTAAAAACATTTTTTTTATCCTAGATTACGGCTTTTTGATTTAGAATCTGTGAAAAAAAATGCATTTTCGAAACTTTTCCATTTTTAACATTTATCGAGACCTTAAGTATAATTTAAAGGCTCATGGGTTTCAATAGAAGGCGGCTACCACTGATAAACCACTAGTTACTTTGCTTCTTAACGCCGGCTACTTCATACGATCGTCATCGTTTTTTTGTTAAGTGTTGAGTAAAGTTTACTAGGTAAGCCACCGCCTCTAACGTCAGGACCGCCAGTTGCCTAAAAAGTTATTGAAAGCCCTGAAGGCTGTGTGCAAGAAGGGTGTAGGTGACTCCTGATCACATATCTAAATTCTCCTTGAAACACTGTTTTCTAAGGGAGAATTTACAACATGATCAGGAGTTACTTACGCCCTTATTGCACACAGCCCTTCAATTTGTAACCCAGTGAGTGATATCCAATGGCTAAAGGCTGAACCCATGGGTGAAATTAGTTAGCAATATTACCCAATCTACGATAGCCATGTCCATGGACTTTTATCTAATTTAGACTTGATGAGAGTGAAGGGAGTGGGAGAGTCTGATCATGATGGACAGTTCCTTGGGAATGGCCCCCCTCCCCCCATCCCTTGTTTGACCCTTTGGCGACAACCCTGATTTATAGTTAGAGCGAGTTTGGACACTGCAAGGGTTTTGCCCTGTAAGCTGGCCAACGGCAATTTGGACAGCAGTGATGTGCAACTGTGTTCCCACCTGCAAGCCATAGCTCAATACACTGCTGGTGAAATGAGTGACCACATGGCAAACCAAGTACCATACACCCCCTCTTGAATTCTTCCAGGCAAATAACACAGTCACTACTAACAAGCATCCAGCTAGGTCTTCCAGTCAGACAGCAAGACATGTCATCTTTGTTGGACAGCAGGTTTGAATCAGGCATTCCTTCTGGGTTTACATGGTGGCCATTCTTACAACAGAACACCCAAGTAGGTAGATGGTTCATATACTCTGTTGGTATCAAAGGTTGCAGCCAAAGATCAGGTACAGCTAAGCGGCGTACCAACATCTCAAAGCCATCTTCAAACCCAGTGGTGGTATAGTTAATTTGAGGGTGCCAATGTGACATGGACTGTATCATACGAGAGAAATAATTCAGGTCTTGAGTGAACCAATCTGTGTTAGAATCCTCATCATCATCTATAACTCCAAAGTAGCACTTGTATTTATTTTTTATCCATCCGGCGAGGGCTCCAAACGTAATATACCCGACCAGGGTAATGCTTTTGTATTTGAAACAAAGCAAGAAATCGTTCCTGACAATAGCTGCAACGTCACTGCTCATTATGCATCTGCAGAACTCGAGCCCGACATCCAAAACCGATTTCAAACAAGGAAATTGAAACAACCATACAACAGGTAGACAGAGCATAATAAGGCTTGTATTGTAAAACGTTAGCAAACACAATAGTCTGAATGCCCTCCTTAACAAGCCTCCGTGTATTAGAAATCCTTCTAACACACAGCTAAGGTTGACAATGGCAAGAACGGCCAAGAAGAGATCATTTACTTCTGGGTGAAGAGTTCTTAAAAATAAGTCCATAGTTTTATAGTTAAATTGCTCCCCCTTTCTACTGCCAAAGAAGAATCGCCCTTCCGGTGTAAAAACCACAAGAGATGGAATTTTTTTGATGCCATATTTCTTGAACTGCTGTTTGAAGATGTTTTCGGGTTTCAGTGAAGTGGATCGATGATACAGAAACCGAACTCGGCCAGTGAATTTTATAGACAGTGACGAGAAATACATGGGCGGTTCGTGTAAACTGGAAAACAAAACCACATAGATGTAATTGTGGTCTAACTCTGTTTCTAATCTCTCTTGGAGACTGTCTATAGAGTCAATATCGACTACTTTGGAGGACAGCTTAGAATTTATCCAGCAAAAAATATTGTCAACATGGGCCTTCGAGTCATATGTTTGTAATATGACGTTACCCTTTGGTTGGTTGCTTTGGGGCATCGATAAAACGAGAGAAGCTCTATTCCAGAGGTATTTACTGCATAACCAGGGATCATCTTCGCACTTAAATGTCCCTGTCCGAATTCCAAACCAAGCGATTCTTCGCTTCAAAGCGTTCCACTGTTTCCGACGTAATAAGGGTGCATGTCCTTCTGGGATAATTTCGACAAGCCAACTCCCAGCCTTCGTGTCTTCGACTTCTTCAAAGAAATGAGAAGCACCCGTGAAGGTGAATTCATCAGTGTTCTCCTCCTTCTCTGTAGTTGTCTGAAGAAGTAGCGATGTATCTGGCTCTGTCACAGCCCCCGAAGCTTCAACGAGGTCTGCAAGTTCGTTCTTCTCTACAACTCCGGTGTAACTTACCCCTCGCTGGTCTAAAATAGCCTTCAGCTTTCGCACACTCAAAGAAAATGGGTCGAAAAGCTGAGAAGCTAAACATCCTGCTTCGAGCCAGCTAGATGTTATATCGAGAATACGAGCAGCTAAGAAAATAATGACGAAGTAAACTAATAAAAGCAGCAACTTAGCCAACATGGCGACCTTCTGCTGAACGAAACATCAACAATCGCCAGGGCAAGGTTCTCGAATTTTGATTGGTTGGTTTAAAGTTCCCTCCATCGCGCGCACGCTCTGCTGACGTGTCGGAAGTATAGAAAAGCTACTTTAATCAAGAATTCCTATTGGCTTATTTATTTAAAACAGCCACTTGAAACAGTCATTCTTATATACTTATTAGGCAAGCTTTTCAGAAGGCGCGCAATTTTGGTTGCAATTTTTTGTTGTTGAACTGTCAGACCAGTTGCCATTTGACCATAAAATATATATAATATGTTTTCATGTCAACACAACTCTACCCTGCGAGCAGAGCCTTCTTCAGAAGCACGATTAATGCAAGTTAACAGAGAAAAAGTCTACCATCATCTCAGGCATCGTTCCCACAGCCATACAGAGTTACAGGTTATGCAGGCAGGTGCAGTGTATTTAAAGTTCTTAAAAGAAATTTATATGAGAATTGGACTAATTTTACCCATCTATATTTTAATTAATTTCTCAAACTTTTCATACAAACCTTCTCAGTTTTCAGATACTCTTCGCTTCGGGGTTCCTTTCTTACCAGGTCTCTCCAAGTTTTTCCTCTAAAAAACTGGATTCCAACTCAGAAATGTTGCTACTTTTACAAGCTTTACCCACAATTTATAGCGCTGTTTCGTGTTTATAAACATTACAATAGTTATGCTAGTGTGCCAACCATGATTTCAAAAGCCCCCCCCAGGGGTTTAATAAGCCCCAAGCTGACCAAGGGGATATGCTGGGGGTCTAATACAAGGGGATTGAATGTAAGTTTTGCCCCTGGGTAACTGCTTGAAATTCCAAGATAAGGGAGAGGGATTCAGGAAGAGAGAGATCTTCTGTTAAAGTGCCTATCACCCTTTTGCAATTTTGATAGCTTATGAACCTCCGAAACGTTTTGAGTACTTTTGTGAAGAAAGTTTTGGTTTAAAGTGAATACTTTATGTTCTACGCTTGTTTAAAATCGTGTAAATGTGACCTTTCCTGACCCATGACCGTGTAAGTAAAAGCCTGGGTCGAAACCGGGGTAGACGTCATCTTGACGTCATATAATTAATTCGGCTTTGCAATCATGTGAAGAAATACTCAACGTGTTGACTAAAATGACTTTTTTCTTTACTAACAACTCAAAAACTGTGTATATTTTCTATGCATCGATGTTGTTGTGATAAAAAGGCGCCATGGAGAATAATGCATTAATGAGATGACGTCTACCCAGGTTTCGACCCAGGCTTTTACTTACGCGGTCATAGGTCAGGAAAGGTCACTTTACACAATTTCAAACAAGCGTAGAACATAAAGTATTCACTTTAAACCAAAAATTTCTTCACAGAAGTACCCAAAACGTTTCGGAGGTTCATAGGCTATCAAAATTGCAAAAGGATGATTAGGCACTTTAAGGAAAAGGCCATCCCAATAAAAAAATTGGTTTACTATTGCCCAACCAACCCAATTTTTTGGAAAAAGTAAAAAACAAAGATTGAAGAATATTATTTTAAACTACACCTCTTTTCCGAGCTCTTCTTGCCTTTCTCATGCAAATTGTCGATCAACAACTAGTAGGGGAAAAAGTAGTTGAGGAATACGTGAATTTTTTTATGCAAGTCTTCAAGCCGTCTTGGTTCCAGATCGGCTAACTTTTTTTTTAACCAACCGACTGATCACCCCACCATCATGACCGAGAGGGCGATGGTAAACAAAACATTTTATTGGGATGGCCAAACGTGACCCAGGGGATTTTGAGTCGACATAAGATTCCCCCACCCCTGGGAAAAATTGTCAAGTTTGTTGCACCCTTTTTACAACCCCCCTGGTTGGCCTGGGGGTCTACCCCTGGGGGGATGATGTGGCATTCTCAAACTCATTAATAATTCATGATATGATTGGCCAACCACAATCTCTAATCCGGTCAGGTGGATGAGTTTGGAAACCCAATGAAATACCAGTTGAAAATCACTAGTGTTTGGAACAATTTTCATCACTAGTGATGAAACTGTTCTAATCTACATTATATGAACCACTTATCAGGGCTCGAAATTAAGAAAAAAAAGCAGGCGTAATTTTATGTCCAGCTTAAAAAATTTAGGCGTAATTCTCCAAAATTTTTCGCCTAAGTGGAAAACGTTAGGCGTAAAACGAAAAAATCTAGGCGTATTTACGCCCGTATCGGGCGCAATTTCGAGCCCTGCTTATATACTGATAAACTACAAGAAAAATTGAATTAGTAAAGAACAACATAGAAAGAAAAAGTGTGCCTCCACTGGAGTTTGAACCTCAACCCTTCTGACTGTTTGTACTACATGTAACTCTTGGCCACTATACACTACTTAGTACATGCTAGTTGAAATCACTGCAATAATATAAGCCATCTATGGAACAATAATTATATACAACAGTAAATCAGTAAACAATACTTGCTAATGATGTATGAAAAGAAGCATATATGTAAATGTTCGGTTTAGCCATTCACATGAGAAGTCATTTCAAACACTCATTGTTTGTGTTTCATCAAGGGATTACAAATATTTTGAAAACAATAAAACCCTAGAGGCTACATTTGTTTTCTCAATATTTGGAACCCCTGATAAAACACTACAATTTGTGTTTGAAATAGTATGTGAACATCACCACTGACTAGATCAGTAGGTGAGGAAAACTTGGAAAACTAATGTAAGTAAATAATGGCTAAAGAGAACAATGAAGTATTATAATAAGCAAGATGGTCAAATTTTAGGGGGCCATCTTTTTCCCTTTATCAGATGGTACAAGGTCGTACGCTCACTTCCTCCCCCTAGGAAGTGAGCGGACGACCTCGTACCATCTGATAATCAGGCTAGGGTAAGACGTGCTCCACCATAAATTCATCTGTACACTTTTCTGGAACTTTGTTAGCTCTTAACTTTGTCGGTATCTAAAATATCTGCTCAAAACTTTTGCACAGTTGGTCATTTTAATATTCTCTCTCCAGCCATGTTATTAGTCTGTCTCTGATGAGTTTTCAAATCACCTGGAAGATCCCCTTTGGTTACTCCACAGGTAACTCAAGCTCTGTAAATGGCAATTTTAATTTTTTTTAATTGCAAATCATTGCTATTAAATATTGCCACTTACAGAGCGTGGGTTACCTGTGGTTACTCAACCAAAATGTACTGACAATGGTTGGTTTGTTGCTGCATACATGCAGACAAACTCACATGCAAAACTGCTTATCTTACAACTTGAAGTCTTGCTCTCTATATTTATTTAGTAGAAAAAACCATTACATTGTATGCACAATTAGAGTCTTGTTTACTAAGTTCTTCACTGCACTACCTGGTCACTCCTGATCAACTGTAATCCAACTAGAAACCTCAAAGTTGTCTAATAATTCAAATAATAGTAAATTACTGCAGCTGTCACTGTATTTCATCTCTTATACTGTTGTATTTCTTTTCTCCTAGCTCATGTCATATATATTGTCCCTAATTAGAAAGGTGAGTGTCTGCCTCACATTTTAAGAGTAAATATTTCAGTTACAGACAAAAGCAAGTCAATTTACATTAAGCTTTTAGCAAAGATAGCGCTTATTGTTTCTTATAATTTTATACTCTTCAATTTTGGCTTTTCTATCTGTTATGATAGATTTATTCATATGATTCTGTTAAAAGAAACATTAGAAAGGGTCATTTGTTTTTATATTCACTCTAAATAGTAAGGATTTGTCACGAGCATTACATTGTATATTGTACACCAGCATTCACTAAAGTTCTGAAAACAGTTAACCGCACCTCTTAAATGCTGCTTATAGGTTGAATTAAGTATTGTAATTAGAACATTTATTATAAATATTGTATTTTTCATAGGAAACCAACTTAATTGGCTAACGCTGTGTTGGTTCTCCTGGGCTCTATGTTTTGTTTGTTGTATATTTTACTTTACTCTATTTTGTATCTTTTATTATGGCAGAAGTAAATAAAATAAAATAAGTTATGGCTGTTGTTCATCCATTTTTAGAAGTTACTAAATTTCATTGTAATTTTTGTTTCACATTAATTCCCTAAAATTCACAAAATATTATTTTATCTTTTTTTTTTGTCATGATTGACCAATTTAGCTTGTACATTTGTTGCCCCAATTCAGGTCACCTGATGTTTCCCTTAAGTAATGTTTTTTTTTGTATCCCAAGAGGAAATATATCAATACTATTTCTGTAATTGGTAAACAAAGCACTGAATCCTCTGGAGAGCTGTCATATGATCTGAATTGGGACAACAAAAAATGTACAAGCTAAATTGGTCTATTCTGTTCATAACGTAGAAACCACTCCTTGATAATTTATGAATTATTTTACTGTTATATGCAAGTGGTGAGTATGGCCTGTGTTTGTCAATTGAGGCACTTCTGATACCATTGTGGCCCTGCACCGAGCTGAGCTTATTATGAATAATTTATTTTGGTGAAAAGTCCACACTGGCATTACATAATGGCCAGAGTTTCTGTGTTTTGAGCTAAACTAGATCCCCCTTATTATTAAGCACATCTGAAGTAAGCCATATATTGGTAAAAATCACAATGAAAGAAAATGGTAAAACCAGAATTAAAGCTTAGTATTAATAATTATTGTTTTGATGTGTTACAAGTCATACCGAATTTTGGAAAACACTTAGGCGGAGGTTGAACAGCAGTATAGACTTGGAACTAAAAACCACAGTTCCCTATTAACTATTAAGTAAGAGAAATATAGGCTTAGATCTGGTCCTGGCACTTACTCCTTATCTTCCTTGAAGTAAATCAAGTGCCATCTATCATAAATTTAATGTCTTCTGTGCTCCAATTATACAGTCACCCAGTTCATTCAAATCAGTTAATAGGAGAGAAATCTGCCATTTTCAGGGTAAAAAAATGGTCCTTTAAATTCATCTCAGTGTTAGTCTATAGGGAATACGAAAACAATAAGTAATCAGTGAACAGGTACTTTTAATATTTATGCTTTTTAAAAATTCAACTCAGTTGTATCACTACATCTTGATAAAAGGAGCGATTTGAACATCTCTCAGGGTTCAATTTTGTTTTGGTTTATTATGAACGAGTATATGTTTTTGTGGGTAGCATCTTTTGTATCTTTCTTTCTTGTGGTTATGGATCCCACAAGCCTAATTTGTTGGATTTCTTGTCATTTTTTACCTTTTACATAATTCCTTTATACTTTAAGCCATGTCCTTTCTTAACTTTTAAAACTTATCACAGTGCAGAGTTTAATATTTTTGAGGGGGCAGACATTATTTTGTATAGATATTCAGTTCTTTGGATTTCACACAGCGAGGGGTCTAGCCACAGGGGTTGTTTGTCACTTTCTATCTCGATCACCAAATTCCACAAGAGACAGATTTCAGATTCAGACATATTTAATAACATCAGTTACCTGCACTGAATTTACAATGTACATGACCAGCATGACATTCAGAGTTTGATATGTTATGTATATTTCAATTTGGGCATATTTTCTTTGACAAAGGAATGAGAATAACAATCCTAAAAAATGTACATATATATTGAAAGGGTTTCACCCATATATCTTTGTCAAATGTATTAAAAATTCATCACAAACACACTTATTATTGACTAACACTGGCCTGGCCTTGAATAAATGTTTTACATTTTACCCTGTTCCTTAGTCAAAGAACGACTATCTCTTGAAACCTACATCTTACACAAAATAGTGTACGTTAATTGAAATAGTTATACAGAAACCACCTGTATTTTCCTGAATGTCCAAATACGAAAATAGGTCTTCCATGAGTAGCACAGGCAGTCCCGCATACCTGGTACTTATATGCGAAAAATATGTACATAGGTCCAGCCTACATGTAACTTTAACATATGCTATTAACTTATTAAATAAATTCATGTATGATGCAAACTTGGGTCTAGCCCAGTGGTCAATATAATACATTTGAAATCTGTTGATAAAGTTCACTTTATAAAGTCTTTTCAGTGCCTGCACTGTTAAATGTTCAGAATGTTTCAAGCCTTCCAGTGCCAGCACTGTTTAAGTCCTAACTTCTTGTAATTTGTTTTTCAGTCCTTTAGAAAGAATTCACTGATGTCACAGGTATGTGCATCGGTGGTGGTGGTGTTGGCTGAGGGGACCTGCCCTGCAGTGGTGACATACAATCATTTTGCTGTTGCTGTGATGCCATAGCCTTTCTGGCTTCCTCCTCCTTCTTGGCCTGTTCCCGCAAGTGAATTTTCATGTGGCGGCGACGCTCATCAGAACGAGCAAAGCGACGTCCACATGTTTCACAAGCAAATGGCTTTTCTCCAGTGTGTGTACGGATGTGAGTTGTAAGATGATCTGAGCGAGAAAAATTCCTCATACAGATACGACACTGGAATGGTTTTTGTCCAGTATGTGTACGCATGTGCCTTGTTAGTTCATCAGATCTTGAAAACCGCCTTGGACAAGTTTCCACAGGACAAGCATAAGGCCTTTCACTAGGTGGTGTGCGTGAACGGCCATCAGTTGGGCTGCTACGCTTGGCTTTCAATAGAGCAGTGCCAGCCTTTGCAGGTCGGCCTCTCTGAGGTGGCTTGGCAGGAGGAGTAGTAGAAAGGAAATCAAGATTTCCTCCATTATGGAGCAACAATTTGTCAAGAACAGAAGACTGGTCATTTGGCATAGTATTTGAGAATATAGCATTGCTGCTTCCCAGAATAGGCCATTTCATGTTGAGTGTAGCAGTGGCTTCCATAAACAATCCAGGATTGGTAACTTGGGGCTGCACAGGACGTGGTACCATGTTAGCCTGTGATTTCACCAGCATATTAGTGCCCTGTGCTTGACTGTCACAGGGTGCCGGTTGCTGGCAAAGTTTCTGCTGCTGAGGCTCAGGAATCTGAGCCTGGGTTACTGGGATCTTGGCGTCCTGGAGCACTGCTGGGTTCCATGTGCTAGCTGTTTGACTGATGAGTGGCGTAAGGATTGTACGGTCAGGAATCCACCAGTTATGAACAGGAGAACTGTAAGGGGAGATCTGGCTGTTTGGTGGTGGTGTTAAGTCTGTTGGGCATGAGGAAAAGTCGTGTAAACTAGGTCCCTTAAAGTGAGCTAGGCGCTGTTGGCATCCCTTTTGTGATCCTCCCTCTTGTTTGACATCAGGGACAGCTCCAAAATCAAGATCTCCTACAAAATACAACAGAGAAAACATGGTGAGTCTAGTTGTTAAACTTTTAAAATGGCAACTGGAATCAAAGTTTTAACAATTCTCGGTTGATTTTAACGTTATTTCATAGAAAAAGAGAGAGGTTGTAGCATCTAAGTTAATAGTGTGGGTGTGTTTACCGAGCATAGTCGCTTTATCAATATCTCTTCTCTTATAATCTCGTTTTTTAGAATTGCCCTGATTTTAATCGAGTTGTTGTTAAGATGTGTACTTCGTGTAGAAGTTATTGATGTTACCTGACGGTTCACTTGCGAAAGGCATTGAGAATTTTAAGTTTAAATGTATAAATTTGAGTCCGAGAAGGCCACTCATTCTCTGTACTATCCGTACACGTATGCCTTCAACAATTTGGAAATAGGGTGGCACGGGAAAAGGAAGAACGTTTTATCTGTTATAAAATTTGTGGATTTAAACGTAAGGTCTAATTTTACTCGACTGCGAGGTCAAATCCAGCCCACATATTCGAACCACGCGACTCCGAGCTCACTTCCGAAGTAAACAAGCATGTGTTGGCCGAGACGTTAGAGTTTTTAGTTAGGTTTAATATATGTACCTGTAACAGAAGTGTCGTGGAAATCAATCGGCTCACCGAAGATATTAGTCGGTTCATCCATTCCTGTTACAAAATCTTCGCTACTCAGAGGAACCTGACGAGCCAACTGAGGAGTGAAGAAACTCGCAGTATCAAAAGCAAACAGTTGGTCTGTGGCAACTTGAGCAAGGCTGTCCAAGGCATCGGTCATCGTGATCATCATTGTACGCTTTTTGTGAACTTCCAACAAATTGAACTTATCGTAGAAATAACTTGGTTTGACTTTGTGAAATAGAACTGATCAACAGTTATGGTAAAGGTCGTGTTATTGGCCAGCAATAACGAACGACTCCACTTAGATTAGAGAAAGTGCCCACCGCTTTGATTTCAACTCTTGTCGCTTCGTGAAGCTTGACGATTCTGTGTCGGAAAGAGAGTGGGCGTCCTCCTTAAATGAAGTTCGTTATGCAGTCGGCATTAAATCGTGACGTGCTCGATTGTTCGGAATCCTGTATTGGCCAATCAGTGACGGAACTAAAAATATACTACGTGCGTCAGTATTGACGTCTGTAAAGATTTACGTCAGTAACAATTGTTTATCAATAACCGGTTATCGTCAAAGAGCTTGATTGCGCTCGATTGCTGAAGAGTTCGTATAAGTTCGCAACATCTTTGACATTGTCAAACGTGAAATTCAGGAAATTTCGTGTCGTACTCAAATATCATTCTTACGGCAGCACTTCTCGCGTTTCCTTTCCGCTTCGTACCGAACAAACCGACACGATTTCACTCCGAAGCTAAACGAACCGCTTCGATAAATTCGCCGACATTTGCATTTACGTCACGATATTTTGAAAAGCGATCGTCATAGCGACGGATTCATTGTTCAAAAGGTGTTTGTTTCTTGACGTTCTTTCTAGCATATGGGCGTTCCTCGGCGACACGCTGAAAGAGTTTTCTAGATGGAATCCGTCAAAATACGAACCGCTCCGATGTTGACCGAGGATATTTTTATTTGCTTCTCTAAATCTGTGTGTTCCTCTTGATGGGAAAAACAGAATAAATATCATTCGCCCTTTCAAATACGCTTGACACATATTTCGAATAACCTCATCAAAGATTTATTACGGCTCGAGACAAATTTCGAGGATATTTGAATTGCAAAACAGTGTGGCTGCTAAAAAAAGCAAAAACATTCAATAAGTCAAATTTTCAAACTGCACCTGATTCAGGTCCAGATATATATTGTCACCATTTATAATTCATTACTTGCGGCGTGTTCGTTATAGACTTTTATTTTTATTTAAATTCAAACTAATTTAAATCATTGTTCTGTGTTTTCTGTTGTAGAGTGTCCAGAATAGATACAAATTTCTCTGCTGGAAAGTTAGAGAATATGAATATACAAGCTTGCTATAAATAAATATTCAGAGATAGACATTCGAATTCGTGGGTGTTATCGATCAGAAATCATGAATAAGATCGGGACGCAAACAATGGGACTAGCAGGTGCAGTGAGTTTTAGGAATATTTTTTCATTCCCGTCTAAATATAACCGAACGCGAGCGCAATTACTCTTTCTGACGTAGGTAGCCGTGGCGATCTCCAGTTAAATATAACAGGTGCAGTACAAACTTAGAACTGCACTGACGTCGAAACTCTATTTAGGTTCGGAATAACTAATGAAACGAATCTATTTCTAATTTTAGCGGAAATTTACCGTAGTCGCAGCATGTTGTTGGTGATGTATAATACTGCACAAGAGGATCGCCTGCATGGCTCCATGACTAAACGTTCTGTGACTGCATCTGTTGCTACACTTAGAATTCCACAATCTGTATTCTTGTGAGAGAAAAGAAGAATTCGCCGCTTACGTATTGGTCGAGAAACCGGTGCATTTTGACTTGAACTATGCTCCCCCCCCCCCTCCCCTCCCCCCTAATTTCAATATTGGGTATAAATATGATCACGCAAACATATCTTTCTCCTATTCGGCTACAGTATGAAGTCAACCAGCCATATTTTAAAGTTATTTCTACCGAATTCAAGGACATAAGCTAAGAAATACATCTCTCGCCGTGATATCCCCACTAAATAATAAATCAAGTTCTCCCTTGTTTATCGTTTGCATTTATCATTTCATACTTGGATCGTTCTAGCGAATGCGTTTTTATTTCATTTTGATATCCAATCATGCGCCAATATACGTGACTGCCGTCAATGTGAGAGTACCTTTTCTATATTTTTTTTTCTATTGCGATCAGATTCGTGAATAACATTATTCCCACACCTCGCCATCTGTCGCGTGAGGAAATGGTAAACATACATAAACATAATGTGTACGTATAGATCGCGTTACCCGTCTATCAGTTTAGTATTTCTTATTATAGTCTAAAATAACGATTGGTTTTCAAATCACCTCGAAAATGGCAATTGTTTGGAAAGGATAATCTTCCCTATGTTCATATTAATTAAAGATAGGGTGTTTATTTCTTTTAAATTCTACAAAATAATAATATTTAACTATTATTCCCCTCAGTGTTTGAAAAATATCCACCGCTAGTTACCAACACAGAGAAATAACTGTTAATATATACCACACAAGTAAAATAGCCAACCTCAAAACGTTCAAAAAGCATTTACAAGCGAATTCTTCACGCGAGAGACTAGTGGATAGTGCTGAATATTCCAAGTTTGAGTATCCAATCAGAGAGCGCGCGAAAAGCACTATTCATTTGTGTGGTGTATATACTAATGTGAACAAAAGCCTGAAGAGAAAAGTAGTGATTTATCTCCACTGTTTTGTCCACGGAAATAGCTCATGTTTTGTCAAAACAAACTGGTCTCGGTATGGCGTGTTTACGATCGTCTAGAACAGTCAAGTGCATGATGCTGTATGATGAGAGGTATGCCAACGTGACATTGTCTGCTATGCTAGTCATTCACCGATTGCATAAGTTTGTAAAGGACAGTCTAGATCTTAACTAAACTTTGACCTACATGTATGCGTGGAACGTACTATCAGATCAAATCAGAGATACACTGTTGATACATACCGGGCGTGTATCAAACACGTGCACCAGAATCTAAGGTATGCAAGTCTTTCCACGTGTGTGGGGTCATAACCCCATCATGTACATAAGTATAATAGAAAAAATATAGAGCCAGGCATTTTATACAACATAGTCGCACCAGTTTCATTCTCCCTAAGCGCCTCGTGCGCGTACGGTGCTATTTTCGCGTGATTTCCGCATCGTGCGGTGGTCATGACGCTCCGAACAGCCTAGCCGCTAGATCGACTCAAGCTCTAGCCTGTTCCCAGGCTCACAACTCCGACGCTTAGACATGCAACACGTAATAGGTTGTCGTAATTATGAATATATTAGATTGATTAGTTTTTCAGAGTAATAATAAGTTGTCGTATCGTGTTTAGGAAGAAATTAAACAGGCTATGTATTTTTAGAGGGAGGCCGGACTAAAAATAGGTTGGCGGAATCGTTGGGGCCGGGGGCGTATAAGAAAACACGATCGGTTTCTTAGATCTCTTTGGAAATTGGGAAATTAACGTCTGTTTATGTCTAAGTCAGTCCTACTGTATAAAATGGAATCGTTGGGGCCGGGGGCGTATAAGAAAACACGATCGGTTTCTTAGATCTCTTTGGAAATTGGGAAATTAACGTATGTTTATGTCTATTAAGTCAGTCCTACTGTATAAAAGTATAACCGGCTGACGAAGGGTCATATTCGGGTTAAAATAAATCTCACTTTACGTTCAAAATATGTCAACCCAATCGCGAGAATGAATGATGAAAAACTAATAACCGTTTTGATAATTTATAGGTCCTCTATCTGCATATAATCAGGGAGATTTTTCATGCACAGTTTAAGGCCCGATTATGTGTTCCCATTACAACCTTTCACTGCCATAAGCTTGTCCGCGCTATCGTGGAGTGATGAACGATCTACAAAGTATAGCCAAGTTTGTAAATTTGCCAGAGGCATGATGGAAATGGAAAAATAGACATTCAACAGTTATTAGGGAGAAACTTGTGGTTTCCTTTTGGAACCGTCTATATACCTTGGCCGGTGTGATGGACATCTAATGACAGCAACTAAAATTAGCCGGGGGCGCTCGATTATATTTTTTTATTTAATCACTTTTATACAGAAGTGAAAAAGGATTCTAACTAAGTCCAGTCTAAGCCACTTCCGTTGGCGTTATAACAATATTAAAAAAAAAAATCGTAGAAGGCAACAAAATTACTCTGTTGCACATACAAACACATTAAGGCAAATATTTAAATACATGACTACGAAACGTTTTGTAATTCTATAACATATTAAAACACTAGAATAAAACTTTTATCTAAATATCTAAGACTATTCACTCAGGGGCGTAGCTAGGCATTTTTAAGTTGTACGCACAAGTGATGTATAGCTACCGGTTTTAAGGGACCCCTCTCGTAAAAAATTACAAGGCCAAACAGGGAATTTTCGTCGATAATTTGACTAAATACTTAAAATGTTAACTAAAATGACTTTTTTCTTTATTGACAACTCGCAAACTGTGTATATTGTTGTTGTGATAGAAAGGCACCGTGGAGAATAATGCATTAATGAGATGTCTACCCAGGGATCGACCCAGGCTTTTACTTAGGCCGGTCATAGGTCAGGAAAGGTCAAATTTTCACGATTTCAAACAAGCGTAGAACATTGAGTATTCTCTGTTTACCAAGCCTTTCTACTGAAGTACTCAAACCTTGATGTAGAATCGATATTTATGATAAAAAAAATAAAAGTTAGGTGCACTTTCAACGTATAGTTTTGCCTGGAATTCTCTCCCAGTTAAAATTAGAGAACTCACCTTAAACGCTTTTAAACTTAATCTGTAAGGTTCGTTGTAAGTGAGAGTTAAATACCGAGAACGGAGGCAATAAGCCATATACATCCCGAGGGATGTATATGGCTTATTGCCGACGTTCGAGGTATTTAAGTGTCATTTCATACTTGACGAGGTTTTCTCAAAATTTTCATTGATGTAGCTCTTTTAGGTAGATTTTGGGTGAGTACCAAGACGGAGAAAAGGTTCTAAATCATTATAGGGATATTTAGTAAGTTTGGCTGAAGCCAAGGTGAATGAATTCCTTGGAGAAAATAATAAAACAAATTCCTTAATGCAAGCGCAATTCAGTGTATAAGCTAGAAACAACAAAATATCGTTGAATTGTATTGAATTGCTCGTTATGAATGCAAGGGATGTATGAGAAAAGTTCCCGGGATGTATCTGGATACATCCCGGGAACTTTTCTCATACATCCCTTGCATTTATGGTACATGTATGGAAAATAAAGCCTCATGAATAACAAAGAAAACTGTGTCAAGTATGAAATAATTCGTTATTAGATATTTATTATTGTAGTTTATATGTATTTTTTTATTACGCCTTAAGCTTGCGGGAATAACTTATTTATATGACGTAATTACCGGTATAAATATAGATAATATATGTATGGCTCACAGAACACGTGGATAGTCGCCGGTGTTACTTGACCGGTCAACCGCAGAGGCTACAACATATTTAAAGTGCCACTACGACGAAAATTTACCATTTCGATTTGCCACTTTTTCAGTGTCAATAGGTCAATCAGTATTAGAAATATCCGAAATAGTAAAAAATATTCCCAAATGGGCTTGTTAAACCACAAAATTTTAGGAGAGTTTACCGGTAAAATTCTGTCCTCCATTACTGGAAGCCGTTCTCAGTATTCAGCGGAAGTGATGTCATACACTTAACACGACAACCTCGTGGCGCGAAATAGTGTGCATAAAAAGTAGCCAGCCTCGCAAAGATAAATATTACTTTCTTCTTATGTACGTGAGGACGTTTTTAGTAGAAATATGCCTCTAGGCGTTGTGTTCTGCAGGCGAGCGTTGAGTGTATGACGTTACTTCCGCTGAATAAACCTTTGTTTAAAGCTGAACAAAAGGAACGGCCTCCAGTAATGTCGGACATTTAGATTCAATATTCGGATCTCAAAAAATAAGACTTTTTGTCGTTGTACCGAAAAATAATATGAATTGGTAATAATATGTCAACTTTACTTTATGAATATGCAAAACATTGATATGTCAAAATTTGATCGTAGTGGCACTTTAAAAAAACATGTACCACTTTCTTCTGTTGTGACGTATTTTCAAATGACGTCACAGTCAGTTGTGTTTATTTTGGTTCACTTTTTAATGCTTTCCACTGATTTTCACCTTCAAATGAACGTAAAATTCGTTTAAAGCAAAATATTAAAATTCGCCGCCATCGTTTTGAAGACCATGTTATTCTGCGTTATCGTGCAAAATGTCAAATGGATACGTTACATTCGCATATGCGATCAATTGAAATATGTGAAATTCACTGATGTAAATTCTCCCAACTTAATTAAATATACCATATTGACGGCGTCCTATTGTAAATTCATACATACAATTTATCAAGTACGGAACATTGTTGCAATATAGGTTGCACACTACACAATGTTCAACGTTTAATCTGTACCCTGAAAGTATCCAGTAACTTTAAAAAGTCAAAATACTTCATTGACTGTACTTTTCTTCATTGCATTTTAACTAAAACCGTATTTGCCTTTGTGGAGCAATATCAAAAATATTATTTAGAGCTGATCACTTTATTACCATAGCTAAACGTCCTTCGCGGTTTTGTTTGGTTACTTAAACTTGCTTAGCGAGCTTACAGAATGTTACGTCAGTTTTCTTCTTTTTTTTTATAATTGCCTCGTAGCTGATCTGTGGAGCTATTGAAAAAGGGAGTATTTGACGCAAGGTTCCTTTATCAATCAGACTGTATTTATATCATAATCGCTTAGGTTTAGAACGTTCAAAAGCTAAGTACTTCCGATATTCGATCGAAGCTTTGTTAGTTTTGTCTAGATATTACTGACGAGATACATATATAAATATTGATCATAATATAATTGAAAACGAAGCCTACTATAGACTAAATTTGCTAATGTTTTGTACCATATTACAGCTCTCCAGAGGTTCAGTTCTTTGTGTTCGAATATTAGAAATTTATGCTGATCTCCTCGTGGGATACGAAATAATAAAAACATTACTCGAGGATAAAGTCAGGTGATGTGAAATGGGACAACAAAGAAGCAACTATTACCATACAGTAAGCCGGTGCGCATCAATACAAAAGATGCCGCAGGGTACTATACTGCATGTGGACGTAATACTTACGCGCTACTCCTTTATTTTTTCACGAAGCACTTAACATTCTTAAAATAATACATTTGCGTAGCAGGCTGGAATGTTCCGCCACAACATTCAGAAGGGCTTATGACGCGTTGTCGCCGTTTTGCATGTCAACGAAAAGGGCCCGAGGGAAAAACAGGTTACACTTGACTAACAGCGTTTTAGCATTCAGCGACTTTTAATTCTGGATCAAAAAGTGTTTTTTTCTATGGTATAAATGTGTTTTTCCGACCGGAATGGTTAGGCTTGGGTACTTTAATACGCTTACGCCGGCGATTTTGGGTGATTATGCCGGAACCAATAAGATGGCTGATATATACATTTATAGTGAGTCTGGCAAATTCTAGGGATCTGGTAAATTCGGGTCTGCTAGATTGCGAAGGAGGAGTGAATATTTGGCTAATTATAAGTGATAATAAATTCGACTGAGGTAAGAACATCGCGTTTTCATGCCCAGAGACTCCGTCACGGACTAAGCTCTACGTGTAAATATTTTGTGCATGTTTCCAGTAGACGAAGAACTGTATCGATACTCGTACATAATTAACAAATAACGCGGGTAATACAAGGCTACAGTTTAATTATTTGTTCATTTATATGTGTGAGTATCAATAAAGTTCTTCGTCTACTGGAAAGCCAATAATAATTTCAAAACAAGAAAACAGTCGAACATGCTATGTACTCTGATAAAACACAATTAGTTAGCCAATCAGAGCGCGCGTTATATCGTGCCTTTGTTATTAATACATGTCCAGTAAACTGCCGAATAACTTGAACTCCGAGAGGAAATAAAAAAGTTTAAGAGTTAGAGAATGTGGCATCAAATTACAGAACAGTGTCTGCGCATGTAAAGTTGCGCATGTAAAGTTCATCTCGGCGAACGAGTGAAATGGTTTGGGAATATCGAGAGGATAAACTTCATCAAACCACGTGCCGTGTAATGTTCTTTTTATTATATGGACAATTAAACTGCTCTAAGTACTCTTATCTAATCATTTTACTTACTCTGCAAACCTCTGTGATCTTTCGAATCTCTTCTGGGAAAATGTATTCGTGTTCTCTTGTTTTTAATTGCAATCGAGAAAATCCTTAGAGAGTTTTGGTTTACCGACCGGAATGTTTATTTTCTGGTTCAGCTGTTCATATATTAAAGTAAGCCTTTACATCTTCCTCTGTGATTTTCACAAACCTTCGCCATCTTTGTAGTTCAAGCGTGAACTCGTACGTCCGAGAGATCATATAAGTGGCGTATTTTTCATATTAAAATACGATTGAAATACGGATTCCTTGTATTCTCCAGCGATTGAAATATACGGGATCCTACGAATGGTTTATAGAACCTGGTAAAACACTAGTCCATATAATAAATGCGCGTATCACACGGGTCACGAACAGGTGGTACGTTGAATAGGTTTATTCAAGACTTAAAAGGGTTTTGTAAGTGCGCGAACCAATCAAAATGGGGCTGTTTGAGTAATAGCCAATCTGCTTTAAGCGCGCGAAAACGTTCAAACACCCGGGGTTGGGGTACTCCTGTTTGTTACGTATTATGTATGTGCCGCGGGGGTGGGTCAGGGTTTTGAGCTCGGTTTGGGCAGGTAGGGTCGGGGTTTTGACCTGATTTGGGCAGATCAGGGTCAGGATTTGAGTATAATTTGGGTGCAGTCAGGGTCGGGGTTCAGTATTTTTTAGGCAGTTAGGGTTCAGTTTTTTTTAGCTACTATGTCAAAAAAAGACATTCTGTTGCCGCATTTTGATCGCCTGCCCACATGCAAGCACTGAGGTTCCCATACATTGTGACGCCGCTAATTCGTACTTCAGTACTTATTTATGTATGTGAGGCCAAGAGGCTCAAACCCTGACCCTGTTTGACCCAATCCGAGCTCCAAAACCCTGATTGGCCCCCTTTTGGAAAAAAAAAACCTGATTGCCCCTTCTTTAAATTGTTTTCAAAACACGGTCGGATGTATACCGCGTACCGGGATTGCATGCAAAATACCGAACATTTCAAGTCTGGACGTGTCATTGGGTAAAGAAATCAGCAGATGAAGCACATACCCATTTTTCATGTAAGTATTTAATATTTAATAGGTATTGTTTCAGAGAATGTAGCTTCGTGTTCACGTTTCACACGAATATGAGAGGCTAAAGATTCCTAAACAATAGTTATTCAAATTGGACGCCATTTATGCAATGGATCTAAACGACTCTATAGCAAATGCAGTGTATCCTCTTAATTTTATTCATAATAAAAAGTTGTCAATAAATGTCTCTGCCTATACTGTTCATGAATCAAAGTTCATCAGAGTAACAATTAATGGTGAAAATAAGCAGCAATAACGCAGCCAAAAATGATTATTTGCTTTTAAAAGCTCTTTTTAAAGCATCTAATTTCATAACTGTATTTAACAAATAAAGAAGCCTTAGCCATGTTTTATACTATCATAAAACACGATGGGCATTTGAGAACATGAGAGAAATGTTAAAGCACAAGCCGAAGGCGCGTGCTTTCAACATTTCTAGAGTGTTCTCAAATGCCCAGATTTTAACTGTAATATTGCATCAGATCCACTTAATCAATGCACTAAAACACTAGTTGAATTATGCGAATTGTATCAATACTCGCAGCTAATTAACGAACCCACGCGTATTACTCCCAGTACATCTACTACTATTGATCTTTTTTTTACCAATGAACCTGCCAAATACAAATATTCTGGGGTTTCGCATATTGGTATAAGCGATCATAGTGTTGTTTATGCAGCCAGAAAGCTGGTATCACCTAAGAGCACTCCTAGATATGTCGAGTCACGTAACTACAAACATTTTGATTCTGCATTATTCGCACGAGATATCAAACTAGTCCCGTGGAATAAAATTACGTCTACTAATGACCCAAATACCGCATGGGAACTCTGGAAAAACATGTTCTTGGAAATAGTTGACTAGCTATTATAACTAACGACGTAGCTAATTGGGATGCGTACAAACAATGCAAAAACCAATTAAACACTGCCATCAAACAAAGTAAAGTATCATATTATGAGGCATACTTCCTAGAAAATCAAGGCAAAATGCGTGAGACTTGGAGAGGAATCAACACTATCCTCTCTAAGAAAAACAAAACAACTGGGCAGCCTATGTCTGTTATGGGAGATAAATCCGAAGTTCTGAACCCAAAAGAAATAAGCAATGTTTTTAACAACCATTTCGTAGAGGTCGGTCCCAAACTGGCGTCCGAAATTCCTAATTCTAATGTAAACTTTGAACAGTATATTGAACGAACAGATTCGGAGTTTGACCTTAAGGAATTTAACATCAACGATATTTATAATCTCATCCAAAAACTACCAACTAATAAGGCTAGTGGACTAGACGACATCCCGGCCAAACTTCTGAAACATTGCGCCTCAACCGTAGCAGAGCCTTTAACACATATCTTCAACTTATCTATCAGGCAAGGCATCCTACCGTCAGACTGGAAAAAAGCCAAAGTCTATCCCATACATAAAGAGGGACCCAAAGCCATCCCTAACAACTATAGACCCATTTCGGTTCTTTCAGTTGTCGTTAAGATTCTAGAAAGAGGCGTTTTTAATCAGTTTTACACATACTTAGTTGAAAACAATCTGTTAAATAAGTTCCAATCGGGCTTCAGACCATTACATTCCACAGTAACTGCCCTCTTGGACCTAACAAATGAATGGTTCTTAAATATTGATAATGGCCTTACAAATGCTATCATATTTTTGGATCTAAAAAAGGCCTTCGATACTATTGACCACTCTATCCTACTATCGAAAATGAAGCTCTACGGAGTAAAAACTAAAACCCTATCCTGGTTCTCGAACTACCTTACCGATCGTATCCAAAGGACACTAGTAAATGGCACTCTGTCTGACCCAAACATAGTCAGTTGTGGAATTCCTCAAGGGGCTATTCTAGGTCCATTACTTTTTTTGCTTTATATTAACGACTTGCCAAATTGCGATTTAATGTCTAATGTCCGTATGTATGCAGACGACACCAACTTTACTTTTGCCTCTAGCAATCAGGAGGAGTTTCTCTCTGCTATGAATAATGATCTAATTAGTGTGCAAGAATGGCTTATCGCCAATAAATTAAGTCTAAATACTACTAAAACTAAATGCATGTTTCTTGGAACGCGCGCCAAACTTGCCCCAATACCTGATGATCCGAACGTAAGCACAAATGGCAGTCAAATCAATAGAGTTAAATCTTATAAATGTCTCGGTGTTCACGTCGATGAGTTTCTTACATGGGAGACTCATATTGACAACATTTCTAAAAAGATTGCCAAGGCACTTGGTATTTTACGAAGACTCAAGCCATTCGTGCCTTATAATCTTTTAATTTCTATCTATAATTCACTGATAGTCTCACATTGTGATTATTGTAGCACTGTCTGGGGAAGTCTGGGTAAAGGCCTTTCTCAGAAACTTCAAAAACTTCAAAACAGAGCTGCTAGAATCATTACAGGCTCTAATTATGACGTTAGATCAAAAGACATCTTAGCCATGCTTAATTGGAAAGACTTAGAAGAACGACGCCACTGCCAATTGGGAAGCGTTATGTACAAAACCATGAATAACCAAGTTCCGCCATATCTAACTGATTTATTTACCAAAACAAACACAATTCATCAGCATAGTTTGCGCCGTTCTCAGAATAGTCTCTTCATTACAAGACCCAACACCGAAGCCCTAAAAAAGAGTTTTTCATACAGAGGGGCATCTCTATGGAACAGTCTACCTAAAGTAGCACAAGAGTCTACAAGTATTAAACAGTTTTCTAAATACTTGTAGCCTCTTTTTTAATTCTACCGCATCATTTTTTAGTATTTAAGAAGCGAACATATTTAAATAGAATATTCTTATTTTTTATTACCTAATTATTATTAATCTTGTCAATATTATTATTGTTATCATTAACTTAGAACTAGACACACGGCTCTCTGGAAGAGCATCTTTGTAATTTTCATGATGAATGAGACTCCGTGTATAAATAAAGAGTATGTATGTAAGCTACCTTCTCGTGAGCTCAAAAGAAGCCGCCTAATTATCTTGTTTTAATTGCGTTCGCCGCATGTATAGTTGGACGTTCGAATCGAGACAAAGTGTTCAAATTCTGTTGGTCATGAGTTAATATTCGGTTGTGGCCGTTCTTTTGCTGGTCAGTCAACAAAATATAAACTTTGGGCATTGCTAGTATAGGGGCGGATCCAGGATTTTTGAAGGGGGGTGGCTGTCAAATTGTTTTTGTTTGGGAACATGCAGGGGGTGGCTGTCATATATTTTTTGTTTGGGAACATGCAGGGGGTGGCTGTCATATATTTTTTGTTTGGGAACATGCAGGGGGTGGCTGTCATATATTTTTTGTTTGGGAACATGCAGGGGGTGGCTGTCATATATTTTTTGTTTGGGAACATGCAGGGGGTGGCTGTCATATATTTTTTGTTTGGGAACATGCAGGGGGTGGCTGTCATATATTTTTTGTTTGGGAACATGCAGGGGGGTGGCTGTCATATTTTTTGTTTGGGAACATGCAGGGGGTGGCTGTCATATATTTTTTGTTTGGGAACATGCAGGGGGTGGCTGTCATATATTTTTTGTTTGGGAACATGCAGGGGGTGGCTGTCATATTTTTTTTGTTTGGGAACATGCAGGGGGTGGCTGTCATATATTTTTTGTTTGGGAACATGCAGGGGGGTGGCTGTCATATATTTTTTGTTCAGGAACATGCATTGCCTCTGTAAAATGCTTCAATTTGGCCAGTCCAACCATCCCTTAATCTATTTTCAATTCGCTGAACAATAATTTTTCACAAATACCTATACAGTTAGCATCCAAATTACCTAATACACCTTCGCGAAAACATAATACTCCAAAACGACGGAGAAAACGTCATTTTTGTAATGCTCGAAAACCTTAATACAAATAATTAATTTGGTATTGATGCTGTTCACCCTCGACTTGTACATATAGCTGTAGTGGAGCTACGCAAACCCCTAGTATGTGTGATTAATTTGTATATTGCATCAGGAGTTTTTCCTGACTGTCTTAAGATTGCTAAAGTATTACCAATTTTTTTAAAAGGTGACAAAAAAAGCACGAATAAATATAGACCAATATCGATTTTTCCTAAGCTTTACGAGAAAGTCATTTATAACCAAATACTGGATTATCTTTTACAGTATGATATATTTTCTGATAAACAGTTTGGTTTTCGTAAGGGGGTTATAGTACTTCTGATTGCCTTTAATCTTTATTGACGAAATTACTAATCACCTTTTGCTGTTACTAATGATCTTTATCGATCCGATAATCTTTAATTTGTTTAAATCGTATATCCCTCAGACATTTTTTGTACATGGAACTTTCTCAGACTATTGCTTGATGTCACACGGAGTACCGCAATTCTTTTAGGTCCCTTGCTTTTCCTTACTTATATAAATAACTTACCTGAATGCTCTTATTTCTCAATAAGGATGTTTGCAGATGATCGACACATCACTAACGGCAACTAGTCAAGAACTCTATACTATAATTAGTAATACTGATCAATCGCGAAATTCAAAATATAACTGACTGGTTGATCGTTAATAGATTGATATTAAATATTGATAAGACCAATTACCTTATATTTCAGCCCCAACAGAAGCAAACATACAATCTTTACCCCCCCCCCCCCCCCCCCCCCCCCCCCCCCCCCAGTATAACAATTTATAATAAACCGATTCTAAACTGTTATGTAATATCACAGGCAGCCCAGACTCGACATATATTTCCCGTTTTTTGGGTTACCTGTGGTATGTTTCATAAGCGATCTCGGAAGAGTTTACATGATTGCTCCTTGTGAATTCTCTTTTCCGATTCCTACGAAATAAATCTTCAATAATAAAACATTGATACTTAATGAAGTTTTGTGAGTGATTTTGGGGTGATTTGGGGACTTCTAAAGCAGTTTATTAAGCCTCGAGGTTTTGACGGTTGGCCGCGTGCATGTCTACCTCATAGCTACAAATATACAAACAAATTTGAAGAGAGGACCAGAATGTTGATCAGGCTTTGAAAAGGTGATGATTCTCGGAGCATTTTTTGTAAGATAACAATACTGAGGATTTAGAGTTGTATCATAAGTATTTCCCAAAATTAACAAACTATATGCTATTAAAGGATAAATAAGCTAGAGAATAATATAACTGAACTAATATTTCCTTAGTAACGAAATGCCTTCATTTAGAAAGAATACCCACACCAGATACTTTCTTTCCTAATTCATGTATGTGTTTTTTCCAACTTAGGTGAGAATCTATCATTAATCCTAATACTTAACATATAAATCCTCTTTAAGCTCACATCACTCCTATCAAACTAGAAGTTCTAGCTCTCATAATATTTATATAGAATACTCTCTCTCGTTTGAATGAGACATTTTTTTCCATTTGTTACTGGCTCTCAAAACATTAAAGATATCACAAGCAAAGACATTAAAAAAAGCTCCAGTACTACTGCATTAACTGTTTGCCGTCCCAAAAGATCCTTTGGATGTGACGTCATAAAAAATCTAAACTATGAGATATATAAAGCTGTTCTTTTAATGTGATTTAGATATCGGCATTGTCAGTATTCTTCGAAAATTTTACGCCGATACGGT
Organism: Actinernus sp. WN-2022; assembly: GCA_030867875.1. NCBI lineage: Eukaryota > Metazoa > Cnidaria > Anthozoa > Actiniaria > Actinernidae > Actinernus > Actinernus sp. WN-2022. The sequence continues at coordinate 30,709,738 of JAOWCC010000577.1, forward strand.
AATTCGTTTTTGAGTTACAGTATTTTGAATGTTGTGACAGCCTAGCTCAGCGCGTTTCCTAAATGTAATAAAAATACATATATTTCGGTCAATTTAAAATGTTAGAGTTGAAAGTGATATCTAAAGTGTTTTGAAGTGAACGCTAATCTAATTGATGGGAAAGACAGCTTTATTTTAGAGTAAGATTTCGGCCGCCATCTTGGTGTACCAATACTAATCAAACTGTTATTGTAAATGCCCACCACAAGTGTTGTAACGTACTTGCTAACGATGTCCTTGTCCTACAATCCCAATATCCTTGATCTTTTTTTCTAGCTGTTACTTTTTTACACACCTGGAATCTTATTATTGTATCAAATACAAGGTTTATAGTGACAAAACAATAAATATACCTACCTACCTGTTTTGTTTTGTTTTAAACCGGTGGAAGAGATTGTTTTAACTTGAAAAGATTATAAACTACATATCTTTAAGCAACCTGTAATTTACTTTTTTTACCATATGTAAGGTGACACAACCTGTTATCGGACAGTTTATTTTGATCGCTTCCAATCGTATAACGAAGAGGGCTATTGACAATGTTTTTCTTCCTTCGTGATCCTAATAGTTGTGACTACGTTTGCATAACCTGATTCCTTTCGAATTTCGATATTCTCATTGAAAATCGACTTAATATATTCGTTGTTAACAAACCCATTATCGGACACATTACCCTACTATCGGACAGGCAATACCTATTATCGGATACTCGATGTTTCTGCGCTTTGTAACCATCGGAAAACCTTCAAACATGTTTGGATTGAGCTAGAGTTATTTAGGTCTGTAAAACGTACTTCATTTCGGGCAACAGTGGCGGCAATAAGCGTTGGTGTTACATAGCCATTAGGGACCTTACGCACCAACGGCTGTGACGACGGGACGTAAAAAAAGTGTTTTTTCCCCGCGAAATTAGGGTTTATCGCTTTTCACATCCACGTTTTCGAAAAATATGATTAATATAGAGTTCCGTTCATGCCGAACTAAAAAACGGAGTGGTTTTCTTTCTTACGTTCGCGGTTCTTCAATAACGCGAAATTTGGGGTTTTCGCGTTGTGTTTATGCAGAGAATAGGGACCTTACGCAACTAGGACGGCAACGGCAGTGACGACGGGAGGTAGAAAAGTGTTTTCTCCCGAAATCTGGTGTTTACTAGTTCCTTTATTCGCTTATAATTACGTTTCACATCCAGATCTTCGAAAAATATGATAAGCATAAAGTTTTGCTCACGCCGAACTAAAAACAGAGTGATTTACTTTCTTACGTTTGCGTTCTCTTGTAAATGTAAACTTTGGGGTTTTGACGTTGTGTTTTTCCAGGCAACGGTTGAAATGAAGGCGTGCATTTTCACGTGCATTTATTGAATTTTGTAATTAAGGGTATTGTTTTATGCCGTCGTCCTAGACTTTGCCGTCCTGGTTGCGTAAGGTCCCTATTGGTCAAATCATAGTTAATAGAGTGGAATGTCAAATGAAGACGGGTAAACAGACAGATTTTGAGAGTCAAGGAACAAGATGATAGGGTTAGTATCGATATAAAGTGCATGAAGAGTCTCGGAAAGGCGTGAAAACGTTTCTGTGTGCCTCCTCAAGGGAGATATTTATTTGTTTCCATGCGTGTCTGATAATTCGTTCTGTACGATAATAGGTTGTGTTACCTTATGGATAACGGAGTTGGAGTAAACTGAAGAAACATCCGGGAACTAAGTGGCGTGTTTCGCGCGTAACCCGTCCCACATATTCAAGATTAAAATCCTTTGTTTTACTTCTTCTAAACTCGTTCTGAAACTGCTTAGTGCGAGGCTACGCGTGGAAATATATTGTTAGTAGCTAACATGGCCGGGAACTAAGTGGCGTGTTTCGCGTGTAACCAGTCCCACATATTCAAGATTAAAATCCTTTGTTTTACTTCTTCTAAACTCGTTCTGAAACTGCTTAGTGCGAGGCTACGCGTGGAAATATATTGTTAGTAGCTAACATGGCCGGGAACTAAGTGGCGTGTTTCGCGTGTAACCCGTCCCACATATTCAAGATTAAAATCCTTTGTTTTACTTCTTCTAAACTCGTTCTGAAACTGCTTAGTGCGAGGCTACGCGTGGAAATATATTGTTAGTAGCTAACATGGCCGGGAACTAAGTGGCGTGTTTCGCGTGTAACCCGTCCCACATATTCAAGATTAAAATCCTTTGTTTTACTTCTTCTAAACTCGTTCTGAAACTGCTTAGTGCGAGGCTACGCGTGGAAATATATTGTTAGTAGCTAACATGGCCGCTGTGTGCCGAGAAAGGACTTACTGACTGGCCTGGACTGCGAATATAAAACCCCTCCCGTCTACTGATCAGATCTCCCCCGTCATAACAATTACACTCACGACTGACTAGAACTCACCTCCTAGAACTGGCTATCAGCTAATTTTAAAAAAACCTGACAAAGAGCGCTATTGTTAGTTGCTTACTTGTCACTTGCTTGTTTACAGAAATTTTACGGCAGGTTTACTGCAGGATAGCAATATAATATATAGGGGGCTGAATGAAAGAACATGCAGGTATTCTAACTGCGATCGTTGCAAAGAAGGCTTACTCGGTTCTTAGTGACAAATCATTTTGTTTCCGGCTCTGCAAGCCCGTTGGCGATAAATCGCGTGTAAAACATATAAAAATATACGGCAAAACAGAACTTGCCGAGCTCTTTTCCACGGCATGAATATTTACCACATTAAGTATGTAGATCATGTGAATTAAGAGTGAACAACTTTAAGGCTTACTTCGACAATTTGTAATGTTTTTTCGTTGTGTTTCCGCAGCGAGAACATTCAAAATGTATAGGCTCTATTATTTTCGATCGTTGAATACTTTTTCCAGCGATCACAACGATCAAATGGAAACGTAACCGGGCAATCAGCGATCGCTACGAATGCTGGAGTGGTTTCCATTTAAACTTCTCGATCGTCACTATATCTGAGCACGTTCTTCAGCGATCGTATCTAGCAATCATATGTTAACCGGGCTTTACTGACGTACGCGTGATGCGTGATGTGTGACGCGTGACGTAAGCACATAACGGGTGAGCGGCCTTGTGTTTCCCCGCCGCCGCCCATGGGTGTTGCCGCTGAAGCCGGAGGTGAGTTTATTTCCTTTCAGCATTACGAAAGCGGATATAGAAAAAGGAAGACTCAAATTTGATGACTGGAAGAGAAAACATTCAAACGATTGCCTCAACTCCTGAGAAGTTTACTTAAAGACCTATAACCCTTGCAATTTTCATAGCTACGAACCTTCGAAATGTTTTGAATACTTCTGTGAAGAAAGTTTTGGTTTACAGAGATTACTCAATGTTCTACGCTTGTTTGAAATCGTGCAAATTTGACCTTTCCTGACCCATGACCGCGTAAGTAAAAGCCTGGGTCGATACCTGGGTAGACGTCATCTCATTGATGCATTATTCTCCATGGCGCCTTTCTATCACAACATCGATACATAGAAAATATACAGTTTGTGAGTTAGTAAAGAAAAGTCATTTTAGTTAACATGTTAAGTATTTCTTCAAATGATTGCAAAGCCGAAATTATTATATGACGTTTATACAGGAATCAACCCATGCAGGCTTTTACTTACGCGGTCATGGGTCAAGGTAAAATTTACACGGCTTCAAGTATTCACTGTAAACCAAACCTTTCTTCACAGAAGTACTCAACACATTTTCGGAGGTTAATAACTATAAAAATTGCAAAAAGGGTTAAGGCACATTGTGCTGTAGTTACGCGCCGGTTCAGTTGGCAAGGTTTTTTTCGCTCTCGATGCGAGAGTTTCCAACATGTCTCTGTTTCAGTGTTTTGCGGTTTTTCTATTCAGTCCTGGTATACATGACCGATTCAGCTTCCCTTATTATTTCACATCACCCGTCTTCACCCTTGAGTAAAACAATTTTCTGTATCCCAAGAGGAAATGTATACATTTCTAGAATTCGAAAAGAAAGGACTGAATTATGTTGAAGCCTAGAGCAGTCACGTGGTCTTAAATTGGGCAAACTGAATTAGTCTATCCCTGGTTACAATTTGAATATTGTCACATAAAATTGTAACTTGTCAATTTCTTTCACACGATCTCAGAATTTTGCAGTACAGTTTCCTCTAAGCAGTTCTTCCGGCGTCGTGAACACTTTATTTCGAACAGCCTTTTATTAAATCAGTAGAAACGAAATGAAGGGAAAATATCGCCATGTCCATCCTAAATGTAAATTAGAACAATTTTCGCCATCATTGTGTCTTGAAGAAGTTTCATTGCCAAAATGCTAGCATTATTCCCAAATGCCTTGCCAAAATGCCTTGCCAAAATGCTTGCCGCAGCTCGTGGCCGAGGTCGTGCGACAGTGATGATTTGGTACGATCGTATACACCTTTCAATGAATGGGAGATAGGGTATTAGGGTATTCCCAGACCGAAATGAATTATGGTTCTGTTCGACATGGCTTACGGTTTATTTATCCATTTTTAGCCTGTGTACAGCCGTCCGACATTTAAAAAATGCCTTATTCGCTAATTTCCTATTCCCTAATGCCCTGTTCCTTAACTCCCAGACAACATTAATTGAAATAGATATACTTTTTGTATGTTGATCGAGACGGATTTTAATGTCAAGATACACAAATCGATTTGGGTGATCTTCTGCATAGTGTGTCATCGGCTGTAAGGCCTAGGCGGTCGCAACCGCTAGAAGTTAATAAAAACTTCTTCTTCTGTTCATGTTTCGAGAGTTTCTTTATAAGAGAGAGCATATCGGAGCATTTTAGCAACCTTGTACGAGCATTTTGGTGAACAATTTGAGAATTTCAGCAAAGGGCAACAAGCATAATGTGCCAAAGGCTCCTACGAGTAAGTAGCACAAGAGAGTTTTCAATATTCAACTTTCCTAGCATACTACGGGACATACATTTGTACTGTGCTGATCTTTTTATATTTGATATGTATGTGTCGATGGTATCTGATTATGAGTTTTGAGCTGAGATTCTTGCATAGGGCCTACACAGTCTTATAAACAATGTACTTAAACACTACTTATGTATCGATATACGCTGCGAAAAAGCGGACTGCTTGTATTATGGCTGCGCAGACGTTTTCTCGCGAAATAAATTCTTTAAATGAAAACCCAAAATATGTAATATGACCTGTACTGCCCCGCGCGCGCGAAAGAGACGTCTGGGCAACGAGGCAGAAAATTCCATACTGATGACGTAGTAGATAGCCGTTTCACGATGCATAAATTAGTTGTAATTCTCAGAAGCCGAATGCGAACAACAGAGTTCTCAGTCAAGGTACATGTATATAACTACCGAGGCTGCTCGTTTGCTTGGCAGTGGATCACCGTCATGAACAACCATGAAATTCAAGCCTATTTAGCGTGTGCCGGTAGCTACATACATACATACATAATCTTTATTTCAACACGGTGTCTCATCATACATATAATGCTCTTCCCGAGAGCCGTGCATACATGAACTAATAATAAAATGACAGAAATGGATCCCTAGTTAAAAATGTGTTGTAAAAAGTGTAAATCCCTAAAATATATTATCCTAATATAAACTGCATAATTCTTATTCAAAAATTATTTGTTAATCTAAATTATAGTGTATATTTAAATAATGCCACGCTTGTCTGTCTTCTTGTATCATTGGATAAACTATTCCAGAGAACAGCCCCCCTATAATAAAAGCTGCGTTTTCCAGCTTCAGTGTGCGGTCTTGGTACAGATACGTTATAGCTTGAGTTTCTTAAGTTATAGGAATGTACAAGAGTTGTGCTTTTAAAGATTTCCTTCAAATAATTTGGAGTGCTCCCATTCATAGTTTTGTACATTAATATAGCCAGTTGCTTTGATCTTCTTGTCTCAAGATTATCCCATTCAAGTTCGTTCAACAACCCAGTTGACCGTCTATCATAATTGGAAAAGGTGACCACCCTGGCAGCTCTATTTTGTAGAGTTTGGAGTATGTCAGATATCCCTTTTCCACAGTTCCCCCATACTGCACTACAGTAATTGAAATGCGGTAGTACAAGGGAATTATACATTGTAATTAGCGTTTCGTGAGGTAGTTTGCTTCGTTCTTTCAGCGGCTCAGCCCGGTCAGCAAATTTGTCCTACGACTGTCAAAACCGCATAATAGTTGTTACTCGGGCCAGGCCTTTGGCCGCCCGAGTCTTTGTGCAGGCCGTTATTACTCGGGCTGCCTGTGGCAGGCACGAGTCTAAATCTGCAGGCCGTTATTTTTTTGTTTCATGCAGCAAAATTTCTGCGCATGCGTTAAATTATGCATTACTTGTTGGCGCTAATAGATTTATCTCCAGTCCAGTCGCCATCTTCTGCGGACGCTATCAGCTTGTTCGAGGTAGGTTTTATGCCACATTTCATTTTACTCTCGGTCATAATACATACCAGCGCAAACACCGTGATCGGTAGGCCAACACTAAAATAATTTTGACCGCGTTTTTGGCTGGTTTACCGATTTCGTACGATCTCTCTGTGTACGTTATACAGGTATACTGAATAGCTGATTTATAGCGAAATAGCGATTTACTAGCAAATATATATACTGTGGTTGAGCAGTTATGGGTTACTATCCTCTGTCGAAGTCTGAAGACATCTGAACTCCTGAACTGTGAGAGCAACACTGTCACTCGCCAACACGAAGCCAGAAATTATACACACTCAGCACTGTCACATTTATGATGAGCCAAGCAATATTCAACTCTCAAGGTAAACTTAAACAAGAATCCTTTCACGGCCGAGGTTTTGGTTCGAGAAATTAAAGGCTGCCAACAGTTCCCCTTATAGTTCTGTAATATAATGAGCAGACTGAAGTTTTGGGAATAAGAGTAAAGCTTTTAATTAGAGATAACCAACAGGCATTTCAGTTAATAATCTTTAATGCAACAGAATACCAATATGGACGGCGTAATGGACTCGTCAAGAACAGCAGCTAAAGTTACAAAGAGGCACAAATTGACCACGAATACAATTAACATGACTTCCAGAGGTTTAATAGAGAGAACAGACGCCGCGGAGAAAGAGCCGCGAGGTGGCGATCAGCGAACTTGATAAAGAGCCACAGGGTAGAAAGAACAGTAGAGAAATATAGTGATAGCTCCATCACAGGATGGACAGGATACAACTTATAATTTGGGACAAATATAAACATACATTTGAGACAATCATCTATTAGTACTCGGAACCTGCAGTATAACAGAACAGCAGACTAAATTGCAAACGTGTGTTACATGAATAAGTAGTGTTTACAGTAAAAGGTCAACTACTTTAATTTACATACGAGAAAAACAAAAATATTAAATTACATATATATACTAGGGGAGCAGAGAATGAAAGTCCGCGCTACCGGCCACTCCTAAAGACTGCTAATATTCAGCTAATAATTCTTCACTTTGGTTATTACTAAGAGGATTTCAAATGAAAGTGTATTTCATCTTCAATCTCATTGGGAACACAGGGCACCATCAGAAATCCGAAGAAGGGTAGTCGAATATAAAAATCCTGGAACGCAAAATATCAAAGAAAATAACCTGCCCTGCACAACCAAGGGGCCAAAAAAATGTGCATCTTGAGGAAGTCCTACCTCTCCCATCCACATTTCTAATGGTGCTTCCCTTGGACACTGAAAACACTAGGGGAAATGCAAAACGTCTCCTGGTGTGTGCTCACCTTAAAAGAGTGTCTGGCTGCATTGATGTATTTTCAAAACCTACACACAGCACAGCAGGCCACTTTTCAAGCCAGCTCTTTTGCCATGTCAGTACAGTAGCCGAAGAGGTTTAAGCTAAATAATGCAGTTATTTTCAAGGTATACTACCGAGGCTGCCCGTTTGCTTGGGTGAACGGCCATCACGTTTGTGATTCATAGCGCACTTTAATACATGTAATGTTTATTCATAGCCGAGATTCACTGCCTAGTAAAACATCCGGCTTGAAAAGTGGCCCTGAACGATTTATCCGGCAACAACAACTCATCCAGTGTTCTGTGATAATTCAGTGTGTGTAGGTTTATATGAAATTATAAACAACTATTACAATACCACTTTTTGATCACTTACTTGTAAATGTTTTGACAGTACGATATTTCGCTTTTATGCTAGCCGCTGAAAGAACTATGCAACTGAAGGAGCCACCAACAGCACCGACACACGATAAATATGCTTGAATTTCATGGTTGCATGTCCACTGCCAAGCAAACGAGCAGCCTCGTTAGACATATACCTTGAAAAGAACTCTGTTCAGTGTTTCTGTCTCGTTGCCCAGGCGTCTCTTTCGCGAGTGGGGGAGCGAAAGAGTCGGCTGGTTTGCCAGGCTACGCGCGCGCTTTCCTGGCCGTACGGGGTTGACGTGATGGTTCTAAACGAGTAGTTATTTAATTGGATGCATTTTTATGACAGTTGTACTTACTGTGCAAGCCTAATTTTCAGCCGGCTTGTTTTGAATGTTGCATGCTGACGTAAAAAATGAAAGTAAAAATAATTATCCAAAAAACAACCGTGAGCACGCCGGTTGGTGCAGTGTCATTTATAACTTACACAACTGTTTTCCGTACGGCTGGGCCCGGTTATTCGAGCCAAGCAGGGTGTCGCTAATCCGAGGTTAAAGTGTACATATATCCTAGCGGGGATGAAGTTACCCTTGCTTCGAACAACCGAGCCCAGAAGTTTATTTACATAATCAAAGACTAAATTATTGAAAATGCCTTTAATGTCCTTCAGAACTGCCGGCTCAAAGTGCAAGTGCACTTCATTATTTTCTGCCGGCTCTAAATTAAGTCACGCTATGTCTAAATGAGACCTGCCTTGGCTTCAGAAGTGCCATGCCGCCCGCTGTTTTTTTGCCGGTTCGATCTTTTCTGTTTTTCAGAGCCGGATGCAGATTATAGCAGGTACATGTGAATGGGGAGATCCGAAAACAGGAAGAATCGTGTCTCAAATGAACGGTATTTTTTTAGATCAGTAAAGGACGACAGTACACGCTTGCGGCTGATTCTTGTTATTTACTGGAAGTGTTTAAATTACCAGAGTAACACTGTTTGATATTAAACTCTGTACCGGCTTTACATAACGCGGTAAATCGTGACGACATTGAGTTAAGAGGAAAAGGAAATGTCACAATGCTTTACGTGCGGTAAGCAGGTCGTAGTGTGTTGTCGTAAGTGCCGTACGTCTTTGAACGAAACAACGCCAACTATACAGCTGTCAAAGTTTGTTTCACGGTAGCTTCAGTAGAAGTATGTCCCCCGGGGGGGTTCTTCCTATATTCGGCTGGTAGGGGTGATCGTCGTATTTTTTAGGGTTTGAAATCGGCGATTTAGTATTTTTAGGGGTTGTCCAAGCGAAATCCATTTTTCAGGGTGGGAAAATTTTCACGGTTTGGTATGTTTTAGGGTATTTTTCGAGGTTTTCCGACGGTCACCCCTACCCTTTTTACCTTGGGGGATCTCACTGTCCACTCCGTCACGTCAGGTTTGCGGCTTAGTCCTACTTGCGGCTTAGTTCTACTATCTTAGTCCTACCAATTACGAGAGAAACCAAAACGAAGATTATATGACAGATCTCGAAGAAGAAATATCGAGCTTCTCAGTCAAAGTGGATATAATACTTCAAGGCGATTTCAACGCCAGAACAGGTAGTTTACAAGAGTATGTATTGTTTGATGACGAGAAATTCATTGATGTTCCTGAAGATTATGTTGTTGATGACCCTATTAAGAGATATTCTCAAGATGGAAATAATACTGATTTACGAGGAAAATCGCTCATCGATGTTTGCACAGGAAACAATCTCAGAATATTAAATGGTAGAATAATAGGGGACTCTGCAGGTAAAAAAACATGCTTTCAGTATAACGGAAGTAGCTTAGTAGATTATATAATTGCAGACACAAGCATGATCCCCAAGGTACAATTTTTAGCAGTTAATCCACTACAACTTGACATTTCTGATCACTGTCAAATTTCGTTTGGTATTAAAATGAACGATTTCACACACAAACAAATTCAACTCTAGCAAACTTCATAAACAAAATATTATTGATAAACGAAGAAGCGAAAAATAGACTCCCGAGATCCTCGCATCTGAGGAATACAAAGATAAACTCGAGGAAATTCTGAGTAATTCTGAAATAAATGACATAAATGATTTAAGCCAATTAACAAGAAACTTTACCGGGGTTCTTATAGAAGCTTGTGAAAAGGCAGGTATGAAATAAAGGGATAGGAACGTTAAAACAAAAGAGGGAAATCAACAATCTAGCTGGTTTGACCAGGACTGTAGAGCCGAAAAAGAAAACCTTAAGTCGATCGGAAGAAATGTCTGTCAGGACCCAAACAATGACGAGCTAAGAAAACATTTACACGTTGAGAAAAAGCGATTCAGAAAACTATGCAAAAAGAAAAAGACAATCAATAGAAGCTAGATTAAAGAAACTAGACCATAAAAATCCGAAGAAATTGTGGAAAGAACTTAAAGGCCTTTTCAATATAAATAAAAAACGGACCAATCAATCATGCCCTGTAAAAATACAAGAATCTTATGAACATTTCAAAGATTTGAATGCTCAACACAAAGACAACACAACGAACACGACCAGCACCCCAAATAACCATACGGAACAAATAGGAGTATTGGACTATGAAATAACGATAAAGGAGGTAGAGGAGGCCATCGAAAAGTTGAAATGTAAGAAGGCAGTGGGTATCGATAACATCAAATGAAGTCCTTATATCGGGTAAAACAGAACTTACAAAACCCCTGACTTCACTATTTAACACGATTCTCAAATCAGGGATTTATCCACAGGAATGGAGCATAGGCCTCATAATCCCTATTCACAAAAAAGGCGACCGGACAAATATAGAGAATTACAGAGGCATAACCCTTTTATCCGCACTCGGTAAGTTATTTACATCTATTCTGAATCAGAGGTTATATGGATACCTATCAGAAAAAGGAATTCTAAAAAAGAGCAGTTCGGATTTAGAAAAAAACACTCCACAGTTGATAGCATCTTCGTCCTGAAAGGCTCATCGACAAATTCGTAAAAAGTAAACCAAAAAAAAGAAAAACAACATGTTGTTTACCTGCTTCGTCGATTTTAAAAAAGCATTCGACAGCATACCAAGAGAAAAAATATTTGAAAAACTAAAACAGGCAGGTATCAATGGCAATTTTTTCTCAATATTACACTCGATGTACTCTAATGATTACTCGGCGGTCAAAAAAGATGACGTTATTCGCATTCTTGGATATTAAAACTAAATCATCTGCGTAAAGTATATTGCTCAGATTGACATTATATATAAATATCGGGTCTTCCATGCCCGCACGGTCTAACGTTTGTGGTAAGTCACTTAAAAATAAGTTAAATAGGGTAGGACTGAGCATGCAGCCTTGTTTAACTCCAGCATAGCATCTGATGCCTAGATTGTCTCGAAGTCTATTGTAGCTCCAACAAACTAACCGTCAACAAAGTCAAAACAAAAGTCATCGTTTTCAACAATAACGGCAAACGAATGAACAATTATATTTTTTATTATAATAACGATCAACTAGAAAACGTCCGTATGTATAAATATCTCGGGCTCACTTTCAGTGCATACGGAAATTTCACTGTTGCAAAACAAGAACTAAAAAAGTCAGCACTAAAAGCTCTGTTTAAACTCAAACAAGAGCCCATCTAGGCTTTTACTCGGGCCACATGAGATTGAAGATGAAATTACACTTTCATTTGAAATCCTCTAGTAATAACCGAAGGGAAGAATTATTAGCTGAATTCAGCAGTCTTTAGGAGTGGCTGGTAGCGCGGTGACATTCATTCTCTGCTCCCCTAGTATATATATATATGTAATTTAATACTTTTGTTTTTCTCGTGTATGTAAATTAAAGAAGTTGACCTCTACTTTAATATTCATGTTACGCACGCTTATAGCAGAGTGCGGTAATTACGTCACAAGTCTAGACCCCCCGCCAAGACTCAGACAAACAAACCGCTTTTCTTGTATCAACTTACAAGAATTGACTAGCACTTCAGTTCGTCCTCTGTCTATTCTACCAGAAATGACTGCTTTCCTGGACCATATTTTGAAAGGGAACCTGATGATTATACTGTCGAACAGCTTAAACTTTGGCTGAAATACAGAGGATTGAAACAAAGCGACAAACGTTGATCTTGTCAAGCGAGTTTTGCATCTCCGCTGGCCAACCAACGAGACATGCTTACTATATAGACTGTCAAGTCCTATTTAAACTGTATCCCAAACTCATCTTTTCCCATGCAATATCGTTGTAAGACTTCACCTAAACATTGAAAAGTTACAAAGGTCAGGTTTTCCTGTATTAAGGCAAAAACAAAAGAATGTAGCCGCATGCCGAGTGCAATCATCTTCTTCAATAAAACTCATCGGAGACCAAAGCTGTTATGGCTGGAAGAGCATATACATTAAAACTATGAACTGATAGCATCCTAAAATTCGGCAATCTTGCTTATGCTGGTGTGCTCTTTCAAACCATTATGTTATTGTTTGCATTTATCGAGTTTTGAAATTTAATACCTGCAGCTCCGAAAGAAATTAACTTCATTTGTGCTCAGAAAATAAATCAAAGCATTGTAGATGTAGGCTTTGCTTCCAAAATTTATTTAGAATCCACTGATAAATTCAAGTAAACTTAATGGTTGAACAGTAGTTCCTTCTCATTGTTTACTGGTGGATACATAATCAGGGTTTCAGTAATTTATAGCCACTTACGTTTCATTGCCAGACCTAGTCTCGTTGTTCTGTGCTTTTAAGGTCTCTTGTACAAACATTTATCCAATGCTGACATTTCTCACTGAATTTGCTGTAAAGGTTTTTGAACAGAAAAGCCGCTCCTCCTGTGAGTGATCAAAAAGGCCGAGAAAAGATGAGAAACCTGATCTACTAGCGGTGTACCGATCGATGCTTCATTCTCCGAGACATATCTCTTTGAGCGCCGGATTCACTCTTACATCTCCCCCAGCAACAATGCTTGGTATAGTCACCATTACTGATATGACTAGGAATCTTACTGAAGCAGCTGAAGGCATTGATTCTTTTTTTTTTATCGAAAAAAATACGAATTCGGTCCTAATTTAGTCTGCTGTTCTGCAGGTTCAGAGTACTAATAGATGAGTGTCTCAAATGTATGTTTATATTTGTCCCATATTATAAGTTGTATCCTGTCCACCTATGATGGAGCTATCACTGTATTTCTCTACTGTTCTTTCTACCCTGCGGCTCTTTGATCGCGTCCATATCGGTATTTGTTGGACTAAAGATTATTAACTGAAATGCCCGTTTTGTTTATCTCTATTTAAAAGCTTTTACCCTCCTTCCCAAAACTGCAGTCTGCTCATTATATTACAGAACTATAAAGGGAACTGTTGGAAGCCTTTAATTTCTCGAACCAAAATCTCGGCCGTGAGAGGAGTCTTGTTTACCGTGAGAGTTGAATAACTGCTTCGGTCATCATATTCTGTGCCGAGTGAGTGTTTATTACCTACGAAACATACCTCAAACAAGAGCGCCAGTTGAAATATCCTGAGCCTGTTGGGAGTGTTGGAAGGCTTTCGCAAGAGTGAACTTAAATAAAACATTAAACTGCTTACATTTGAGAGATGGGACTCCAAATTTGAGAGAAAATTCCTCGCGCCGTCGTCCACCATCTTGATTTACTGTATTTAATTATGTAAATAAATTAACCTGGCGATTGTTGCGTGACCAGCACAGTGCAATCTGATTGGTTTGAATTTGACCTTTAACGCATGCGCAGAACCCGTGCGACATGAAATAAAAAAATAATAACGACTTGCATTTTTAGACTCGGCGCTGCCACAGGCAGCCCGAGTAACAAGAAATGGGAACTTTCTTCAGATCTGACCTTAAACTCACGATCAAATTATTTGACACTTTAATCAAACCCATCCTGTTATATGGAAGCGAGGTCTGGAGAATTGACAACAACAAAGGATCTGACACAAATGATCCGATTGAAATAGTACATACTAAATTCTGTAAACTACTTCTAGGAACTACAAGAACATCTGCCAATAACGCTTGCAGAGCAGAGCTCGGTAGGTATCCCGGCCCTTAGGCATGAATCAACATTCAGAAGTATCAAATACTGGACAAAAATATTAATTAACAGAGAGCCAGAACTTACTTTTATAATATATATTGACAGTTTACAGCTAAATAAACCAACATTCTGGAGCTCTAAAATTCAAAATACCATACAGAGCCTTGGCTTCGGTAACATATGGATACTTCAGAATAATTTGCTATAGTACAGGGGACTCCTAAAGAGCATCAAACAACGATTAAAAGACATAAAACTACAATATTGGCTCAGCGATATATTTAATGATCAAAGGCAAAACCCAACCCAGGGCAACAAACTACGGGTCTACCGTACATTCAAAACAAAGTATGAATTCGAAGATTATTTGAATACTGTTAAAAACATTAAACACAGAATTACATTCACGAAATTAAGAATAAGAAATCATTGCCTACAGATTGAGAAAGGTAGACATGTTAAGCCCTATTTAAAACCAGAAGATCGAATATGCCCAACCGGCAACAAAGAAATGGAAGACGAAATACACTTCCTAATATGATGTAAAACGTTTGAGGCAATCAGGAATGATTTCTTATTCAAATTAAAAACTCTTGCTAACCTAGATAGGAGCCGTATGTCAGAAAAAGATATTTTCTTAACTATTATCAATCCCTCAAGGGAAGTTTCAACTATAGCTGCAAAATACGTGTATGAATGCATGAATGCCAGATCTGTCACGATACAAGGATCTTAATATTTTAATTAGAACTTTTATATTTATTAGCTACTTTAAAAGTCTATTAGCAACAATCTGATGTACCTATGTAGTACAAAGAGCTAATAAAAAATATGTTATGTTATGTTATGCGGCTGTGGGCTTCACAACCACATAAATTTTTACTGAATAACGTGACGGCATTGTTCTTTTCTCTGGTTTGCCACAAGTTGCTTTCCAGCCACAAAAAAGCCTGTCCGAATTAGCATATCATAATAATGTGAAGTTCAACACGCTTTGGTTGCGTGGTTAAACAAGTAGTTGGCTAGGCTTGCCACACGTCGACTACTCCATGATCGGATTTTCAACAAAGCCGTCCAACATATCTCACAGACAACAAATCTCACAAATGGACTTTGAGAAAGCCTTGTAGTTGACGTGAAATCGCTCAAAAAATCGAACCATTTACAGACTTTGAAGGACTATGCAAAAAGTCGAGTGTAAAAAGGGGAGAATTTTGCAGACATTTTACAGATCGACTGAAAAATGTCTCAAAATATGTACACATTTCCAGAAAATGTTACTATATATTTAAAGTAAAAATGGCTGTAAATTTGTACAGTTTAATACAGACATTTTACAAAGACATTAAAATATTTGTAAAATGCTCACATATTACAGGCATTTTACGTAGTTCTTCAAAGGCTGTAAAAGGTTGATTTTCCACTAAGTCAATTAAATGACAAGCCGTGCAATACTGCATGCCGCATGTACATATTAATAATATTAATACACTGAACCAACTAGTGGACTATTACAAATCCTGCATTCTGATTTGCTGCCCTACTATAGGTCTATTTGTGATAGCCCATGGTAGAGAAAAACCGAACGCATTTTCAAGAAATAACATTTTTCAACTTCAATTTGTTTCTTTCTATTATTTCTACTGTCCGACTAGTTAGTTTATACTAAAACAATTAGACCTCTTCGGCTGTGCCTCATGGGCTATTGACTCGTAGCCCATTCGGTCTGCGGGTCTAATTGTTAAATAGGCTTTAGTGAAAATACTCAGCAACAACGTGCGAGTTAATATGAGTACAAATAATGATCATAAAAGTATAGCAAATACAAATTAACTATGACAATAAGTTATGATAGTTTTCATAATATAAGCCGCTAACTACAATCCTGGTCAAATGTCTTTGGGACACACTACTTCTAACGTAGTGATGACCAGTTGCCTACAATATTCGAGTCAGGTATGCGTTGTCGCAATATGCCACCCCTCCGCCAGGGATATTGGGTCATTGAACAGGCGACTTTACATTTTATGTATCAACATTAAATTGGGGAGGAGGGGGATAAAAACTCTGAAAAGTCACACATTCTCAAAAAATACTAAGTGTCCCAACACTTTTGACCACGACTGTATAAAAAAAATAGGAGAATGCTAGCCAACTGACGTGGCAGGCTCTTATTGTTGGAATCTACATCGTGTATTCTGCTTCCATCGCTGCTTAATGATGTCACAATAACGTCATGAAGATAATAACATTTGCAGCATTGAATGAAAATGACAGTAAAGTACTAAAATATTTTGTGAAAATGATATAAAAAGGCGATTTCTGCCGCAGTAGCTGAGAGGGTTGTCCAATACTCTGACAAATTTATGCATAGCATTGTATTGTATTATATCGACATAGCTTAACAATACAATACAATAGTAGAACGAAGCAATACAAAACAATGCTATGCATAAATTTGTCAGAGTATTGGACAAGTATGGTAGCTGAGTATTGACGTCATAAGTTACTCTGATTATGAAACCAATAGCACCACTGGAAAGAGCAGCCAAAATAGATTCAGAATGTCACAACGTTTCACCCCCTTTTAACCAATGGTAAAAGGGGTGAACCGTTGTAATTTTTTCTGCTTTTTACTCCCATGTCAAAGCATGACTTTTCAACCTATTTTTGCTGCTCTTTCCAGTGATGTTATTGGTTTGGCAATTAGAGCAAGCTATGACGTCATAAATAGTGATGAACCTGGCCTTGTGGTGAACCGTTGTGAACGGTAAAAACAAGCGGCTCCAATACTACGGAAATGTTCTTTTCACGTCATCTTTTAAAAAAGCGATGGACTTCAAACAAAATACATGAGATGTACCTACTTTGGCTGCTCTTTCCAATGATGTTATTGTTTGGCAAGCAGAGCAAGTTATGACGTCAAAAATAGGGGTGAACCGTGTGGTTAACAGTTATAACAAGCCCCAATACTGCCGAAATTGTTGTAACTTTTGAGCTTTGTACTTTCTCCTGTGGTAAGGCATGACCATTTGAATCTACTTGGGTTGCTGTTTCCAATGATGCAACTTTTTGCGCAATTAGAGCAAGCTATGACGTCATAAATAGTGATGAACCGTTGTAAACGGTAAAAATAAGCTCCAATACTGCAGAAATGTTCTTTTCACGTCATCTTTTAAAACTGACACATTTAAGTGTTTTCATTCAATTCTGCAAAGGTTATTTTTTACGACTTTTTTTCAAACATTTAAGTACTTTACTGTCATTTTCATTCAATGCTGGGAATGTTATTATCTTCATGACGTCATTGTGACGTCATTGAGCAGCGATGGACTTGAAACAAAATACACGAGATGTAGATTCTGACTTTAAAATAGCTTGCCAAATGTGGCTAGAATTCTCTTAATTCTCGAGATTCTACAGCCGATTTTACCTCGGACGTTTTTCAGACAATCCTGGTCAAATGTCTTTGGGACACACCAGCCTAGTCCCTAGGCCTTCTGGCTTTGTATTTTGTCTGAGTGGGTTAATGGGATCCTTGTGGTTTGTAATGGCTTGGACGTCACTGCTCACAAGTTGGTCGGTGGTCATAGAGTGAACTGCATGCTATGAACCCGCTAGTCGCTAAAGACGCACTGCCGTGACAAGCGTATCTGCGCTAAAATTGTTTCCCTGCTGGTAGAGGTCTCTCTCTGTCCTGGTAAAATGGAAGGCGAGGGAGAGACCTCTGCCGACATCCAACGCTTTTTCTGTCGCGCATGCGTGAAGTTTCCTTGGCAACAAGTGACGCGATCTCACGTGTACTTATGAGCGCACGAAACAACTGTAACAAACAACTGACGCGTACAACTATTTCCGGTAAAACGTGTTTTCGAAACTGGTTTGACTCGTCCATGACTGTGGACGGCAAGCGTCGGATGTCGGCAGAGGTCTCTCCCTCGCCTACTATTTTACCAAGACAGAGAGAGACCTCTGCTAGCAGGGAATAAAATTGTATGAAATTTCTCAGAATTTCTCCCACCGACCCCCGGGCATTATACATTTTTGAAAAACACATCAGTCAAATAACCCACTGTGGGCCAAAGAAATAAGGCAAACGCGAGTAGGTGTATTTTGAATTAGAGTGAAATAGATTCATACGAGTCGGGCTTGACTTTATAAAATAGTTAACGTTCAAACAAATCATTCAAAACTAGCATTAACGTGAAAACGTGGCCTTTAATACACCTACAAGTTTTTGTAGCCGGCCTTGCTGGACAAGCCAGTCAGCTACGAAGTTCTCGCTTTTGCTAATAAACGCGCTTCCATTTTAGTATAGTGTTTGGTGCAAGTACGTATAGTTGACAACAAGGGAAACCACGAGATTAGTTTCTTTCCAATAATTGTTTTCGGTAGTGTAAAATGCCATACGATGCTGTCACGAATTAGAATATTAGATAGCGTTTTAAATAACACCGGACGTTTTTCACAGCATGGACATCACAAGACTGAGAGAAGATTACCGAATGGATTGAAAACAGAGGGACTTTTTTTGCCAAAAAAAGTGGGGGAGCTACTTCGCCGTCCCTGAAACTGTGGTAAAATCTTGCTATAAACCGTGGACACGTTTCTTGTCGATCAACACGGACGGGAAGACCCTTGTTCAGTTTGACGTTTGTGGATTGGCGTTACGCGCCTATCCACGCGACGACGTCTAATCTCGAGCCCAAAAAGGAAAATTTGACTTGCTGTCCATGACTTCATTAACGTCGGCTTTTGTATATGCTGTCTAATGCCCAACCCCCGAGCGCCACCATGCCCCTAAACCCTAACCCGGGGGGGGGGGGGGGGGGATGGGCATCGCAGGAATTGACTGATTCATTATACATAAGTAACGAAGAAATCAGATCGAGTCACAATTTTTCAAGCAATATGTTTGTTGCTTTTATCTCAGTTGCTTTTGGAGTAAGAATTTTATCCAAAGCGGATTCAACCGAATCCTCAAAAAAATTGCTTCTTAAAAAATATGTGGCAATGAATTTAATTACATCCAAATGAAATTATCAACAAGCTAGTATGGACGATTTGTGTTTTCGTTCGTTCCCTTCTGTTCCCTCTATTCATACTAGTTAGTTTTGATTAAGCTAATAAATATAATGACATAGATATTGATGTGAAAGACGTTTTTTTCATGACCGGGGCCAGGTATGAACTTATTTTTGTCTATTCTTCATAAATTATTGAAGTTAAATATGGAATTGTACTTGACGTAATATTAGAGTGGGGTATGAATTCGAGTATTTTTTTTTAGTAATTTTAGGTGGAATGAAGCACGACCTACCTGAAAATCAACCGGTTCTTTATCGAAGTTATTACTGAAGTTAGCTACCGTGGATAAATAAATAAAGTTATTGTATCGATTATCGAAAATGGTTAAAGCATGTTACGTCCCCTTAAGAGCACTGAATTTTGCTTTCAAGTGATAAAGCAAATCATAAACAAAGTAATTTATCGACACTTTATCAATTAACCTTTAAAAAAAATTAGAAGCCTCTACGAATCGCGTGGCTGATTATTAACGTGAAATCGTCTGTCCGGCCCTGGATCACTTCCTATGCCTTACATTACCAATCCGAGATTTTGTGGCATCGTGGTTCAACTATCTATTATAGATACTAAGGTGACTGGCCCTTTTTTATTAAACAAAGTTGCATGCAATGTGCTCATAAACTCAGTAAAACATCGCAAAAGCTTAAAGTGCTACTGAAGCGAAATTTCACCATTAAAATTAAGATCTTACTTGAAAGTCCTTTCGAAAAGAGGAAGAACAGCATTTTTTGTTTGTCAATATGTCATCTCATTCCAGAGATATTAAGGTTTTTGGAATATGCAAATTAGATTATCTGTGACGTCATAAGATTGACACAGCCATGAAGACAAATCACGAAATGAAGAATATCTCTGCAAATAGTGGGTAAAAACAAATGACACTTTGCACATGTACTTTGCACACGTCATTATGCAAATTAGGATGTTACCATGGTAACACTCTAGGCCCCAGGCTTCTTCAATGAGGAAACTAATTTTCCTAATTTCTCCTTTGCAAAATGCATTTTTCTACTGTTGGCAGATCAGAAGGTTTGGAACAGTGTAGGCATTGTATGTGAGTGGCTTAAAGTAACTTATTTTCTGTAACAGAGATAATAACTACA
This sequence comes from Actinernus sp. WN-2022, assembly GCA_030867875.1. NCBI lineage: Eukaryota > Metazoa > Cnidaria > Anthozoa > Actiniaria > Actinernidae > Actinernus > Actinernus sp. WN-2022. The sequence continues at coordinate 30,730,104 of JAOWCC010000577.1, forward strand.
AGTTTATGTTCAAGGTGAAATGAGCCTGGGGTCAAGAGTGTTTCCATGGCAACATCATGATTTCAACAGTGATGTGTATTTTCCTTAGTACCACACATGTGCAAAGTTTAAATTGTTTTTACCCACTATTTGCAGAGATATTCTTCATTTTGTGATTGTCTTCATGGCTGTGTCAACCTTATGACATCACAGACCATCTAATTTGCATATTCCAAAAACCTTAATATCTCTGGAACGAGATGAGATATTGACAAACAGAAAACAACATTATTACACATTTCGAAAGAACTATCAAGTGAGATCTTAATTTTAATGATGAAATTTCGCTTCAGTAGCACTTTAAGTTTAAGTAAACGCCATACACATTGTATATTTTAGATATTTTTAAAGATTTTAATGTAGATATAATGTAATATATAATGTAATGTGTATATTTTAGATATTTTAATTTCTTAGAATCCTGTATATTGTAATTTGTCAAATATTTTAACGTAGCAGCAGCAGCAGTAGTGGCAGCAACAACAGTAGTAGCTGCAGTAGTAGTAATAGCATCGGCATTAGTAGCAGCAGCAACAGTAGTAGTAGAGCAGTAGTAGTAGCATCAGCAGTAGTAGTAGTAGTAGTAGTAATAGCATCAGCAGGAGGAGTAGCAGCAACAGCAGTAGTAGTAGTAGTGGTAGCAGCCGAGCAGCAATAGTAATAACATCAGCAGTAGTAGTGGTGAGTCGTAATAGCATCAGCAGTAGTACGGTAGTAGGAGCAGTAGCAGCAGAAAGAGCATCAACAGTAGCAGCAGCAGTAGTAGTAATAGCAGCAGCAGTAGTAGTAATAGCAGCAGCAGTAGTAGTAGCAGCAGCAGTTATATTGTAGCAGTATAGCAGTAGTAGTAGTAATAGCACAGCAGTAGTATAGTATTATCATTATTATTATTAGAGCAGGTTTCGATTGAGTGTCGAAAGTTTTCGGTGATTACTTTGGTTTTGCGTTAACTTAGCTTTTCTATTGACTCAGGTGAAAATGTAGCCTGCGTGCAGACGTTCTCTTCGGGAAAGAGACGTCTGCGAAACGCCGTTGATAATCGTGTTCTGGTCACGTGTTTCTTCACCAGTATTTGAGGACCGCGCGCTGATTGGCTGTTGACGGAGGATTGTCATAAAGTCATATATGATTGGCTAATAACTTCCGAGATGACCCCATGTTTACTTTTCGAAAGTGGTTATTATTTACATAAACGTCTAGTTGTGTTTTATGTTTTGCCAGGAGTCCATTTTTTTGTAGTGTTCTCCTAGTTTTGCTGATATTGTGAAACATAATGGCAAGAATCTAGTATAAAATTAGAGCTTTCTACTCTTAGCTTCGAAGTTCACTTAAATTCGCCATATATTTGTAAACACTGGGTCTTGAAGTTGAAGAAAAGGCGAGATGTGAAATATAATCTTCGAAGGCAGATCTTTACGAGAGTTATCATTCGAAAGCCACAAACGCAGGTCTGGTCGTAAAGAAAAGGGACAGTACATGTGCTAGAGAATTGTTTGAGTCAGACTGACTCCAGCTCTGCCCCGAAACGAACTGCTCTAGATGGAAATGCGATCGAGCCGACGTACTTCCCTCGTAGAAGGTTGCCGACCACAAGAATATAAATTCCTGCAGCGAGAAAATCAAATAAATGTACGTACCTCCATGATATTCCACTTTCTCACATTTGCTCGTCCGTGTTACCAATTCTGGATGATTCAGTTGTCGTAGGTGAAAATATTAAACCAAACAAAACACAGAAGACAGTCGTCCAAGTCAAGCCGGTCGAATGGCCGAGCAAAACAAATGTTATAACACGAATGCCTTGAAATTTTGGGTAAGATGTAACAGTTGTTTCGTGGAACTTATAGCCAGATTGTATGGAAGAATACAGTTTTGAGAGAAAATGTCCAGCAACTCTTTCTCAAAGCAGTAGACCGAGAATGTTGTGTTCGCTAAAATCGCCTAGGAAAAATAATTACGAATTTTAATTATGATAATTTATGACCAGAACACGATTATCAACGGCGTTTCGCAGACGTCTCTTTCCCGAAGAGAACGTCTGCACGCAGGCTAGTGAAAATGTTTTGTAATCAGTCAGCGAATCAAATTCCAGAGAAAAACCAATCGTGGTTTTGGTCCGTCACGCCATCAATCCACGATTGCGTTTACTTTTCCTGATTGGTTGCTTTCTCATGCCAGTGAAACCAATCGGTATTCACTTTAGTTCGTGATTGGTTCGTTGTAATTGCTTTGCTTTTGGTTTTACTCCAGTCCTGATTGAAACCTGCTCTATTATCATTGTCATTGTATGTCATTACTGAGGGTTATGATAATATCTTCACTGAGAAGTATACTTGTGGTCCCAACCAAAAAACTGTGTGAAATGAACAATATAAACATTCATATAGTAGGAATAAGATTCGAAAGTGTATATAGTCTTTGGTCCAAGTAAGTTATTTCTTAGCTTGAATGTATGTTGATTGAAGACATAGTATTGCATGCAATGAAGTACATTAAACAGACGGTATGCATGGTTGGTTGCATTAACAGATGGAAACGTTTGCTTAAAGAAAATACGTGCAGATTGCCTTGGGTTCAGTAAGAAGTTTAGGGATGAGAGTCACTGAGTTCTGCGCAGTAATAGTGCTATCCAAACAGCCATTATATATATACAGTCAATCCCAAAAGGTTGTCCAGCAGAACATAATATAATCCTTTAATATACATTGTTTTGGCCTAGACAATAGCCCAAAACAATGGTATTATAGTATTATATTATATTCTGCTGGACAACCTTTTTGGGTATTATAGCTCCTTAACTTTGGTTTTGTTGAGCACTCTTTTTCAGATTGTACCATTGCTGTTTGCATTAATGCTGGCCCACTACTCTGTAGTTTGAGCACTTTGGCATCGTACAGTGAACATTTTAAACTTTGCTTGCTTCATAGCTAAGGTTCAGTCTGAAATCTCTGTTCTGCACTGATGAGCTCACAAAGAGCGAAACAGTACTGTCTGTAGATTGAGTATATATAGATAGATAGATGTGGATAGATGTGGATGGATGTGGATATAGATATAGATATAGATAGATATAGATATAGATATAGATATAGATAGATAGATAGATAGATAGATAGAGATAGATGGATAGAGATGGATAGAGATGGATAGAGATGGATAGAGATGGATAGAGATGGATATAGATGGATATAGATGGATATAGATAGATATAGATAGATAGATAAGATTAATAAAAATGGCAAAGACAGTCAACTCATAACTGTAAAAAATATATTTAGAACGTTTCGGTCATTGAGCCTTCTTCAGCTAAAAAACAAACAAATGGAAAATGCGTACCGAACAGTTCAGTTTGAAAGCACTCCATATACGCTAAGTACTAAAGACTGACATCATTTCACATTTCCGCCTCTAATACTTAAAAATAAAGAACAATATAGAGTAGAATTATTAGTTACAATATTTCATATTTGGATCAGGGTCAGTTCAAAACATAAACTTGTTGGTATCCCCTTTTGCATTTTGCAATGTGCGAGTCTCTCAGTTCTCTTCAGGCCCAAGGCAAACTATTCAGTTCCATTCCCTTAAACCAGCTCTTAAACGTAACACACAAACTAAACACAGTGTAATGAATGAAATCGCGATGAAACAGTGTATCTGAGTTAGTGCCTAAGTTCTCAAGGCAGAATCTCGTATTGTCTTCAGAGTCACCACATAGTGGAGTGTGGGCAGCAAGCTACAGCTCTATGCTTATCTCAATCAAGGTCTTTATCCCATAGCCCTTGGTACAAAGGTAGCCTACGGGAACCATAAACTGGGAACCTGTATTTTCAATTACAAGACCACATGACATAAACGATGCGCCGGTTGATGATTTCCGGCATGTAGCCGGACAGATGTTTCATTTGTACCTGTAGTTCGGTGCTTTCTTAATTACCATATGTAAAGTGTCAGATGGATCCCCACGTATTGGCTTAAGTGTCAGTCAATCCAAACCTGGCCGACCGCAACACCGGGCATACATGGTGCATTTGTCAACTTATCAGTTCCGGGGGGAACATTCATCCGGGGAGTTGGACATTTACCATAGATAGCGGATTTTACGCCATTGTTTAAAGAGATCTGCACTTGTTCCAAAGCACCACTGTGGGCATATGCATCGCTCAGCTGACCTATCGGTCAGGTGGGACATTTGCAACGTTTTGATTTACAATGTCATATGCCCCATAAATGTCCGGGAAGGGAAATCGAGCAGTCGAATTTACTGATACTGGTTACAGTTGTACATATGGCAGTCGATAATATCAAGAAATGATTTATACACTCGGTTTGTCCAGCAAAATATTGCCCATCAAGCAGTTCGATGCTAAGCCCTTGAAAACAAGTTGGAGGTATTAAGTCAAGGCTGGCAGTATATCCTGTCAGTAACTCCGGCAGAGCAAGGCCGTTACAGTTAACCAGATTGGGACAACATTTCACATGCAGCATTCCTTTAAGTTGTAAAAGAATATTTCTCACGGGACCAAATTGATACAGAAGTACTAATGTGATTCGTAGCGAGAAATGTTCGTACATGTGTGTTAGAATATGGTATAGAATGAGGGGGAAGTTCAGGAAACTAGGTGTATCGCCTTTGGTTTTTCTTTTGTGGGCTGAATGGGGAAAGCAGCAATTACGGAGGCGGCGAGTAAGGTGGATGTCATCAGTAACACCTTCTGAAGAAGTCAAAGCTGATGGGCGCTGGTGTAGGATACCCGAGACCTAGAAAAAAATGCGCGCCCACTTCCCGGCCAATCTGCTCTTTCACGGTTACTTGCATGCCTGCGTGTGTTTATGCAAAAATAGCTGGTTGTCAAGGTTTTGCATTAAAGGGATACAATGTTTTTCAGTCATTCTGTGATTCTTAGTTTTCCGTACTGAGATAAACGGTGGTTCTACTCTTGTAATGGTTTAGTTTTTTTAAGTATTAGGCCTTGTGTTTGTCATTCAGATATATATAATAAATGGTTCTAAACAGATTGGACATGGGAACTGGCCAAAACTAAAGCTGTTTCCTTTCTCCTGTTCCGTAGCGAAAAATAGCATAACCAATTACTTCACTATGCTATCAGCTCTAAAAGAATTCACTCGTTATTCGGTAACTGGGTTTTCCAGAGATTAAAATATTTGATCGCCAAGCTCGTTAACCGTCTAGATAGCGGGTGCGAGGCCAACCAACTTTGTGCCACCCACGCCTCAAAATTATAGCGGTCGATTATTATAAGACTTACTGACAGAAGCTCGCATCTTCAAAACTGGAGAGACTTTTCTCCGAATAATATTTTTTGGTAAAGAAACGATTGTCAATAAGATAATTAATTGTTTGTGGACTTTGGTCGACTGTATGATGTCCGCAGTTCTTCGTTCTGTTTCAGCCTACCCCGACAGCAAGTACAGGCAACTAGTTTGTGTGGGCGAAACGTGTTTTCGAAGTCAAAGGAGTGAATTTATAATCAAGTAAGGAAACTTTGGTGAATCTATTTGACATTTTTGAAGTCAGTCTTGTTTTTATTGCCTAGAACGAGATCTCAACCGTTGACCATTTTTCAAACTCTAGCGGACAGACGCGGTATTTATTCCTTCTTTAGGCGGGAAAATGTTGCACATAGGTTCGGTTGAAGTGATCTCGGTGGTTTAGACGCATTTAATGTACGAAGACTTGTCATTCTCATCTGGCTTGACATCGCACAGCAGAGATCGTATTCGTCATGCTATAACGTTCCCTTTTCTACAAAGCTAGTGCCATTGGAATGCTCAAATGATGTTTTGTTTTGATATGAATGACCAAACGAGCTAGCAACATGTGCCAATGCACAACTAGTGTACGAACAGTGCTGCTAGGACGATTTGGTCAAACAGAGAACAAATCACTTGCGAAAGACGGGCCTCTTGTTCTACCCACTGTTGGTGAGGCTGCGAGTGAATGACTCTTACTAGCCCAATCCTCCATGACTGATCTTAGCCGATAGCTAGTACTTAACTTACTTTAAATGTAAAAATTATAAAATACACTTAAATCGTTACCTACCTTCATAGGCAGGAAACCGTGGAAAAGCCACTGACAACATTCCTAAGCGTTCCCTTTCGCTTGTAAAGTCGACGCCACTACTTGTGGTCGGTGTTTTCACGTTGCTCACTTGTTGAGCAACTGTTGAGTGCGGAACTTGCGCCATGTGAGCAGCTTGGCTGTTTGGAAGCTTTTACGTCGCCTCGCGCCACCGACGATATATTGTATCTAATTATGCAAATGACCTGTGGGCGTTGCAAATCGTCACGCATGCAAATACTTAAAAGCCGATCGGTCGCTGCGTGGGTGGTGGATGGTCACTTCAAAACAAACCCTTGACGACAACATCCGAAAAAGAACGCCGAGTACATTCCGAACTAGCTACGAACGTTAATCTGTCCTTGTGCCACTCAAATTCACATCCATATCCGCGCTCGGAATGTGCCGAATGACGTCAGTAGCTAATTTTCGGCAAGACGAAGGCTTATCGGATTGCATCGTCGGAATTCCGATTGCTTTTCATCTGGAAAGTCGTAGATCTGTCGCTGAACCCGAACGGTCTAGATTATTCTCTGTGACCTTCGCTGTATAGAATTAGAAAAGCAAGAAATAAAGTGTGCAATTCCCTTCGTAGATGGGTTCTCCATTTCACTCAGACTGCATCGGTTAACTCATTTCCTCTTTCCTGAACAGTACATTGCGCATACAATCTGCAATTTGTATTTTCGCATTTGCAAGCAAACGTACCCGGGAGACCGGGAATTTCGCTGCAGTACTGATACATTTATTTCTAGCTCTTATCTCCATAGGCTCATATACGGAAGGCCTCTGTAATAACAACATTTAAAAGTCACCCACAAGACCACACACATGATATAATATAAGTACTACCTTATTTTCAGAAAACTCTAGGTTATCATTATTTTAATCCAAGTCTAGGCCTTTTCCTAAGGAGCCTTGATGGTCGAATAAGATCAGCTCAAGATCGCGTAGCTGCCGAGCCAAGTATTTCAAGTGAAGAGGTGCACATGTGCAGTTGACTGCAGCTTACCGATGTTTACCAATCTAAAACTGTGTTGTTGTTCATTTTCTTCAAAGCCATGCGTGGGCGATGTCTACCGCGAATGCGCACACCTAATTTCATTTTCTCGCCTGACTGTGATGTTAACAACCGTAAAATCTCGAAACCCGGTACCCCAAAGCACCAAACCCGCAAAAACAAACATTCATCATGATGCCATTCTTCAATTAGTTTTAATGTATAAGATTTACTCCTTGGCTAATTTGGAATTTATAAATGCATGATGCACAAGATTCATTAACTTAACATCTGCAGCCTCCGCCTCCGTTTAATTTTAAAAATATCAACACTTCTCTTTCATTCTTGATCGCTGAGGGCTTCCTACACTGTTCTTCGCGAATCGATTAAAAATATTCGATGTTTATGATAGATGAGAGCGCGGTCCAATGCGTTAGGTATTTAAAAAAATATTTATGAACTCAATGGTGCAGTGTCATCAAAGAATATCCCAATCTGATTTTAGAACACCACAGTGTATTGCTTGTCATAGGGTATTTATTTGCTCTCTAGGTCAAATTATTCTTTGCAGCAATGCCGATTCAGTACATCAAGACAATAATTCACAATAATCTATTAATTTATTATTCCAGTAAGGTAACCAGGCTTATGTCAATCTGTGGGCGATGATTAAACAAATATATGTGTTAGTACAGGGTCCGCTACGACGGCCCTTGTTCATATTCAACAGGCAATATTAACAGCGACCCACGCCTGAGTAACGCGGAACCTCTCGAGACCTGTATTCTGATTGCACCCATAATACTATAATTCTATTGTTTTTGAACTGCACTTTCTAAAGGTTAGGGTGTTTTCTATTGTTGGGTACGTAGGCCAATACGGTCGCTCATTCCGACCCCCACGCCTTCAGGAAAATGCTACTAGTAGCATCGTATCTATAAAAAAAAAACGTTCCCGTCCGGTCGACTGCTCTTTTCCAATTTTTACTCATCACGTTTTAGGGGTTATGCAAACATCTTAAAGTTCACTTTAAGTACAGAAGGCGGAAGGACTAAATTAAGTGCTATACCCTTCTTATCTGAATGACTTCCTCGACCATACTATATATAGTACTTCTGTCTGTGATGATATCCAATCTGCATATTTAAGAAATTTTCAGATCAGCTTGCAGGTAAGAATTCCTGTTATCTCGAAAAGCCATTTGTGAACTGTAAACTGAAGAAACGAGTGAATTGCTCGGAATCGGTTGCCCATGCATCAACTCTTTGCCAGCTATCCAGTCGAACATTATTTTCGAGCTATTTTAAATTTTGCATAACACGCGCGTGAGGAACTTTGAAAACACGCTGAAAAACAAGCTCGAAGGAGAAAAGCTATATGAGGGTTTTGAAGGTTTCAACCGACTATTTCGGAACTTGTTTTCTTGCGACAAATATACCCACAATGTGTTTTCAAGATTTTCAGTTTAATGCTCTCTCTGGTCCGATTTTCCTCCCTCCACAAAAACCAACACGCTAAATTCCAATTCGATCTGTGAATTAGCCGGGACCTGGCTTTGATCAGCCTCTTATGGTTGTTTCATGTCCGGTTAGAAATTCAGGGTTCAGGGTTTATGTCTTCATAAAAGACAGAACCATTAATGGTGATGCCACTGCATCCATTCTGTAATATATTATCATCTCATTATCCTATATTTCAACAATACCGTGTGTAAACTGATGGGACGCTGATTGGAGATGAAATGGAATCTTTCCGGAGATTATGTAATCGGGCTGATTTCGTGAGTAATGTTGTTTATAAACGTAAAACATAAGTAGCCATAAGTTCGACCAATGTAACAAGTACATAAAATAGTTTACTTCCTTGTTTAATATTGGCGCTATAATTAGCCGGCTGCATTTCTTTTGGATTTTGGCGGCCAGGAAATTGGCTCCCAGCCTTGTTATATTTTTGGCAAACGAAGATGTTCTACGACGCGTCCGCAAGCCGGGGATCGGAATTATATCTGCTTAAAAGTTAAAATTCCCACTTGACGAAACCTACAAGAAATACTGCATTGCCTTGAACAATCACTTTACCCAACTTGGATGAAACAAAAGTGAGTCGACGTTTGTTGTGGTCTTCTTGAGTTCAGCAAGTATCTCCGCGGTTGCCGGATTACTTGTCACGCCTATAGTTCAAGTAGGTGGGGTTCGGATGAATCACGATTTTTGATCGATTTACCGAACGTGAGGTCGGAACCAGGAGACGTAGAGGGAAGGTATTCGAAGTCGTCATTGGCCTTGGTACATACGGTACGTGTCAGAACTAGCAGCCGAAGATTAAGCGAGAAAATATTGATTGCAACATAAGTTGGGTGTAACTGAAGCTCAATCAGTGGATCGTGCACAGTGGCTCGTCAACTTGTCATGTTATCTCAGTTCACGCTAATGTACAAAATTGGAAATATTCCACTTATTTCTTCAATTTCGAAGCGACATGTTTGGTAGCGCCTATTTGTCTGTGTTCAACGCATTTATAGCAATCTCTTGTTTTTCGTATGTTTCATCTTGTCTTTGTAAATTTGTCTGTAAACTAATAAAACATGAATAATAAATAAAAACTCTGAAATTATAACGGGACCTGAAACAACCATAGGAGCTGATCAAAGTCAGATCGAATAACTACTCGCGTCAAAAGTGTTCTCGGCTGTGTTATGACCCGTAATGCCAGAAGCGAAGAAGCTAGAAGGTGCTTTGTAACATTCGATCAAGTCTTCGTTAATACCGGAAGCATTTAAAAGTACATAAATGTACATATAGTTTTGCCGATGAAATGCACGTGTTTCAAGCATGTATGGGTTTCTCATGTGGATATTATCGCTACGTCGAAAACACTGAAAGCAATGGCGCCGGATGATCTCCCGATCAGCCAAGCTCAGTGAAATCTTTGTAGCGTCAGCGGCTTCTAACTAACGACCCGCTTTTCTCCATTATTAATTATGCTATTTAATGGGTACCTGACCTAGATTAACTATTTCAGGTACCCTAATACTCCCATTGTTTTTACTATTGTATCTACTTGTATGTGAGAGTATTAGAATAAAGTTGTTTTTTATTGCTTGGCCGGAATAGGAAGTGCAGTCGGATCAGAAAAATCAAAAATGCAGAAATAATCCGAGAGCCATGCACCGTTTTCAACATCGAAGTTGAAATTTAACAATAGTGTCTTCCTTTTCTACAAGAATGCGCATTAGGAGTTCCCATCCCCATTTGCACGCTGAGTAATCAGGACAAGCATGACAGAAAAACACTGTCTGTATGAATCTGGTGTCAAATATTTTGCTCAAAACTAAAGATGTGTGGCAAAATATTTTGCTGATTAAATTAGAGGGCAGTAGACAAACCCTGCAATCCATTTGATCACGGCTTTTAATAACCAATATTCCACAGATTTTTAGTTTTTGGTTAGGAACCTCTGACTGGTTTTAACTGACCCGAAACAACCAACCCGGCTAAGGAAAACCGCAGAACCGGGCGGAGAAAAACCCTTGGAGCAAGCCGAGAGTCAACAAACTCGACTCACACTGGCGCCGCGAACGAACGTAAAATAGCTGGAATAAATTTAGCCACCTCCTATATAATCGGAAATAATCGAGACCGGGTTGCCTGTGGTAAAACGAGAGAAGAGAGGGGACTGATGATGATCCTCCCGCCCCAGTCCTCTTCTCTCCTACGCAGGCACAGGTAACCCAATTTACTTTTTCCCTCGCGGTCCTATTACTAAGAGCTAGAGGTGCCTGCGGAGGAGGCTAGAATAAACGTACCTTTGCTTCACTTGGTGTTTTATGTTGATTTTATGCATGCACCGCCGGGATCGACATAAAAAAGTGTCCGAAGACTACTGCAATGCTGATCAAAAACAACGCTTGTCGAGAGTTTATACGATATTTCGGCTAGCCAGTACCAGCCTTCTTCAGGTTTATTTTACAGTGGAGGTCACAAGACTTACATAAATTGTTAATTACGTAACTATGAGCGGAAATTACAAAATCGATGACATATGTTTTATACAATAGTAACACATAAAAGGAAACTACAAAATAGGTTTGAAAAGATAGTGCAGATACGAGTAACAACCGACAATAAAGGTCAAACGGTGAAATTTCATCACGTCTATTCATTCCGAGTGGCCATGGTTCGAGGGTTTTAGCTTTATAGATGAGAAATGATTCACGTGCTTTTCTCACGGAAACGCGTTTAGAATAGATGACTTCTAAAGGAATAAGGAGAGTGTCAGTACTAGAATGGTTAGGGCTGAGAAAATGTTCAGAAACGGCTGTAGGTTTAGATTTGATATTAGATTTGTCTACAGGTCGTGTGTGTTCGGTTAAAACGGTCTTTGAGGCATCGTTTTGTTTCTCCGATGTATTGTAAATTACAGTAGTGACATTGAACCATGTAAATTACGTTTTTAGTATTACATGTAATGTGAGATTTGATATGGTGAGTTTCGCCAGTGGAGGAAAAAGTGTATTGATTGAGGCCCATTATGTTCGATGTAAGGGCACAGGGAGCCCACACATAACGTTTGTATTTGATTTCATAAGGGATGTATGGAGATTAATTTAAAGTATCGAAGTATTGCAAAAACATGCATATTTGAACATAAAATAAACGTTTATTTACCTTATCTGTTGTGTTTTGTCGTCCTGGTGGCTTAAAACCTCAAATCTTGGCGATTTGTAACGGTCCTGAGTTCGCTGTTCGCATGTATACTAATATTAGTATACATGCGAACAGCGAACTCAGGACCGTTACAAATCGCCAAGATTTGAGGTTTTAAGCCACCAGGACGACAAAACACAACAGATAAGGTAAATAAACGTTTATTTTATGTTCAAATATGCATGTTTTTGCAATACTTCGATACTTTAAATTAATCTCCATACATCCCTTATGAAATCAAATACAAACGTTATGTGTGGGCTCCCTGTGGTGTTAGTAGTGTTAGGTAACTGAGCTCTTACTAAAATGTCACTTATGTTATTACAGCAGCGGTGGGCTTTTTGAAAATTATTTCGGAACGTTTAGATGAATAGAGAATGTTAGAGTGTTTATGAATTATTGATGAGATGTTAGGTAGTGCTGGATTATATGTAATGATAAAAGGAATACGGTCTGCATCTGGTTTGGGTTTGTTTTGTAAAGCATCAGTGCGAGTAATGTTAGATGCACGTTGTATTTGTGTCTTAAGGAAAGTAAGATTATAGCCGCGTTTGTTAAGGTATGTTATTAATTCATTAGTGCGTTTCTTAAAGCTATCGTCCGAAGAGCAAATGCGGCGAAGGCGAAGTGAAAGGCTATATGGGATAGAGTATTTAGTGTGACCGGGGTGACAAGACGTTTTAAGAAGGTACTGGTGTTTGTCAGTGGGTTTGGTGTACAAGTCTGTTTCTATAAGTCCGCTTTTAAGTAAAACGTTAACGTCGAGAAATGGGATGTTAATGGAAGAATGGGAAGAAGTGAACTTGATGGTAGGGTGAAGGTTATTGAGATCATTAATGAATATTTTCAGTCGATCCAGTCCTTCGGTCCAGATCACGAAAATATCATCAATATATCTCAACCACGTGTGTGGCTGGTAGGGTGAATTAGATAGTGCGTCACGTTCGAATTTAGCGAGAAATAAGTTGACGAAGTTGAGAAATTATTCATAGTAAGAATCATGCGTATAAGGTCGCAGATGGTTTCTGTGGGTACATGTTTATTAACGCGGTTACGAAGAAAATAGCGACAAGCATCAATGCCTTCATTATGCGGAATGTTAGTATATAAGGAGGAAACGTCGAGAGTTACGAGCAAAGCGTTATCAGGGAGCTTGTTAAAGAGGGAAAGTTTATTAAGAAAGTCTGTAGTGTCCTAAACATAAGAAGGCGTGGTGGTAACTAACGGTTTAAGATGATAATCAACGAATTGCGAGATGCGTTCTGTGGGGTGGTTATTGGAGGATATTATGGGTCGTCCAGGATTATTCTTTTTGTGTATTTTAGGTAATATGTAGAAGCGTCCTGGTTTGGCGTCATTATGTACGAGGTACTGTCTTGTTTTCATATCAATCATGTTTTCGTTGAACATACGATTAACGTATTCTGTTACTCGTTTCTGTATGCTTCGTTGGTTTTGTCGGCATCAAGTTGTTTATAAAATGTAGAATTGTTAAGTTGTCGATTACATTCGATTCGTCGATGTACCATGTCCTTTGTCAGCGGATTTAATTACTATCAGTCCTGTCGACATAAAATCACAGGAAGCCCAAGCTCTGTTTATGGCTATTTTTATATAAGGGCTTTGGGTATAACTATCGAATACCCCGCATCTTTTCCCTTCTTGGTGTAGCCAGTGGCTATACGGCTACGCGTAGCCACTACCAAAGTATTGCTTCGTTCTTTAAAACTTTGATTTATACGATGCGACTTAGACACAGGCAACCCACTTCTTATTTTTGACGTGTAGCCACTCGTAGCCGCGTAGCCACTACCATAAGTATTGCTTCGTTCTTTAAAACTTTGATTTATACGATGCGACTTAGACACAGGCAAGCAACCCACTTCTTATTTTTGACGCGTAGCCACTCGTAGCCGCGTAGCCACTAACATAAGTATTGCTTCGTTCTTTAAAACTTTGATTTATACGATGCGACTTAGACACAGGCAACCCACTTCTTATTTTTGACGTGTAGCCACTCGTAGCCGCGTAGCCACTACCATAAGTATTGCTTCGTTCTTTAAAACTTTGATTTATACGATGCGACTTAGACACAGGCAAGCAACCCACTTCTTATTTTTGACGTGTAGCCACTCGTAGCCGCGTAGCCACTACCATAAGTATTGCTTCGTTCTTTAAAACTTTGATTTATACGATGCGACTTAGACACAGGCAAGCAACCCACTTCTTATTTTTGACGTGTAGCCACTCGTAGCCGCGTAGCCACTACCATAAGTATTGCTTCGTTCTTTAAAACTTTGATTTATACGATGCGACTTAGACACAGGCAAGCAACCCACTTCTTATTTTTGACGTGTAGCCACTCGTAGCCGCGTAGCCACTACCATAAGTATTGCTTCGTTCTTTAAAACTTTGATTTATACGATGCGACTTATTTTTGACGTGTAGCCTGTATTTCCTCCCACCAAGGATGCCGTTTTTTGCGGGGTATTCTGTAGTTACTCCCAAAAGGAAGAGGGGAGGGGGAGAAGAGAAGGCTAATAAAATTTTAGCACACACCCCTGAAGGCAGTGTCGCTTGTTTAGCATAAAGGCACTCCCTCGTGAGGCGTTTGAAGTGCTGTGCCGTCTTTTTTGCGCGTGTAAATTGGGGTATGAGATGTGTTTTGTCTGTCTGTATTCGTTTTCAGCGAATGAGTGAGCTTTGGGGGATGTCGGCAAAAAATAAATTTACCCAGCTGTTTTAAAACTGTTCATGAACTGGCGGGAGGCCCTGTGACCACAGGCAGCCCAAGCTCAAGTTACGAAAATATAAGGGTTTGTATGGGAGCGTAGCGAACTCCGTTTACTAGCCAGAAATACTGTAAAATATTTGAATAAAAATGACTTACCTTGACTGTGATGTCTTCTGTCATGTTTCTCTCCTTGTTGGGTGGTTTTAAGCTGATTTCAGCCGAAATTTTTTTTTCGCAGCCCCTCCTTTTTAGGAAGAAGGGGCTCCCAAAAAAAAATCAGGCTGAAATCAGCTTAAAACCACCAACAAGGAGAGAAACATGCCTTTCAGTTACGGAATCGGTTAATTACACCAAAAACAGTTTAATAATAAACTGAAACAATTACTCTTGTTCAATCATTTATTATATTATTATTGTAATTAGTTTATGAATAAATTTATATAATTACATATGTAATGTAGTGGCAATACCATTTATGTACATGGGAATGCTAATAAAATTGTTGTTGTTGTTGACAGAAGACTGGCAAGGAGAGGATACGGATATTCATGTCTTCCCGTGATGCTCTGCTCGATCTGTTCTTCGACTCGTGACAAAAAGTAAACATGGCGGTCGATGGAGACCCCAATCCACGCACATTTTTGTCGTGGCTTTCAAGGACATAGAGTGAACTATGGTACGTATTAAAGGGGCTGTGTCACGGTAAGACTTTACATTTGTTTTTCCGGGCCGGAAAGAGTTATTTCCACCGATTTTGATATGAACTAACGAACCTCTAGGCCATGTGGGATGCTCAAAATGAAAGCAAATATGCAAAAATGACTAACAAACAGTGTATATAAACAGTCTCCAGGGAAAATATTGAAAATCCTTTCAATCAAGCATCGAGGGAGGGAAGTTTAACTGTTTGTATCCAATTAACAGCCACTAAATGAGCGATTACTCGATACATGCGCAGTACCATGACATAGCCCCTTTAACATACAGAGTATTTCTTCACATATTTTATGACGTGACTGTAATAATTTTAAGGGGCACATGTTTCCTTGAAACCTGTTCTGACACGTTAGTGGGAAGGGTCTTCACACTTCAAGTTAGTGGCTTTTCGTGACAGGCTATTTCAAGTGGTGTGCAGGGAATTGCTTTTATCTAATCTATTATTGGAGTTTTTAACATTACATATTAACAGAAATACCATTGAAACCCTTGATGTCACGTAAACTGCGAAGAGACCCTAAGAAACCCACGTTTTATTGACCCGTGAGCACGAACAAAATGATGAAAATGCCTTGTTAAAAATAATGAAACTTGTGTAAAGAATGCAAAGGTATCCTAGTAGAATTCCTAGCTCGTTGTTACGCATTCATGAAATATTATTTGGCTAATACAACGATTATTTCGAATCGAAGGGTCATAAAGATTGCCAAACCATAGGCCACAAATTTATATATAAACAGATAGTCCGTTTTGCATTCAAATGAACCGAGTGCTTCGTCTTTTCAATGCCAATAACAGTTGAAATTTTCCTTTTGTGAACATTTTCCGTACGTTTTAGATATTTCCTGTATTACTGAGTAAGGTAACTAATGTGTGTATGTTCTGTTTAGGAAAAAAGCCTGCAAAAACGAGAGGAGAAGCAAGTTCTACGAGTAAAAAGAGAGAAGAGAAATGTTGCTTTATTCATAAGTTAAAAATCTAAATTAATTAATTAATAAACATATCACTGATGTATTTCTGATTTGTAAAGTGTTATCTCATGCACCTATCAATGTCAACCCCCAGGGGGGGGGGGGGGGGGGGGGGAGGCCGGGCAGATGTGGGGCATTTGACTTTTTGGGAGAATTTTTGGTCAAAATCCCCACCCTTACAATAGCTGTTATTGCAAGACTGGTAATGCTTTCTTACACTGCTCAGATAATTTTGCTCAAGATTCTCTGGTTTTCCTTCCTCCCTTCTGTTTCGAATTGCAATTACCTGGAGGTACTTATGCGGGTATCAGCAGCCATCCCGAGGGGGTGGCCCCTGGACACCCAGGGGCATTTGTCACAGCAGCCATGACAAATACATGCTAAAACCTCTTGGGTGGGGCAGAAAATTGTGACAAAAACCCCCACCCCTGGGGCAACATATTATAAGTATTAGAAGCTAAATGTTTTAGAAGTGTCAAAAATCTTAATAGTTTTATACAAATATTATGCTTTATTTCTTTGTTCTGTCTTCCGACAGTGGATGGCTTAGTTAATCTCTTAATTTGGATGATAATGATACGACTTACCTCAAGGACAAAGAAATTGAAGAACGTCTATCGATCGAGCGAGTCCTGTGGCGAAAACCGCTGAACGTTGAGACAGCAGATTACGTGCAAACCCTGTGGGTATGTCCCCGGGGTATTTTGACGAAAACGCAAAAGTGCTCTAAGGCCCGTGTGTGGGACATGTTTTTGCTACAAATCCCCTGCTAAGCCCCTGGGTTGCCCTGGGGCTGCCCCCTTGGGATGGCCGCTGATACCCGCATTATGTGATAAATGGGAGGTATGTTCAAACCCGGACCCTGTTTGACCCCAAAAGGGAGCTCCAAAACTCTGATTGCCCTACTCTTTGTGACCCTGATAGCTCAAATTGGCCCAAATCCTGACCCTGACCCACACATATATATATTATGTCCTAAACAGACCCCCCCCCCCCCCCCTCAAAAGTTAAATGGTCGGCCCCTAATACATTTGTAGAGTTTGCATTAATTTCTTATCGTGGTAAAATAAAGGTAATGAAATAACATTTTGCAATAAATGTACCTCGAGTGTCCTTTTCTTATGTCCTTGCGTATTCTCTGCTATTTTGGGCTAGTTTGGATCTGGTTTTTTGAGAGAGATTTCAAAAATCAAAAACTCTCTAAACCCGATCCAAACTAGTCCAAAATAGCAGAGAATACCCAAGGACATAAGAAAAGGACACTCGAGGTACATTTATTGCAAAATGTTATCTCATTACCTTTATTTTACCACAATAAGAAATTAATGCAAACTCTATTTATAGTCTAAGGAAAATTTTCGGAGAAAACGGTGAAGCGCGCTAGACTATCACGCAATCAATCTTGCGCGAGTGATCATGTAATCTACCGTAGGATTTGTAAGATCCACAAATTGTGAGCTTGGGCTGCCTGTGCTCTGCACAGAACCTATTGGTTGTCATGGAAATTAACCCTGGATTAGCACTAATCGGGCTTTGAACAACACAAGAAAACTAGGGTTAAATGTTTAGAAAATGTCTGTAGATCACAACAGTAACAAAGGAACCATGCCGTAAAGTGTGGATTTACTAAGGAAACGGATAATACAGCATTTACCTTAATATGCCATGACACTTCCGCTGCGTGTCTCGTCAAAATAAAGCTTCGCGGGGGGCAAAACGGTTGATAATATGTTTTGCTTGCAATGCATGGTGGGAAGGCATGAATATCCTCCTTTTATTTTCGTAACTTGGGCTGCCTGTGCTGGGACTTCTGTGATCATGCGCATTAATCAAAGGGTTGTGGCAAATGGCGGCGGCTGGTTGTAGTTTGTAGATCGAGGTGTGGTTTATTGGGGCTTGTACTGTCCGGAAAAAGAATCAAAGGTGAGCTAAAGAAAAAAATGAAGATTCTTTGTCTATCCCTTTACTACTGAGAGTAATCGTTAGCTTGAAATCAGTCGTCAATGTTCAGTTTTTTGGTAAAAGAAATCGGAACTATTTATTACATGGCGCGAGCAAGCTTGAGCGTCTCGATGCTGGTGTCTGCGGATTCGAGCATAACATCTCGATAATGTGCTAGTTTTACCCTTTTAGTTTTATAATTTTCCTATAATAAGCGTGAATTTTAAGAGCTGCTGCGTTGTGAGAAAGGTTTTGAGAAGGGACCGAAGCAGCGATGTTGTGGCCTTTTGTGTTTTTCTGTTGTTGTCATTCAAGAACACGTTTGTAGCCGTAGGTTGTAGCCAATAGGTCCCTTCGCTTTTGCAGGAATAAGCCAATATTTTAGATATGCCCTGGCCCTGTATTGAATAATGTTGATTTTGCAATGAATCGGAAAGGTAACCAATGTTGTTGAACTGTACTTAAGATTAGGGGGAGCCAGATTAGGGCTTGAAAGTCGGTCAGTATAATCTGCAGTTGCAGACTGGGTATAAAATGCAGACTGCAGACTGGGTATAAAATGCAGACTGCAGACTCGGTATAAAATGCAGACTGGGAAAAATATAAAATAAATTACCTGAAGTCTTTATCTGTTATTATTCATTGACATTGGGCTCTGTATGCAATTTCAGCAAGTTCTGTTGAAATTTTCTCGACCTCAATCTCCACCTAAGAGAACACCACGCTCGAATTTTCATCCAAAATCAATGCCGACCACAACTAAACTTCACTGAAATAATGCACCTATCGATGTCAACCCCCAGGAGGGTAAGGCCGGGCAGATGTGGGGCGTTTGACCATTCTTGGTGTCCCCACCCTGGGGAATTTGAACAGGAGCCTGGACCCCAGGGTGTGGACATTTGACTTTTGGAAGAGAGGGACTCGTACTAAATATCGGTGCCTCATGTTTGTCGGCCATTTTGGATTTGTCTAAAAGGTAGGTTTACCGTCCAGTTCACATTAAAAATATAAATTAATTTAATACTTCAATGCTTCATTCCTATTTACTATAGATCATTCCAAATACTTCTTGAATTTGTGTAAATCAATTTCATACAAGGGTGGGGGATTTGATCCGTTTTGACCCATAATTTAGTCCCCAGGGTGGGGATTTTGACCAAAAATTCTCACAAAAAGTCAAATGCCCCACATCTGCCCGGCCTCCCCCCCCCCCCCCCCCCCCCCCCCCGCCTCCCCCCGCCCCTGGGGGTTGACATTGATAGGTGCATAATAGCACAACAGTATACAATACAATAGACTTTATTTTCAGAGGGTAACACTTAACAATAACCAAAGGTACTGATGACCCTGTAGGGCTCAACACTAACTTTTAAGACTTGTTGCCACAGTGGAAAAGTAAACTGAGTAACTATTGAACATGTATTAAAAACATACTTTCCAAACCAAGCTTTTTACTTTGCACAGGAAAATTTTACTTTCCAGCGGTAACAGGGTAACTGTTAGTGTCGAGCCCCCTGCCCTGTGGCCCTCTATTTACAATAATAAATACATCTACATTTATATACAAAAGGCTACGATTCTACGATTAAAATGCTAAAATTCTTATCAGACTATAAAAAGATTAAAAATACCCAAATTCATAAAATCTCTTTAAAGAGATTCTTTTTAAGACATTTAATTGATATGCTAGTTTTAAGAGTAGTAGATAATTGGTTCCAGTCGCGATTGGAATGTACAGTGAAGGTTCGGCCTCCCTCAATATTTTTTTTTTATAACGGGCAACAAAGGTTTAGCTGAGCATATCTTGTGTTCCTTTGGTGTCTTTCAGAGTTTCTAGTTAGGAGGCTATTTAGATATTCAGGCATTCTATGATTAATCCTATTCAATATAATGGCACAATGGCTTATATATGCCTGAACATAGAATGGGAGCCAACCCAGATTATTAAAAAGAGTCACAGAGGGGGCTCTGCGTTCTGCGCCTGAGATGACATTGCAGATACGTTTTCGGAGCCGTTTCCCTTTTACGAGCATAGCTTTAGTTTTGTTTGTGTTGATGAATCTATTAGTATCTATTCCAAGAGTCTCATGCCATTTAATTGAAATAACCCCCAAATCGAGCAATTTACGATTGACGACACTAGTTCCCAAAGTTCACGGTCTCAGAACTTTTACATATACCGTATTCACTCATGGATAAGCCGCACTCGCGGATAAGCCGCACCCCGAGTTTAGAAGCTTGATTCAGAGAAAAAAAGTTTTTTGGAAGAATATCAAACATACATGTACATATTTGTATAAACCTTCATCGGACTTTCAAACTGGAGAAAACTCAAGTTGTACCTGTAATTTCAGCTCTGAAATAGTATAAACTTCATGTCTACATACTTAGATATATGATTTATCTTTCCATAGTGTTTGTTTACCGAGATCTTTTCATTCAGGTCGCTTTTTAGATCGAATTTTACATGTCAACGAAGCCAACAACGTGCTCATGTCCGTCCGTAGCTTAGTAACCAGGCACCTGTGGAAGAGAGAGAACTGGACATTAGTAGTTTTGTTTTCGCTGAACGAAGTGAAGAGTAGTTTGCTTTTTCATCAGCTGTCTGTTGCTATCATGCCTAAAAAGATATCCGGAAGCCATCTATTGGAGGAAAACTTGTTACTCAAAGAGAGGTGGAATATCTGTTCGACAAATTTGTTGTTAAAGTGCAAAGCTTCAAAGAAACATTGTGCCATTTAGTGTGGTATTTAATCGCTTGCAGAGGAAGAAATATTCACAACATAAACGGATCTGTTTGGAGCCACCAAACTTGCAAAAGCAATGGCCAGCGCTTACTTTCTTTTGGTTTGGTATAGTATGTATTATTGTAGCTTAGTATTTCTTTTAAATGTTAATTTATGGAAATTTCCAGACCTTTTGTTCGGTAGATGTTCTCGCAGATAAGCCGCACCCCCAATTTTAAATGAAGATTTCCTGCAAAAAGGTGCGGCTTATCCGTGAGTGAATACGGTAAACCTTATTTTGAATTAACCAGTGTTTAAGTGAATCAGGTCTATGGTAAAGTGGTTTAGAGGCTGCGCATGCTTTTGAATCCAACGATCGGAGTTCGATTCCCACACGGGCCATAATTTTTTAACTTCTTTTTCTCCTTTCTTGGTTTTATTTACCGTGTATAAGCCGCACCCCAAGTTTTGAAGCTTGAATTTAGGAAAAAACTTTTTTTGAAAAATACAAAAAATAATTAGAAAATCTTTTGTCCGAGTTCATAAACGCTTGTTCTTGATGCCAAACTTCTTCAAAAAAAAGAATAATCTTTTGTTGGAGTTCATAAACACTCGACTTCATCAGATTGTCATAAATAAATATTCACAACTTTAATTCGATCGAATATGGTTCAACTTGCCTTGTCATTTCTTGTGTATATTTTAACCTGCAGTCTTTAAATCACTCCAGAATTCTTCCGCAATTTATTCCCCAATTAACTAACAACAATTCCAAGGAACCGCTTTCCTTTAATCGCTAGAGCAAGAAAGGTTTTCTGGCGAAAAAATACTTGCACGAGTAGGTCAGGTCCGCCATCTTGGATTTTCATTAACTAGTGCCAATCTCCCACGTGTAAAATTGTGAAGAATGCCTGGTTGTTTAGATGCATGCTTTGACAACCGATGCGAATCAGCCTATTTTGGAAGGTAAATAAGCTTAATCACGTTTAAATATTCACGAAATTCTAATATATTAGGTCTAAGGTGGGTCTTAGAAGAGTTTTTGCTTTAACTCTTTGAAAGTGTTTTTTTATTTTTCAATGATTATGCTTAAATTGCTATTTTACACGATCGGATACGATTTGAACCTGATTGTAATATACGCACCGTCGCATTATAAAAGCTTCATTCAGGTTCATGATACATGTATGTAAATATATGTTAATGTTGGGTCTCCTTTCTAGGTGTTCCCGTAGATAAGCCGCACCCCTGATTTGTAACGAAAATTTTGGGTGAAAAGGTGTGGCTTATACACGGGTAAATACGGTAATATTTTCCTCTATTTTTAAAGCTATTAGAGCCACCTTCTACACTAAAAACATACTGTTGTGTTTTGTAGTCGTGTCCAGTTCCCGGGCCAGTTGCACCAGTCAATTTAACGCAGATGAATTCTATTAGTTTAAAATAGAGGAAAAGATTAAATAAAACTGAGAAAGGAGAAAAAGAAGTTAAAAAAAATTGTGGCTCGTGTGGGAATCAAACTCTGATCGTTGGATTCAAAAGCACGTGCTCTAAACCACTTTACCATAGACCCAATTCACATAAAGACTAGTTTCAAAATAAGGTATATACCGTATTTTATCACGTACAAGCCGCACCTCACGTATAAGCTGCACCCCTAACTTCAGCCTGATAAACAGAAGCCTGTTTTCCCCGAAAGGTTTAAGGAAAAACCTCGTGTATAAGCCGCACCACAATATTCAGTGAGAGTAGTCTTGTGTTCAAGTATAAATGCCCGTAATTGAAGCAAAACTTCTTCATAAGAGATCGTCATATCACAACAACGAATCGATTACAACTTTCCTTGTCCTTTCTTGTGTATATTTTAACTTGCTGTCTTTAAATCACTTCAGAATTCTTCTGCTGTTGTTCCCCCATTAACCAACAACATATTTAAGGAACTTCATTCCTTTAAAGCACACAAGAAAGTAAGATTTTCTGGGGAAACTATATGAGCACGTGTCTGAGTCTGTGGTCCGCCATCTTGGATTTTCAAGGAGGCCTGGGGCGAGAGTTTTCTCAAACGTCCGATCGTGATCGAGCTCCGAAGTTGAATATGAACTCGATGAGAATTATACTTTATTTGAAAATTCGAAGGCTTCCAAGACCCAATTAAGGCCTTGAACAACACTAGGAACCATTCGAGGAGTTAGCAGAGAAGATGACCGGCAACTGGACAGCTAGTGTTCTTTGGAAAGTGAAGGAGAGGAGTTTGAGTAGAAATCTTGCTGACACTTGTGTTCTGTGAATTTAATGTGCCATTTCTATTGTTCATATGGCTTTGTTTACGGTCATTGCAAAAAACATTTTCTGAAAACACTCACATATAAGCCAAAATCTGAAAGTCACAAAAGGTGCGGCTTATACGTGATAAAACATGGTATGTAAAAGTTCTGAGACCATGAAATTTGGGAACTAGCGTCGTCAAGCAGAGATTGCTCGATTTGGGAGTTATTTCAATTAAATGGCATGAGGCTCTTGGAATAGATACTGTTGTGCTATTATTTGAGGTTTAATTAGTTGCGGTCGGCATTGATTTTGGATGAAAAATCATGCGTGGTGTTCTCTTAGGTGGAAATATCGAGGTCGAGGGGTAAAATTTCAACAGAACTCACTGAAATTGCATACAGTGCCCAATGAAGAACAGATAAAGACTTCAAGTAAGTTTTTTTTATATTTTTTCCCAGTCTGCATTTTATACCGAGTCTGCAGTCTGCATTTTATACCCAGTCTGCAGATTATACTGACCACTTGAAAGTCGATTGAATTAATTGAAGAATTACAGAACTGTTTATCATAGTTTATATGTTTGTATGTACATGTACTGTGGGGATTTAGTTTCAAAGCTGGAACTTATACAAGGGTTTGGCTAACTGACCGTCAAATGGTTGCATAAAGTCATGCACTTACATAAGAATTTTGAGGAAGTGCAGAATAAGCTTACTGAAAGTGCTAAAGTAGCAACTAAATGGTATAGTTCTAATTTTCTTAAAGGTAATTATACTAAGTATCATACAATGTCATACAAGAGTGTTAATATTGAAGATAAAGAGGTGGA
The DNA here is from genome assembly GCA_030867875.1 of Actinernus sp. WN-2022. NCBI lineage: Eukaryota > Metazoa > Cnidaria > Anthozoa > Actiniaria > Actinernidae > Actinernus > Actinernus sp. WN-2022. Next base: position 30,754,117 of record JAOWCC010000577.1, read on the forward strand.
ATCAACAGATTGCCTCAAACTATTGGGAATAACAATAGATAATAAAATGAAATTTACTGAACATACATGTATTAGTATTACTTGTAAGAGAAGCAGTAAACGAGTAGGAGTGTTAATGAGACTAAGGAATCTTATACCTACTAGCACAACATTACAATTATTCAAAGTATTTAACCTATTCTCATTTAGTTTAGCATTTCTGTCGAGCTAGTGATAGCAGAAAGCTTGAAGTACGTATCCAGGAAAGGGCCCTCAGAGCTATCTATTGTGACAGTGTCCAGTTATTATGAACTACTAGACAAAGCTACTATCTGCACCCTACAGAACAGAAGACTCCAGGACATGGCAACTCTTATGTATAATACCAAGAAAAAACTATGCCCAAACTATATCAGTAACTTATTTCATATCTTGGGCAGTAAGTATAACTTACGTAATAAAGAATTTGTAATTCCTAAATTTCAAACCGTTACATTTGGTAAGCATTCCATTACAATGTAGATATATGGGCCCCAAGTTATGGCTAAGAATACCGGAGAACATTAGACAATCACTGTCATCTTAAGAATAATATCTGTAAGCTGGACTTAAGTGTTGTGTTGGCCAATGACAGCTACACCAACTGCCTATTATGCAGTACCTGAGCTGATGTGCACACGTTATCTAGTGCATGCAGTTGATGCAGTTAGGGGCGGACAACATATCTCTCAATATATTATTATTAAATTATAAAATATATTATAATACTAAATTACATATTATCTTAATTACAATTGTACATATTATTGATAATTATTAGTTTTATAATTCTTAACATTGTATTATTTTACAAATTTAAGTTAAAGTGTTTATGAAACCAAATTTTGCATCTTTATTTTATTGCAGAATAATAAAGTTCATTCTTTTCTGATTATCAAGAGTATATTTATTTTTCTCTTTTTCACCATTCAAATTGACTACTTCATGCTAAAAACTGTCCGGGGCCTGGAACTGAATCTGCCATTACAATGACGTGAGGACTCGCAAGCGACAATCCCTTCATATGATCATGTAGGAAGACACGCATTTCTACAAAAAAATACAATACAATAAAGCACAATACAATTCAATACAAAAAATGAAATACAGTAGAACGCAACACATTCCTTAACAAATAAAAGATGGTTCTCCTTGTTTTATTTAAAAATGTACACGCTTGAGGTCCATGAAAAACTGGATGGACGCGCAGAACACGAGTGCATTTAGCACCATTTCAAGACCTCGAAAGTACATGATTTTGTTATAGAACAAGGAGAACCATCTTTTATTTGTTTTATAATACAAACTTCAATCTAGACGAAGGAAAATAAGCTATATAATTTTAAGAAGCCACATAAAAATCTAACTAAGCGTACTGACTACAGCAAAAACTCCATTTTACTGTACTTCAACTTATTTACAACATTTCTCGTTGCTGATTGGTTCAATTCTGACAGCTTGACATTGACGACCTGAAAGCTCATTTCTTATTGGATGAAATAACCTGCTATAAAAAGAACATGTCGATTGATAAAAGTGAAAGACAGAAATTGCAAGACTGCCGGGGCCACAAACGGGCTGTAAAATTGTCAACCGATCAAAACTGTTGCAGGAAACACAAAGTGCTTTCTTTTTACAATGTATGGTCAGCACAGGAGAGGTTAATCTGCACATTGTGATAGTGTTGAAAATGCCTGATGGAAAAACATTCATAGAGATCAGAAAGCGTTTGTAGCGAAATTTTAATAGCAGCATCTGAGACTGAGTTCCGTGAGTGGTTCCCAACTATTTTCTACAACAACTGCATCGTTGACACTGGCTATTTATTCTCTGGTCTGAAGAAGGATATTTTCATTATCCCAAGGAACAGTGTTTAACTGCTGCTCTGATGGCAGTGAGTTGCGTAGCTTTTGAGGATCAGTTCGACTATACGTTCGAAATTTTCTCGGCAAACGGGACAGTTTTTAGCATAAAGTAGTCAATTTGAATGGCGAAAAAGAGACCTTTCCGAAGGCGGAACTGAAAAATAAATATACTCTTGATAATCAGAAAGCAATGAACTTTATTATTCTGCAATAAAATAAAGATGCAAAATTTTGGTTTCATAGACACCTTTAAGGTGTCCCCATTTAGTGGTTGTTGTACAGCTATGTAGATTGATACTTAAATAAAGCCCCTCTGGTTTAACATCGATAGGTGCATAACACAACCTAATATTGAACAGTTTACTTTGATTGCTTCCAGTCGTATAATGAAGAGGGCTATTGCAAATGTTTTTCTTCCTTCGTGATCTTTGTGTTCTCATCTCCTGCCTGAGACCTGATTCGATCCTTTCAAATTTCACTATTCTCTCTGAAAATCCACTTAAGGTATCCATTGTTGACAAACCCATTATCTGACATATCAACCTAATATCGGACAGTTAATACGGTACCTGTTATCAGGCACTCTATGTTTCTGAGCTTTGTAACCATGGGAAAACCTTTAAAACATGTTTAGAGTTATTCCGCAACTATTTAGGTCTGAAAACGTACTTTATTTTGGGCAAGCGAGAGATACAACTCGGAAGGATTAATTAAAGTAGCTCTTGCACCCTATGTACTATTTACAGATCCGAGCCAGATACATGTAACTCCGATACAACACGGCTGCAAATTTTGTAAATTACTTCTACAATTCAAACATAACTATTGAAACGCAATAATTATAACCAAAACAACTTTAAGAAGAGCAACATTTCTATAAATTTATCGAAGCATCTTGTGTTCCAGATGAGTGCAGTATTTATATCACTGAATAATAATCTGGAACAATAATATTTTCTTTGTACTTTTAAAAATCAATGTTTATCTATGATTCGGTTTTAGCTCAAAGCAAATTTGCATTTCAAACTTCACTAGTTCAATCACTAGATAAGGTTCTCTTCTAGCCAATTTTTTTTTTCACATTTCACATTTTATTAATAATTGTTCATTTGGAAAATATGTACCTGATAGACTGGCCTGCAGGTAGCATTAACTAATCTGGGCGGGCCATAGTCTTTAAAATTAACAAATTACAAATAGGTATGATAACTTAAAGAAGAGGGGAAGAGAAAGAAGAATGAGTGTCTGAGTGAGTAAGTAAATAAGTGAGTAAGTAATAAAGTAAATAAATGATTGGTCACATAATTTTTGGTGTATGCCAAAATAGCTCACTGACCATCCTCGATTTGCCCTTATGTTTAACTAAATATGCATTTAGCCTGTTGTTAAGAATTGGCATAAACAATTTACCAAGGGCTGAGAGTAAAGTGATGCCTCTATAGTTGTTTATCTTTGAGCAGTCTCTATAAAATTAATGGGGATTATGAAGCCCAAGCTCCATTCTTGCGGTAATTCTCCAGATGCTAGGATAATATAAAGAGCGATCTTAATGGGGGGATTAAACTATCTTTACGGAATATTTTTAATATTTCATTTAAAATGCTATCATAGCCAGGTGACTTAATATTGTTCTTTAGGTTCTGTATGGCATCTCTAATCGTTATGTTATGTCGTTTCAATACCACTACTGGGAATATAGTTTGTGTCTGAAGTGTTTTGTTCTTTGAAATGCCTGTGGAATTCTTCTATATCCTATTTTCCTTTATATTCCTATAAACGAAAAAATAATCAGTTATTGGACATTGCAGGCTGCATATCAATTGGTATATTAGTAGAAACCAACTAGTGTTGTATCACAAATCCTGCAATCTGATTGGCTAAGCTACTCACTATATATTCTGTGATAGATAGTGAGTGCAAAACAAGCTGGTTTTCAAAAGCAAAACTGGCTGCCAAGTCGTCAAAATGTCAAAAAAATTCTCTTGATTCAATTTAAGATGAAATACTAGTTGGTTTCTTCTAAAACAATTAGACTACTCGCTCTCGGTTTCTATGGCTGATAGTTGACTCGAAGCTATGCTCCTCATCAACTATCAGCCGATAGAAACTTCGAGCTTATAATCTAATTGTTGAATATAAATATGCAAAGAATGCTGTAGGTACAAGTATGCAATAAATATGAAACAGCTTCTCAGTTACCATTTACATAATAAAAAAGTTATTAGTTGGCTACCCAGCTAATACAGCTGTGTATTTTACTTGTCATTTGCATGTTGGCTCCCCTAAAGACATGCCAAAATACATACCGATATGACTTGTAAAAGTCCACAACTGTATTAGTTACAGTTATCCAACTAATAACCTCTATGAATAGAGTACTAAAGTGATGATGTTGTAAATAATATATGTTCACTTAACAACATTGGAGTGCGAATTCAGAAAGAACAACATAAAAGAACTTTACTTGCCAAAAATGAGGTGTATGCAATGAATCACTGTATTTTGCCCTGGTTCCAAAACTTGAGAACCAAGGAAACAATACTGTCAGTGATTTGTGGCATTCCAGTGCACATATCTTGGCCGCTATTCGTCATATATATACACCTCATGTTTGGTGTATAAAGTTCTTTCATATTGCTCATTTTGAATCAATGGTCCAAAGATTTCATATCAGAATTTTGCAAATTCGTAATGTCACACTTTACCACTCAACCATATTTTCTCACGTACAAGCTGCACCTCACATACAATGTACATGTAAAAGCCACACCCCTAACTTTGGCACGACAAACGGGAACCAGCTTTGCAAAAAACTCACATAATATAAGCTGCACCCCAAACTTGTATTTTGTTCAAGCTCATAAATGCTCAAAACTCAAAACTTCTTCAGAAGGGATTGTCGTCTTTCCAACTGCTATCACTATTTCTTGTGTTTTGAACATCTGATTGAGCATGAGCTACCGAACCATAGAACATGAACTCCACAACAATGATACTTTATTTGAAAATTAGAGCACTTCCAAGACCAGTTATATGGGCTTCAACAACACCATTTGAGGAATTAGCAGAGATGACAAGCAAATGGAAAGCTAGTTTTCTTTGAAAAGTGAAGGAAAGGAGCTTAAGTTTAAAATGTCACTGACATTCGTGCTCTGTGAATAAGGTGCCATTTCTATTGACACTCATATGGCTTTGTTTACGGTCATTGCAAAAAAGATTTTTGAAACCGCTCATGTATAAGTCACACCCCATTCTTTTGTTACTGGTCAAAAAAGGTGTGGCTTATATGTGAGGAAATACAGCACTTGGACATTAATTAGGTTTCAATCAAGATTTGAGCTTCGTTGGGTCTAAAAATTGTAGGATAAGCAGTTCATCAACTACATACATGTATACATGTACATGCATATTGGACTCACTTTATTTTTTTATTATTTCATTTTAACCTTTAATAATATTGTTTAATGTTTTTCTTTTATTTCCTCAAAGGTGCCAAAAGACAATAAATCCCATTGTCCATACAGAATCTACTATCGAAAATATGGACGGCCTTAAGAGAAAAGTAGTGGCCACAAACCAAGATATTGAACGTGCTGAAAATAAAGAGCGGTATATCAGAAAATTGCTAAGACTTACTTCAGAGAGAGCTGTTCTTGCAGAAATGGAGGCAGATGGACTAAAAAACAGAATAAAGGAAATAGAAAGGCAAATTGAAAAGGCTAATGAGAAGGGAGATAATATCTCTGTAGGTGTACATGCTAAAGAATCTGAAGCAGATGACAGTGAGAAAGAAAGGAAGGTCATGGAAAGCAAGGAGTATGATCACAGTGACCAGATTGCCCTCCTGGATGTGCGTGTTCAGGATATGGTGCGAGTGGTGGATGAGAAAGAAATAAGGCTAGAGGAGGCAAAGCTTAGGAACCATGAAGGCCAAGTCAGTTTGAGGTCTGCACTTCAAACGGCAAATGCTGCAGAATCCAAAATCGTGCACTTGGAGGAAGAAATTGAAAGCATGTGTCAACACCTTTACCAACTGGAAAGAAAAGGAGACAAGTTGTTCAAGAGGAAAGAATACTTTGAGAGGAAGATAGACGATTTGGAACACCGCCATAGAAGTGCTCTTGTACGTGCAGATGAATCTCAACAAGACTCCAAAATCTTACAGATGCAACGTGACAGGCTTCACAGTAAGTACATGTACATTGACTTCATAAGTAACATGTGGCATAGATTATGTTTGTAGGCAAGCTTTATTTTAGGTGTTCATGGTGGTGCCACTACAATCAATGTTTTTTTTTGCAAAATTATTCATAAAGTAGAGTTACTATATATTACCAGGCCAAACCGTTTTTTGATACAATGAAGGAAAGTCTTATTTTTAAACTCCAAGTATTGAATCTAGATGTCCGCCATTACTGGAGGCTGTTCCCTTTGTTCAGCTTCATTCAGTGGAAGTGATGTCATATGCACAATGCTCTCCTGCACAACACACCGCTTTGAAGGCATATTTCTACTAAAAACGTATTCTAGTACACAAGAAGAAAGTTACATTTATCTTTGCGAGGTTCGCAGGAAATAGTGTGCATAAAAACGTTGCTATACTAGTTGTTGTTTTGTGTGTATGACATCACTTCCACTGAATAAAGAGAACAGCCTCCAGTAATGGCGGACAGAATTTTACATGTAAACTAATATTTGTAGTTTAACTTGCTCGTTTGGAAATACTTTTACTAATTTGGATATTTCTAACACTGATTGACCTATTGACACTAAAAAGTGGCAAATCGAAATGGTACATTTTCATGATTCGTAGTGGCACTTTAAATGTGAGATTTATGTATGCAACCTGCTGTGTCATGGTGAGGGGCCTGCATTTTTGTTCTGGCTGGAACAAAATTAATATCAGTGATTTTCATATAAACTTACAACCCTAGTACACATGTGGGATGGTCGAAATCAAAGGGAAATTATGTAAAAATGACTAACAAACTGTGCAAAGATCTAGTCTTCAAGGAAAATAGTGCACATCCTTTCAATCAAGTGTTAAAGGAGGGGACTTTGACTGTTTATAGCTAATAATGTTATTTGCATACACCAATGGAACACTGATTCCATACATATGCAATACCATGACACAGCTCCTTTAAGCTACAAAACCTAAAGAAATTAGAAACTGTGCATGGAATATTTGGAATTTTTATATGATCTTGAGCAACATTTCTTGAAGTGAAACATGTTTTTGAGCAAGGATCTGTTTAGAATTTTTTTCTTTATATAAAAACAGACCACAAACTTAGTGAAGCTCAAAACTATCGACATGCACTGTTTACTATGAGGCTAGACCTGCCTACCCACCAAGTGACGACTGAGCGATAAAGAATTAACCTCTGGTCCAAGTCATTCACTCTTTGATCCACCACCATTGTGTTTCAATGTTTACATGTACATGCAGAAAGTGCATACTGTTTCAATATTGCCTGAGTTCGTCACATGAAAAAGTACCCAACTATAATACTGCAGGAACCATTTCATTTTTTCTTTAATACCTACTTTGAGTCTACTTTTGTGTAGTTTCTCCACATCACGTTCAGCACCGGTAACAAATCTTTTCTAACAGTGGCAGTTTCATCTTTGCATAAATTAAACTGCAGTGTGATAGTCTTTTGGCACTTGTTGGGAGACTTCAGAGCAGTCAGAGAGAGACCCGTAAAGCTCTGCACACTTTGTTGGAATCAGCCCTTAGAATACATTCTTCACAGGAGTTCTGTTGAGCAAAGTCTTTTCCACAAATGGCAAAATCCAAGACAAATTCTATAATATGAGACAATCACTTAAAAGAGTCAACCCTGGACAAAATGGACTAGCTAACCACCTAGTTTATCTCAATTAAAATGACATTTGTCATACACTCCTTCTTGTGCAGTTTATAATAATTGGACTGAATTACCAAAGTCACGCTTGGAAGTGTAATTATTCAGGTCAACTTGGACCAGAGGTTATTTTTTCATCACTCGCAGGTTTGCCGCTCAACTCTGCCACTTTGGCTCTTACGGCTTCACCGCTCGGTCACCACTCGGTGTATCGGTGGAAAACAATTACCTCTGCAACCAGGGTAACACCCTTCCAAGCATTCCACAGGTTTCATCACTTGGAATTGAAACTTATTTAAAGTAAAGATACCGCTATTCATAATTCTAGAGTGAATTTAAAAGTACAAGTTATTGAAATGAAATAGGAGGGAGCAAGCAAAAGTATTTTAAAAAGTTCATTGTTGTCAGCATTGATCTCTGCTGCACTACATGTACTTGTCTGATTTTTGACGCTTCAGAGGTAAGATTTTCATCTTGAATTGACTACATTGCAGACTTTGATTCTGACCATCTTTGCCATTTTTGCTCTCACATGTATTTTGATATTTTTTGTTAAAATATGACCTAAAATACATCTTATATTAGCTAAATATGGAAATAATTTCAAGTGTAATTCAATGTCTTTATCCAAACACGGTGGGGCCGACCCACTAGTGCTGAATCATGTAACTCGGAACTTATGAATTGGATTGACTGAAAAGCAACGGTCATTTCAAACTGTGCAATGCATGTTTAGCTGTCTATAACCATGTATGACCTTATACTGAAATGTAACAAGAAAATGTTTTTGGTAACAATCACATATAAGCTGCTCCCCAACAATGTGTCCATCTACTATTATGCGGCAATGTTTGAAGTCTGAACTTTTAACCACAACATGTCAAAGTTTGGCATGTCTTACCTAACTGCATGGGAAACTTGTTTTGTTGTGAACGGTTTATTTGTTCAGCATTTCCCAGCTTATAAACACAATGGTTCAATTATTTATGGTTCAGAGTAATTTTGACCGATGTAAGGTCCAAACTCCTGAAAAAGGAACATTGTCTTGTTTATTATTCGAAGAATCCAAATCTGTTGTGTGTCAAAATGTCACTTGAACAAAAAACTTATGCTGGAAATTCGAATTTGAAGTACCTTATACCAAGAATTAAAGAACCTCTGATATGCTGGTTGTCAACAGCTTCTGAATCTGTACTGCTTCTGTTACTGTGGAGCAAAGTCAGAATGCAAGGAAAATAAGTAAGCAAACGAGAAATGCGAAATCAAAATATCAAACAAACTGGGGATGAAGTCATTTTGAATATTGACGTTCAAACTTCTCAGCGATAACTGTAATACAACAAAGGTGTTTGTGGCATTGATTTAGCTGCAATCTGTGTCGTAGCACCGTAATTGTTAAACCCATATGGCCATGTTTGCAACATTTTTGTTGCCATATTATTTCTGTTGATTTCTTCAAGTGTCACATCGTCATAGAATGGGTCAATAGGATTTTGCTTCGAAAATTTCAGCGCAGACTATTCAAAATTGTTCCTCTCCCGGAGAGCCTGTTCGCAGACTAACATGTATATCAATCATGTTTTTCCGTTTTTCTTTAGATGAAGTAACACGTGAAAGGAAGAGGGTAGCATTCTTGAAAAGGGAACTGGAGGATGCAGTGGCAGACTTGAACCAGGAGTAGATGCAACAGGAAATGGAAGCTTGCTGTCCTCTGCCATCTGGCAGTATTTTAGGTCTAAGTAATAACACCATATTTTAAAGTCCTCAATACCGAAGCATTATAAACGTGTTCCATGAGGTTAGTGGCAGATATTGAACTTTTCTTAGTTACAGCCATTAAAAGCAAACAAAACTACTTCAATAATTATTAACAGTCAAATTCGAACCATCGTTTGCATCTAAAGTGTGAACACTCGAGGTGAGAACATGTTCCAATGGAGTGTCAAACATAACGTGATTCATCATCAAAGTTTCAAGGCATGCAAGACAAACTTTTGTAGCCAAAATACCAAGTTATTCTTTAGTTGTGAGGATATTTGTGATAAAGAAATATAGACATATTACACTTCAAACCAGGTGTTCCTTCATTTTGGGACTTAGGAATGAAGTGGTAGAGGTGGTTTGAGAATTATAGATACGGGAAGTGGATAACTACGTTACGTTGGATGCCCAGTTAGAAAATGTTTTCGCCTCACGTGATTATGCTTAGATGCAAACGTTGTCACAATGTAATTCAATTGTGTGCATATGAAATCATCATGGAATAGACTTCTTGCTCATTCATTGGGGCAACAGTGGAAACACTGAAATTTAAAGCTAGACAAATCTAAGGTAAAGTTCATTTTTATTTTCGTTAATATGACTGTCTCAAAGTATGAAGCTTCATTTTTAGATGTATAGTGTGTATCAGCAATCAATTTTTTAGAAATATTTTGAAATGTGTGCATTAGCAATTTTATCTTTAATGTCAGGACTGTCTTGTAATACATGTGTGCGTAGAAGGATATTTTATGATGTAAGCTTTAATTGTTTAAAGAATTATCTACACATACATTTTAAGATTCACAATAGTAAAAATTTATTTCATTTTATTTGTTTTGGAAAACCATCACTTAAATAATATACCTTTTTACTGTTACATTATATTGGTTAAAGATTTGCTAACATTTTTAGGAATTGGATCATTTATCCTTTTTTCCCCATTTGTTTTCTGCAGAGCTTAATAATTTATTGTTTCACTGTTTTTTTTTCTGAGTAGGATGCTCAGGTTGGAACTAATCACATCATGATATTCCGTAAGCAAAACAGATCTTGAAAGATGAACAGTGAAAATATCCTGTTAAATCAAAGTACCAACATTTGTTTATTGTTATAATGGTAACAGTTGGATGGAGCACTGTGCACAAGACCATTCACCTTATCCATATCATGCGTGCATGGAAAGAAGTCTGGTAATTATGAATATACACGACTTTCATAATGGCCGCTTCCGGCCGCCTCCTAATTTGCATAATTTGGAAGATCAATCTGTAGCGGGAAACTAATGCTACCACATGAAAGATCACATTATAACTAGTAATAGTTTTGAGTTTTATAGCAATGTGGAAAATTGCTGTTGAGCTATAAGCATTTGTAATGCAGAAAAATATGAAAGCGAGGCTATAAAGGCCTCCGTTGTTTTTCTCATACAAATCTCTCTAATTTCAACTGGCTGTAACTTCATTGCTTTAAAAGCTACAGCACTCAACTTTCACAAGTTCACTAATGTCAACATGCTCTTTCACATGGTAATGTTCATATTTTCTATACGTGTGGATAAACTACCCAAACGGGAAATCACATATGCAAATTAGGAGGCGGCCATTACGAAAGTCATGTATGCTAGGATTCGTAAGTTGGAATGCTTTATTTACGTTTTGCAATGTGTTCTCGTTGCTTTAGTGGCCCCGGTTTCAGTGGAATCAGTGCTTTGTTTTCGTTCTGCAATGTGATTGGTTCTCGTTGTCTAAGTGGCACCCAGTTTCACTAGACCAAGTCACACTGTAACACTGGCGGATCTAGGGGAGTGGTTTTGGTGGTTGCAACCCCCACTATGATTCCTGTAAATCACTGTAAATACAATAAAATCTTTTTGCAAACCCCTAAAATCCTGGATCTGCCCCTGTGTAAGTACATTTTAACTAATTGTAACTAAAGGCAAGGAAATGGATTATTACGTTGGTTGCTGTACATGTATAATGGTCATAAACATAGCATGACTGGAAGTTACAATCCAGTATCGATGTATTAAGTAATGGTTCGCGTAAGAACAGGAGCACTCAACGGACAGGAATGCACAAAGGTGTTAATTTTTCTATTGTTGAAACTTGACATTTCATTGGCTAAACAGAAATAAACCTCCTAAAAATAGGAAAGAACTCTGATTTCACTTTTTTTTTAAAGAAAATGATTGAAGCGGACAATCTGTAACTATGTAAAAAGAGTGAAAGAAATCCTATTTGAGGAACATTGAAATATTTTATAATATCTCAGCTTTTGTTTTAGTGTCTTTCTATTGGCTAGCAATTTCATGCATTTTAATTTGAGAACATTAATACAACTAGTCAAGAGATATCTTTAGTATATAATTGAACCATTTTCTATTTGGGATTAATGAAATCACATTCATTGCTGAGGAACAATAGATCTTGCTCCAGTTCTTAAACGAACCATTACTTAAGATAACTAAGGCAGTAAAATGTCCGATGAAACAAAAGTCAATAAATTAACAGAAATAAATGTTTACGTTGTATTTATTGTGTCTTTGTTGGTCCAGCCGGGATTTAAACAGTCGACTTACCACACAACACTGAAACCGGCGATAAACCACGTCAAATTTCACAACACCGCAGAAAGTAAAAGGAGTGCGGAGCTTGACCCGTACATTTACGACCGCTATTTGGACCGACCGTAAGCCGGTAAATAGAGCGGATTTCCTATGAGTGGACACGTTGTCTTTCTGATTCAATCATATCACAGAGTTAAAGTGCCCCTACGATCAAATTTTGACATATCAATGTTTTTGCATATTCATAAAGTAGAGTTCATATATTATTACCAGTTCAAATTGTTTTTCGATACAACGACAGGAAGTCTTATTTTTTTAGCTCCGAATATTGAATCTACACGTCCGCCATTACTGGAAGCCGTGCCCTTTGTTCAGCTTTAAACAAAGGTTTATTCACAGGAAATGATGTCATACACTTAACGCTCGCCTGCAGAACACAACGCCTGGAGGCATATTTCTACTAAAAACGTCTTCACGTACATAAGAAGAAAGTTATATTTATCTTTGCGAGGTTGGCTACTTTTTTATGCACGCTATTTCGCGCCACGAGGTTGTCGTGTTAAGTGTATGACATCACTTCCGGTGAATCAACCTTTGTTTAAAGCTGAACAAAGGGCACGGCTTCCAGCAATGGCGGACAGGATTTTACCGGTAAACTCTCCTAAAATTTGTGGTTTAAGATGCCCATTTGGGAATATTTTTTTACTATTTCGGATATTTCTAATACTGATTGACCTATAGACACTGAAAAAGTGGCAAATCGAAATGGTAATTTTTCGTCGTAGTGGCACTTTAAGGTACGAAACCGACTCTTAAATTCGTCTCGAATGTCGCAGCTTTCGATGTGGGATGAATTAGTCAGACGACTACTGTGCTGACGCGTCAGACTTCGATACTCTATTTACCTTTTGACTAATTCTTAAGCTTGTGCTTTTTAATAAACAAGCAGTAATGTTTTTAGATCTGATAAAACACGTGCTACGAGTTTATTGAACGGCTTCAAAAACTTTACTTCTAAAAGATAATTTTCAGAAATTTAGATGAAAAGCTAAATTACTGTTTATATGTTGTGCATCACTGTCCTGACTAATGGTTTACCAGATATTCTTTTCGCACCTCTAATGAGATCGATGAAGTGGGGTGGTCGGCCCCACTGGTTTGCCATCCAGTAAAGCCGTTACCACGGGGTTCACGAGCGTAATTCATTGGTATGTGTGAATGTGTGCTGAATATAAAATCTAATTATTTTTATGATTAATGAGAATATACCTAGTCTGTAAGGACCGCATTATTCTACTAACCAGCTGAACAATAACCATGTTTTTGCCGATTAAACTCCTAAAACTGCTCAGTGCGATCAAGAGACCATTAATAAGTAATCGGTAGTCTCTTGGTGCAACACCGGCTGCGTGAGAAAGTGTAATCTGTTTTAAGTTATGACTAGTTTCTATCCATATTCTTTAAAAAACTCTATTTTAATCTCCCGATTCTGTGTAGAAAGCTCAAATCGGCGATTATTACAATTTTGATGATATGGTATTTTGGCAATCTTCATCTCTAATCTAACAATAGGCCTTTTACAGTTTTGCCGGCATCCAGTACAACCACGTGATGGCATTCCTGCAAAAGGCCCCTAGCTTGAAACTGAGGATTTGCACCATCACGTGACGGAAGCCGTTCCTGCCATCCAACATGGCTTCAGTCACGTGATGGTGCAAACCCTCTAAGTATATTTTGAAGCGACGCCAGTATAAAATAAGTAACTGAATTATATATTTCTCATGCATTTTTTCTTTATATAAATTCCATAGTTCTAGTCTTTCTAACTTTATGAAGCTTTAAATATTTACACTTAAAATATTTACACTTAAAATATTTACACATTCTTGGCGTCCAATGCCTGTCAAACTTGCATCAGGAGTCGGTTCAAACGGAGGCCACACCTGCAAAAGCTCGATGCTTCATTAAACTTGGAGCAGCAGCCGTAGAGTAATCCGCGAACTTTAGGTTTAGTTTCTTGACAGAATTTAAGTTCCTGCCGTGGAAATCATGTCCACCGATAATGTATAGATCTTGTGCGCCCTCCTCACCTCCGCCATACACTGCAGCCACAGACACACCCGTCCTGGGGTCCATCGTATTTCTGATAATCAACCACAAGTTCAAATCAGGATTGTACTTCTCGATTGAATCCAGCACTCCAATACTATTGGACCCTCCAATGACGTAGATCCTCTCGCTGTAAGTGACCACCCCGTGGTTCATTCTCGCTTTGTTCATCCCATTTACGTCACTCCATTTGTTGTTCATTGGGTCGAAACATTCCACGTGCTCTATCTCGGATATCCCACAATACCCTCCGATCGCATAAATCCTTCCTTGCAGCACTGACATGCCGAATTGGCTCCTGGGTAGGCGCATGGAGGCGACTTGAGTCCAGTCATTCTTTATGGGGTCGTAGCGCTCTACTGTCTTTAGAGCGGAGCCGTGATGTGACCCGCCAGCCGCATAGAGCCAACCTTCTAGTATGACTACAGCTAAGGCACCTTCAGTATCAATCAGAATAGACAGAAACTTATTAGCAGGTTTAAATAATACTGAGCTCCAGCTAATGTGCCGTCGAGAATGACGAACTTTTATTGGCAGTACTAACCTTACTAATACATGCATGAGTGACTTAACGTCAAAACACTTATTTGATAATACAAGCTGGGGAGTGTCAAGCGATCGACAAAACATGCAATGTACTCTAAGAATGGAAGCCACTGAATTTGTTTTTAAAGCGGCTAATCAAAGATCCGGCTAAACCACATATCGAATTGGAATTTAGCGTGTTGGTTATTTGTGGAGGGAGGTTAACAGGAGAAAAACCCTCGGAACAAGGGCGAGATACCAACAAACTCAACTCACATACCCTGGTCACACCGGCGAGACAACAACATTTATTTTTCATTCGGTGTAAATAATGACAAGATTTACTTATGAAGTAAATTGAATGAGTTGGAGGACCCGAAAATAAACGAGGCGGGAGGCGAACGCTTGCCACTTGCGCCACCCCGTCGTACCTTTGCAACGTAAATCAAGTTCAAAGAACATTCTCAGAACTTATTATATCTTTGGCTGCAATATAGAATGACGCCCAGGAAATATAATGCAAACTTTGCATGCGATGTCATATTGCATTGTGCCGCAGATCGGTAAGAATCCATACTGTGCAAGAAAGCACTTGGGTGGCCGAGTGATTTGAGCGCTCGCCTTTCACCTCTGTGACCCAGTGTTCGATTCTCGGACCTGGCGTCATTGTGAGTCAAGTTTGTTGGTATCTCACCCTAGCCTCCTACGTAGACGTTCGTTTGTTGGGAGAAATACGTGACGAGACAAGCGAACGTCTGCGTAGGACGCTAATCTCACCCTTGCTTCGAGGTGTTTTTTTTTACTGTCATTCTTTACCTGGAACTGAAGTCTACACTGAATCCCAATTTGCTTTTTGAGGGCGCGGGACTACGCGAACCAATTATGGATGGATCACTGAAAACTTACTAGAAACTCCCATACCCTGAATGGGAATAAGGCGAAACAAAGCAGGGACGGATGGGATCAAAACTGAACCACGATTCTAGTAGGCCTTGGAAAATTCCCTACTCAAAAACACAAAGCAAAGCACGTTACCCTTGCACTTGTTAAGCGAGGCAACAGACGTCCATTGACCAGTAGAAGGGCTGTAACACTCGACTGTCACAAGATCTGCATACTCTCTATTCACTCCTCCCACGGCATACAGCTGACCCTCAAGCGCAGCAGCTCCGACCTGTTTGCGCGCTATGATCATAGGTGCGATTTTCCGCCATCTCTTCTCGTTGAAGTCAAAACATTCGGACGTATTGAGAACTGTCCCCTGATCTAAAGCGTAGAAGTGAATGGCATTAGATTACACGGAATACACAGTTGTTGTTTTATTGGGGGGTTTAGCACAAACATTTTAAAGAGCATATACCATTGAAAGATGTCGTACCTTCTCTGATAAAAATAATTCAAGTTTTGTTAGCTCAATCGCAAAGGGGCGTTCATTTACAGAAAGAGTTCGTCAAGGTTCGTTGCGCAACAACTGACGACAAGATACCCTGCGAGCAGATCCATCAGCATATTGCAGGGTGTGGATACGAGTTCAAAAAGACAGTGTATTGGCAACAGCACTTGTACTGGCTTGTTTTTAAGATTTAAAACCTCTCTACCGCGATTATATAAAGGATTTAACGTTTTTCGCGCGCAAAGGATTGTGGGTAAAAGTACAAGCCGGTATTATTTTGGGTGTGGATAGTCGATACGAGTTCAAAAGCTGCAACATTCATTCAAATTTACATCGAATGAAGCGTGATTTATCTAAATATGAGAATCGACTTTTAGTTGATCATACCAGTGTGTGTAAAATATGTTCTGTGTTGACTTTCAACTTGCACATTTTGCAGGCCTCGGTTTAATGTTGCCCGAGTTAAACACAACATTGTTGCGCGAAAAATCGTTCACTATAACATGTTTAGAAGTACTACTACGTAAATAATTGACCTTTATTCAAACGTTTCTCCGATGAAAGCAACAGGGTTACGTGAAGTAACGAAGGTGTCAAGCCACTTTTAATCCACCTAGAAAACAATTAACCCATTCACCTAAAATCTCAAGTGCCCTCGTCCTTGTATTGACCTTGAGGGCTGTTACTACGACAACCCCGTTTTGACGTCAATTTAAACTTGTCTGAAGATCATAACAGGAAAAATGGATATGAGCTTTCAGATGATAGCACCGTGATAAATGGAAGGACGTCATTCCTATGTAAAGCAAAAGATGCTTGATATATCGCATGCTTTACGAAAGTTTCATATAGTTGAAGATATCAGATTGTTACAGTTAACTACACTGAAGTATTCAGTCAATTGGTCCATTAATTTGATTTGGTTTGGCTAGCAATTCCGGCGTTGAATGACCAAGGCCAATATTCTGTGTCTCAGCCTCGGATATTAAAAACGAGGTGAAAAATAAAATATTCACCTGTATGGGCTCGGTTGCTCGAAGCAAGGGTAACTTTATCCCTAGGATAGCGCTAAATCTGTAATTGTAATGCATGAGTCAACTTAAACTCCCACCCCCCCCCCCCCCCCCCCCCCCAACCCGGGACAAGGTGGGGATTTGTTTTCTCCCCTTCACAAAAAAGGACAAATACCCCACCCCCTGAGGCAACATTTTCACTACAAAGTTAACAAAATGCCCCCACCCTGATAACACTTTATTGGATGAGTATAAGAGACTCCTAGACATTCTGTTCAAAACCTCCCCAATGCCCCAGGGTGTGGGGCAGGTATTTTCATCCAATCCCCTACTAATCCCCACGTTTCTCCCACCTTGTCCCGGGTTGGGGAGGGGTGGGGGTTTAAGTTGACTCATGCATAATCTGTACGGTTTAACCTCGGGTTAGCGATTTAACCTCGGGTTAGCGCTTACCCTTGCTTCGACATGTAGACCTTACGCAACGGTTGAAATAAACGTTGCTACTTCCCCGAAGACAATAAAGCATCAAAATTGTGACCACAAATATCAGTGAGAAATAAAGACGAAGTAATGCGGTGGTGATCTTTTTTCTCATTATTTTCAGAGCTAAGAGCTAAACGTAACTAACGTAAGGCTGAGAGGGAATTCATTGAACAAACACAATAAAAGTCAAACCTTTAATTCATTGTAAAATTCGCTTTTTCTGATCCCCAATCGTCTGTAATTAATGCTTTTGAATTTCTTTAAAACGAACGATAAGGTGATATACATAGTAAGCAAGGTTAATCCCTAGGTTCAGGAAGAACTACGTTGGTCACCAATTAATTATTTCACCAGTACGTACAGTGAGTCAGCCATGTTTTGAACGACACGCGAGTCAATTTTCGATGCGCGCGCACGATTGTCACTGAAATCAAAGACCATGACATGTAAACACTCTCAAAATCTTTCATTGAAAAGAAAAATGAATATTTACTTTCCGTTGAAAACGTGGTGATGTTATAACAATACGAACTTCAAAATTAAGAAAACAGTTTTAACTATAGTAAAGAGAAGAAGACTGCAAGGCTGATCGGACGGCTGTACTATGCTATATTTCGGTTCGGCAGAACGAACCTATGAGCTTTTTACATTTTAACAGATTAGAGATCAATTAACAGATTCTAAACATGACCAACCTTCGCCTCCAACCACGTACACTGCACGGCTGGATTTCTCCCTCGGAATAGCTCGTGCTGTCCTCGTTGCCGCTCGTCTCTCGGGAATGAGGTGATAGTCTATTGCTTCCAGGACAAACACTCGGCACTCTCGTTCATTCATGATCAAATCTTCTTTAGTAACTGTGTCGATCAAGAATTTCCTGGTGAGGAGTGGGAATCGTATGTGCTCTAGTAACTCGGCAAGATACTCCTGTCGTGTTGTTAAGTCGTGTCGTATCCAAATCATTACTGCCTCAAAAACCGCGCTCTCCGACGGCACATTTAACTTGTCGTGGCAAAGAAGGCGAGTCAGTTGCTTCGGCGACAAAGACTTGAACTCAGAATGCTTCAACACGGACATGAAGTTTCCGCGAATGAAACTTTCAGCTAATGCTGTTAGTTCCGCACTATCGTGAAGTTCTGCTAAGTTCCATATCGAAAGGCAGTTGGGAACATTGATGTTTTTCCTCAAGAATTCGTAGCACGCGTTTTCAACTCGAATGAATTGCAACATGCTAGCAGCAGAAAGGATTTTCTCCACATTACTGGAGTCTATTTTCGTTGTCGAAGTATAGGCAAAATCGATCAATGCCCTCATGGAAAGAGAATCCACTTCTCGTATGGTGATAAATCTTTGATGGCTTTCTTTCATCTCGGAGAGAAACATAGCTCTGAAATACGCACTGATAGATGCGAGAACAAGACGATGGGCTTTGAACTGTTGGCCGTCATCCGTCGAGAGAACCACATCACAGAAAACTCCATCTTGGCGGAAGTCATTCATTTGCTTCAAGGCCGAGTTAGCCCCTTCCTTGTCAGTAAAATCATAACAAAACCCCATGGTTCCAAGATATGACGCCACAAATATTTGAACGTCTAAAACAGCGAAAAACACTAGGAAAAGTTCGACTAAACACGACTTCCAGTTCTCCAAATAAAATCGAATGTGTTCAGAACGTTAATGCCATTGTTGTTCATGTACACTTTCATTTCTATACAAATTCGCCGTTATTGTTTCGTCTTTTTGTTATCCTCGTGTGCTTTTCTCCACAAGGGATCTTTGTCACACAGCTGTTTTACATGCCACGTGTCCAGAAGCCAAACTTATTCAATTAACCTAAGAAGCATTGTGATTGGCTTAATGCTAACAAAACTGACAGGTGGCGTGCGTCAAAATAAAGGCGGGAAAATGAGGCGTATAAAAAGAAACTTCGCGGAAATTAAGAAAACGGAACTCAAGCGAGGTTCAACAAATCGCTTGGCTTTCTGTAGCGTACAGCCCTCACACACGTGCCTAAATATTAAGTATTTTATTTCGGCGACACTTTTGTCATTTCGAAATTAAATGCACTCGGGCGTATCACGAGCGGCTCATTAGGAAATTGCACCATTATCTGGTGCCCTGTGGGCACATTAAGCTCTGTTTAATAGCCAGCTTCCCGTGGAAGTATTTTCTCATTATTGCGACCAGCTGCTGCAACTTTAAACGCTTTCGTTTCTAAAAGCTAAACGGAAGCTTACTACTGACCGTGTCTCGATGCCTGAGAACAACAAGGAGAGCATAAACCCCTCTGTGGGGTCTGTGGTTGGAGGTACTGAGCCTAAATACTTTTGATTCTATTTTTGATCAACTAAAACGTTTTAAGTAATGATAAGAACCGTAGTAGAATCCATTGTTCTGCGGCAATGAGCTTCCCCCACATACGACTTTGCTTGAATATGCCTTAAGTGCTTTAGGAGGTATCTACAGTCCAAACTACATCTCGAAAATAAAATATTTGTTATGCTTTTGGCTCTTTTTTCTGTGAAAACGCAGAGAAGCCACCGTCCAGCCAATTGGATATAGAGAAAACAAAGGATTTTTCAATTGCAAATTTGAGAACTTTCCCACACACGATATTCTTAGAAATTAAACCGTAGTTAGTTTGATCAAAAATAAATTCAAACCACAAAATAATATCGAATGAAAATGCATTATTTCGATGGGTTTCTATTGAATTTATAAGTATCAACCAATGAAATTACGAGAAAGAATAATAGAAAATTAACACCTTTTAACATTCCTTGCCGTAGACACTACAGTTCTTATCTGGACCATTGCTTAAAAGAACGATGGTACCAGATAATAATGACTGAACAGCCAACTGGTAAAAACAAGATAACGTACAATAATAAACAGTCCCTTGGGTCAAAAAACGCTGCATAACGGAAATAAACCAGAATTTTATTAATCCTTTTTCCTGGTTTATAATACTTCACATTTCAAGTCCTATTAGTCTTGAAGCAGTTACCAAAAAAAAGCTGAACAGGAACTTAAATGTTCATTTCGTATTGCCGGTACTCCAGGTATTTGTCCCATTCTCTAATAACAGGAGCCATTGAAAGCGCATATTTATTTTCCTGGTTGACATTAATGTTAAGGAAAATTCCACTGAAGAAGTCGAAATCTTAGGGCCGATTCAAATGTCGAACTTTTCATGTGCCGAACGCAACCACTGTACCTTGTACTTTTACCTACAACCTTTGCACGCGAAAAACTTTAAACCGTTATAAAATCACGGTAGAGAGTTTTTAAGTCTTCCAAACAGGCCAGTACAAATGATACTGCCAATCCACTGTCATTGAAGAGAATAGATGATTTATTCGTCTTGTTTTCACAGTGATAATTGGGTGGCTTCATTTGATATAATTAGCGGGTTCGGCACATGAAAAGTTCCTGTTTTCAGACGGTAGAGGTCCTCCGCTCGTCCTCCGCTCGTCCTCCGCTCGTCCTCCGGTAGAAGTCCTCCGCTCGTCCTCCGCTCAGGAGGACCTCGTACCGTCGGAAAATAAGGCTATGGAACACCGATTTTGACAAATATAGGGCAGATATTGAGTAAAATTAATTGCTGCTCTTCCAAATGTCAAAATGACTTCTCTTTGTGCTATTGTTAGCAATATGCGGGCATCAAGACGTGTTATTTCGTGTCGTGTAATCATGTAAACAGTACATAATGGTCGCTGGTCGATCGCTCTTCAAATGTAAACACCGCACAAGGTCGTCACGCTTCAGTCGTGTGATTAAGGCGAAAACGAACTCAAGCCGCGAAAATTACTTGAAGCGGGACAATATTACAGCTACATTGAAGTGTTATTTGGCACGATTAAGACAGGGGCACCCAACGAGAGGTTTCGCTAAAATGCTTTAATATGCCATTATATTACTTCTAAAGCACTTTTAACGTTAACTAATTAAAATGAATTTCAAAATGCGCCGGTAAAATTTTATCTGTTCGGTAAACCTACGGGAACTTTATAGACAGTCTCGAATATTTTAGGGCGCATTCATTGTCATTCCGAAATTCTTAGGTGTGGCAGAAGCCTTGACGAAAACATAAGATTCTGACATTTTGTCGATCAGCGAGAGAAAATTTTAGGCAACCTTTTTCTTTCACTGATTCCGAAACTTCTAGGGACTGTAAATTGGTTGTCGAATCTGACAGGGGAAAAAATTGCATCCGAAAATCTCAGGTGTTAACCAAGTGTTTCGAAATACTCCGCAATATTCTGCGATATTCGAGAAATCAAAAAGCGTAGAAATTTACCGATTTTTATGAACATTATAGGCGAGCATAATCCTTTTTTTTTTTATTCCGCCGATGTTCCGAAAATTGTAGCCCAAAATATCTGTACTCGCAAATGTAAGAAAATTTCGAAAATTTTAGCCTTCGTTTTCCAATTACAGAAAAGTATAGACAACCTTTTTTATCCGAACAGATATTTAGCCGAAAGTGGCCGATGGGTGCCCCTGTTAAGAAGGGTGGGCAATAATTTCAAGAATGTTTTTCAGTAGATTCCCGGAAAAATTAACATGCCATCGCATTTTGTTTTCAAGACTTCAAAGACCGATTTAGCTTGTACATTTGTTGTCCCAATTCAAGTCACCGGACTTTTCCCTTGAGTAATAATGTTTTCTTGTTTTTCTGTATCCCAAGAAGAAATGTACAAATTTCTCTAATTGGAAAACAAAGGATGGAATCCTCATGATCTGAATTGGGACAACAAATGTACAAGCCAACTCGGTCTATTCCTGTAGGGAAATAAAATCCTG
Source organism: Actinernus sp. WN-2022 (assembly GCA_030867875.1). NCBI lineage: Eukaryota > Metazoa > Cnidaria > Anthozoa > Actiniaria > Actinernidae > Actinernus > Actinernus sp. WN-2022. The sequence continues at coordinate 30,776,526 of JAOWCC010000577.1, forward strand.
GATTTCGAGATTTCTTGCAATATTTCTGTAACATATTTTCTTTGTTTTGATATGCTTCAATGCATACAAGACTAACTAAAATACATTTACGATTCTGTTATACTTATTACACACCGTTGGTAAATGCGAACCTACAATTCAATATAAAAGTAAGGTATGCTATACCATTCAATCAACTTTGCACGCGGTCGATCTGTGAAAGAAAGTTTGCATACCAGTTATTGTCTATACTCCGTGCCAACAATAACTCATTTATGCTCTAAACCTTTATCTCCGTATAAAACACAGAACACCTGTATGTTAACCATAATACTTTATTATTATTGGTAGGATAGGATATGTGCAGTGCTAGGATGCGAAACTGAAAAAGCATCAGTTACAATTACTTTGAGAATACTTTACAGTCCAATATTCTTAGGCACTATTAGCCGTGCCTCGATTTTGTCACACACGTAGCCGTCCTTGGCAGACTCAGATTTCCACCTACCGTGGATTTTAAATAATCTGTCTGGTATATTTAGATTCGCTGCTGCGGTAGCCCCTCCAGACCTAAAACTGTGGTTACTAAAACCAGAAGAATTTACTCCGACAGATACCAGATTTGCTTTAAGTATCTCTCTAGATCTGTTGGCGCTAAGAACTTTTGTAGAAAGAACGTTTCTTTTGGCTTGTTTGTCATATCTTACTGATCTAAATATGAAACCTTGTGAATTGTTAGGTATCTCTGCGGCACTCAAGTATTTAAGGAGAAAGGTATATGGGCATGTATCATTGCCCGTTTTGGCAATATAAACCCAAGAGCCTTCTCTGTATTTGTCTGTTTTGCTAACTTCTACGAGGATCTTGTGATACTCGTCTTGGGTTACAATATTATTCCTCCTAATATTCAATAATTCAGAAATGCGGAAAAACCCCGCGTAAGAAAGTAAACACATACATATGAATCTAATGTCAACTAAGTTACTACTATCCCCATAACGCTTACAAAGTATCCTTAGAACCTCAGGGGTTATTGGTTCAGCTTTCTTAACAGCTTTACAATTAATACGGTTTGAAGCCTCTACAACTGATTTTACAAGAAACTTATTACAAGGATTTCTATCCTCGAATCCTGCCAACTTATGTATCCAATTTATTGCATAATACATGTTGTGTATGGTTGCCTTAGCCTTATTTTCTTCAAACATTGATTTAAGATACATAGCAACTGTAGTAGGTGTAGCGGGAAGGAAAGAATTTCTCATATTACTGAGTTTACACCAATATTTGAATTTACAAAAGTTTCTACAGTAAGACAAAACAGTAATATCTGCTCTAGAATTTAAGGCAAGGAACCACAACTTCTGATCCGTCTGACCGTTTCCTTCCTGGTATACAGCTGAAGTAATATCTGATCAAAATATAATAATAAGAATATATTAATCATAAATATACCTTTAACCATACCTAAAGGGATATATAAACGAAAACAATGTAATTGTACTAGAGATTATATCGGTTGTCGATGTACTCTATCTTTCGTTTCGAACAAAAGGCGGCCCAAACAGGTGTCGCCAATAGCAACCTAGATAACAGATGTAAATCTGAGAACCCAAGTGGGATTTTTGTTGTTGTTGTGTTTGTTTTTGTTGTTGTTATTGAACTTCAATCTTGATTACAACCCAAGTGGGACTTTACAGATAAAACAATAATGACCAGGTGGTCCCAGTAAATGCATACAAATAATATAATTAATTAATTACGGAAACTAAGTAGTTTCTTCGACTTACTCAACAAACTAGGATCCAGGTGAATCCGATATGACTTGTGTCAACTAACACCAAGTGGTTAACATGCCAGGTAGCTCAGGTTCAAAATATCAAATGATCTCGCTAAGTCGTACATGTATAAGTAACCAAAGTAGTAATATTTACATATTTCAGTCAGGTTCCAAGTGGACCCTAATTATTGCGTATCAATATAACGTAGATAACGTCCAGGTGGGCGCTTGATCTGAAACATCCAACTAAATACCGCAAACCATGATCATGCAACTTTATGCAAGATAATTGTCCTCCGATGTTCGTCAATCAGTTCTGCTATGAAACCTTAGGAAAAGGACACCGGAGCGAAATTCAGGTGAACCAAACAAAGATTTCTTGTTATGGCCAAATTCAAACACCTCTGTACCACACGGGATTTCACATATATCAGTAAATATGCACGATAACCCTCTATCTGTGTACACCATAGGCCAGAATACGGGTAATAAGTTCATGTCCTAGATACAACAATAGGTTAATTACGTTCTATTATGTTTCGGTCATAGAACGTCAGTAACATATTGGTGTATCTAGGACATGAACTTATTACCAGAATACGGCAGAAGGCCATTTTGGTACCATAAGGGTACCTCTACACCCTGTGGCAACGATGTAATTAATAACTCTAGGGATGAGGAAAATAGGCGGGACTACCCAATTATTTTCATTCGCCCAAGAAACCGAAAACGAGTCTACTACTTCAGTGCCCGGGCACCAAAACCTGCTGTTAAAACGAGGTAATTGTGTATTTTCATGATTAGCGAATCTATCGACAGAATGTGGACCCCATGCACCTGTCCTCAATCACACAGAAGTATCTCGATCTAACTCGCCAATCGTCGTAGTCTACGATTTTGCTCAAAAAATCTGCTCTTTCATTAAGTGATCTAGGGATCCATTCCACCTGGAGTCGGATATTATGTTGTACACATATCTTGAAAATACGAAGAGCGATGCATTGTAAGTCTTGCTTCATGCTACCTACTTCGACTATTCTCGAAACGCTTTGATTGTCGGTATACCATATAATCGTTTGACCTTTCAACATATTAATGAAGGACTCCATACCGAGGGAGATGGCATAAAGTTCTCTGTAAGAAGAGCTACGTTGAGCTTCCATGTCGCTCCACATCTTATGAGCAATTGCGTTATGAAATTCTAAGATGTAGTTTGCACAACCGGTAGAGCTCGCGTCAGAATAACATATTCTAGAATAAACAAATTGCTGCTTAAGCATGCGTTTACTGTTCAACAACAATAGATTGTTTTTCCAGAAAGTTAACTCTATTAGAGTAGAGCTCGATAATTCAATCCTCGTATCCCACGAAAATCTTCTCAAAATATCGAAATGAGAATATCTGGTCATAATACGAGTAATATTACCAAGTACAAAACCCATGGAAATAACTTTTCCTACGAATTGTGCCACTTTTCTGGCTGTACTGAAAGAATGCAAAAGAATATTATCAATAATCTGCTGAGTACTGTGAATTCTATCTGTGGGAATAGCAATAACGTGAGTAGACAAATCTATCATGTATCCCAACCACTCTAATTTGGTTGTAGGCTGCCAGACTGACTTCTTATCATTAGGCAGAAAACCCGACAACTTCAGAACCTTCTCTACAAAATTAGACGACCTCTCGCAACTTGCCCAATCTCTAGCTGAACCGAGACCATCATCGAGATACACTGTAATTCTGACAAAATGCTTTCTCCAATATTTAACTAATTCACGGACCACTTTCGTGAAAATAAATGGAGCAGACGAAAGACCAAATGGAAGAACCGTAAAAACAAAGAATTTACATACTCCATTGAAACACCAAGAAAATCCAAGAAAAGATTGATGTTCTACCATTATATCGATATGATGGTAGCCGGACTTAAGATCAAATTTAAACATGAAATTATCATACGGAAGATAATTATTGGCTACTCTGATATCTTCAAACTTGATCTTTTGCTTCCATATGTGGAAGTTAACATGTCTTAGATCGAGGATCAACCTTTTCTTGCCCGACGTTTGTACCGATACAGATAATGGGTTTATCACGATCGGAGGGATTACGACTTCTATAACACAGCCTGATTGAACAAGTTCTATTATAGATTCAGTTACAAATTCAGAATGCTTGTTTGCCGAATTATTGTTCTTAAATCTAGCAGGTTGTGGCGTGTTAATGAACGGAATAACATAACCTTTATCAATAGTATTGATAATGAAGTTACTAGCTGTAAGCGTATCCTTCCAAAACTTGATATGTTTTCTGAGCCTGCCTTTGACTGTTAAGGCAGTAAGGCCTGTAGGATTAGTATCCAAACTGCCCTCAAATTCGAAATCTCTCTCATTAACATACTGAAAATACTGGTTACCTTCAATGATTTCTCTTACTACTTTATTCTGGGCGATGAATTTAGTGCTGCCCACTTGTACCGCTGGTCTTGTTTGTATAATCCCTGTAGTTACTGTACGTGTAGGACGGTCCTGGTGAGAAGTAAGCACTGGAGTTTGGGCAGTTGTTCCTCCAATGACCTGTCTTGCCACAGGCGAAACAGACGTCGTTCTGGCTTTTACCAAAAACTTTTCTCGTTGTTGACGGACGAAAATTATTGAAATTTCCCGGTGAAATAGAAGAGACAGCAGTAAAACCAGTAGGGGGCGTTTGACTTCTTATAATCTATGGAAATTAAGGAACAAATTAACTGTCGTTTGATCCGTTACACTGACTGTCCTAAGAGTATAAAACTTGATTGCGACATGACTTATATCTGTTTGAATAACAAAAGCGTATAAACAAGTGTGGAATGTACTCTTACGTAATCTAGTTGCACTGCAATAACAGTCCCGAGCATAAATACATTTATTGTCTATACTCCGTGCCAACAATAACTCATTTATGCTCTAAACCTTTATCTCCGTATGAAACACAGAACACCTGTATGTTAACCATAATACTTTATTATTATTATTGGTAGGATAGGATATGTGCAGCGCTAGGATGCGAAACTGAAAAAGCATAGTTAAGAATATAAAGAACGGGCCTTAGAAAATAGCGCGAAAACACTAAAAATGTCAATCAAAGACGAACGGACACACTAATACTTAACTTCTGTCCCGCTTGCTGTTTACGGGAGTTTCTTTTCTTTTTTATTGCCCTTTGTTCCGCCGCACGGATTTTCTTCTCGTCTTCAGAGCCAGAGGCGACTTCGTCGGACAGATACTCGTCGACTACAGCCCAACCCGCTTCCGACTTATCGGCGATTCTGATGAGCTTGTTCCGTCGATCTACCGACTTTGTAGTAAATTTAAGAGATTCGTCTAGCTTGATAATCAGTGCTGTAACCTCCTGGTTGTCTGGGTCCTCAAGGTCGACGAGGTGTTTCAAGGAGTTTACAAGATCCGAACTATGAGAAATTTGGTCCAAAGTTTGCGTGTTAAAATCAAATTGTTTTTTGTTACCGTTGAACTTGAAGTTCACACTACTTTCGGATTTAAGCTTCTTTGCTAGTGAGGAAGAGGACTTTATCTGGTCCTGTGATAGTTCACGCTTCAATGACAAAAACTTTGAATCGAAGTATGATTTCAGTTGCAAAACTGTCTTGTCAGTTTGATCTCGGGAAGCATGTGGAATAGAATCTTCTTCTTCGCCTCTATCTGACATGATATTAAGGAACAAATTAACTGTCGTTTGATCCGTTACACTGACTGTCCTAAGAGTATAAAACTTGATTGCGACATGACTTATATCTGTTTGAATAACAAAAGCGTATAAACAAGTGTGGAATGTACTCTTACGTAATCTAGTTGCACTGCAATAACAGTCCCGAGCATAAATACATGTATGCAAAAAAAGGAATGTATTTAGACCCTTCGCAAAACCAACTACGGCTAACGTACCTTCGAGTTTTCCCTAACAAAACAATGGCAAACTATGCCTGCCGAGATGAACACGATATAATATTTTTTTTAATCTTCATTATATATAACCTAAGACCAGTATACCTAATAGGTAGTGAATGTTGCCGCTCAGTTAAGGAAATGTATTAGAAGAAAATCTACAGTTGCTCTTTGGAAGGAAAACTATATTACTGGGTAACAAAAATGTCAAGGTGTGATGTGTTAGATGAATCTATTGTGTAGCTTTGTTGCAATCTTGCAACTGAAGCCAGTTTGAGCTGTGGGTGTTTTCTCAAAAGTTGTCCCGATTTATTTTCAATTTGTCCCGATATATCAATAATTTCCCGGCAAATTCCTTGAATCTACCAATTCCCGACATTTTCTTAAGATTCCCAGCAAAAAAAACTGCTGTTCTCCCGAAATAGCCATGCATATATTAGAGTCCGATGAATCGCTGTTATTACGGCTGAGCCAAATACCATGAAACGGTCAGCGGTTTCATAATGATAAAGTGTCCAAAGACTACTGCAATGCTGATCAAATACAACGCTTGTCGAGGTTTATACGATATTTCGGCTGGCCAGTACCAACCTTCTTCAGGTTTATTTTACAGTGGAGGTCACAAATGGATACAAGGCTTATATAAATTGTTAATTACGTAACTATGAGCGAAAATTACAAAATCGATGACATATGTTTTATACAATAGTAACACATAAAAGGAAATTACGAAATAGGTTTGAAAAGATAGTGCAGATACAAGTAACAGCCGACAATAAAGGTCAAACGATGAAATTACATTTCATCACGTCTATTCATTCCGAGTGGTTCGAGGGTTTTAGCTTTATAGATGAGATATAATTCACGTGCTTTTCTCACGGAATCGCGTTTAGAATAGATGACTTCTAAAGGAATAAGGAGCATGTCAGTACTAAAATGGTTAGGGCTGAGAAAATGTTCAGAAACGGCTGTAGGTTTAGATTTGATATTAGATTTATCTACAGGTCGTCTGTGTTCGTTAAAACGGTCTTTGAGGCATCGTTTTGTTTACACGGGGATGATCCGCTGGACAGGGTTGTCGGACTTTACGGATCCAATACAAGAAGCTTCTGCAGACAAGGCTTGTAAAACTAATCCGTCATATCACTCCAGTGGCCAAGGACAGACACCGCTTTACATTTAGTCTTGCTTTTCTTTAGAAGATAATCGTTCGGGACATCATCATCTTGGTGATCTCCGTTCAACTTGACTCCATCTCTGTACCATTTACATTAACTTACAATAATGGTCGACCCGAAAGCCTCGTTTTCATGAGGGCTGATGGGTGAAACCTCCGACCATTTGGCTCAGCCGTTGAAATAATTATGCTAATTTGTGTTTTGAACCCTGCTGTTACTTTTGAAATTGTAACGATATTGATGTGACTTTATCGAAGATAATAGAAAAAACGTATTTCTTGCTGTTGATGTTAATAAGAGGAGAGATCTTGCCATTTGGAAAATAGTCATTTTCTCCGCCCCAAACTATCAAACGACTCCAGTGACGCGTGGACAGTTCGTCTACTTAGCATTGATCATCAAGTTACAAGACATTTTGTGGGTTAGTAAACTTCACATCAAAACACGAAGGAATTGTGGTAAAAATACAAACGAAGATGATCACGATTTATTTACACTCGCTGTAGTAAACGCTCTGATTGCATTATGGTCCGCGCGCATTGCTTTTTTGACCTTGTGCATAACCACAATGCAATGCGCCAAAAATCGGCCCCACTATACAAATTACAGTACTGCTGCCTTACTCGCTCGCGATCGCTCGCTCGCTGAGGCAGCAATGACATCAGCTTATTATCATGTAATTTATTTTTGTTACAACCTGTACTTACAAAAAAAGGTTATACTGTATTTGATAATTGTGGATTTAGCTCCTTTAACCACTGCACATTTTTCCTCCAAACAATAACTACGTTTAAGAAAACTAGACATTTCTCAATAGTATTCTTTACTTGATATTTTGGACTAAATAGTGTTTAATAGAGAAATCTGTAAACAAAATTATCACAGAGAGGAAAAACCAAAGCACAGAACTGTGCCATTAGAAAATGCTAGATAACATCGAATCTGAACAGTCTTAGCAATTCTCAGATGAAATAATTATAACACAATTCCTTGTTGTTATAGTATGTTTTAATGTTCCCTCCAGTTACAATCATTATCATTAATTTTGGGGTGTATAAAACTAAAATCGTCAATCCATAGATTATCTGCAAAATCCATTGCAGGGTCCTGGGGTCACATCATGAAAGTTTTAATCTTTGCCAAAATTAAAAATATCGGAGCTTTTGACATATAAACTTCCCTTTTACTAAGCAATAGCACGACAACAGGTCAATTGACCATCATGGACCGACCAATCTCGCTTTCATGATTACACCCCAGAACCCTGTGATGGTTTCGCATTTGGTCTATGATATGAAAACGTTATAAGAAACCCCTACCCTAGCCTAACACCCATCGTCCATTAGAAAGAACAAGCCTCCGTCTCTCAAGCGGATACCACAGGCTACCCCCACCACCAATAACATGCAAGCTCACTACTTTCATTTCACATTAAGACCTGGCATCGCCTTTTGATTTCTATGGAAATCGATTTCAAGTCATGGAATTTGAAAATAAAATTATAAATCGGATGGCACAGAAAGCAGCATCAAATCGCTGAGAGAAGATTTCATGCACATGTCAGCACCCATGTGTGCTGTCTCCCGGCACAACAGCCTGGTATTCTGAAGGTACTAACAAACACTGGATTAATCCCGGTTTCTGGCAAACTTCCCACCTACCCCTCCCTTGGATATGCATCGTTCTATTAATGATTAACCATTAAAGGTTAGGGTGAAGTGTGGGGGAGGGGTGGGGTTTCCCAGGAACCGGGATTGATCCCAAACACTCATGTTAGGACTTTTGCAGGAAAGTCACGTGCTTATATATATCAGTTCAATAGCCAATGAATTGAACTCGTGATCCCATGGGAAAGTCTTTACTGAATGGCATACAAAACGCTGTTGTTGAAAGATCGACAATCAATTGGAGGTGGAACAAAGCATTTAGAAACAGGTTTTGGTAATAGAGCGGATTTCAATTGAGTGTCGGAAGTGTTTTGGTTTTGCGTTTACTAAGCTCTCCTATTGGCTGAGAAAGTAAACCAACCAATCAGAATCCAAAGTAAAACCAAACGCAAATTGGTTTTGGTTTTGCTTTGGTTTGTCATTGGCTAACAGGGAAGCCATTTATGCGTTACTTGTGATTACTCGCTCCTGTGATTGGCTGGCTGTGGGTAATTTGCGTTTGGTTTTACTACACTCAACTGAAAACCGCTCTAACACTACCGATCTTTTTTTTTTTTTTTTTTTTTTTTTTTTTTAACTTTATTTAAAAACACGGAGAATTCTAACAGATACAATCTGATTTCCATAGAAGCCGTGTGGTAAAAAATATTCTAATTACAAAATTGCGATATATCTAGGCTAAGCTAATATATTATAATTATGTTTTATTTACAATTTTTCTGGGTCATAAATGATTTAAATAATTATAAAAGATATCCTATCAAATGATAACTACTAGATAAATAAATAAATAATTACATTAGTCACTAAGGAGAGTGGTGGTCGCAACTTGTTTCTTAAAAGAAACAAGAGACTTTGTTTCGCGTAGTTTGGCTGGAAGCCCATTCCATATTTTTGCACCATTGTATGATAAACTTTTTTTCAGGAATTCAGTTCTTGGTTGAGGGAGGCAAAGTTTTGTGTCAGATCCTCTTAAATTATAATGAGTCGAGTTTCCAACTGTTGTAAATAACTCGGTAAGGCCTGTTGGCGCGAAATTATTTCGGATTTTGTGCATAGTGACCGCTTTGCGTTTAGCCCTTCGTTCATCTAGTTTATCCCATCCTAGGGTATCTAAAAGTAACCTGGAGGTCGTATTATAGTCTGCTCTAAGAATTAGTCTAGCGGCTCTGTTTTGAAAAATTTGTAGTTTATCTGAGAGGAATTTTCCAAAATTGTCCCAAACTTCGCAACAATAATCCATGTGCGTCTGAATAAGGGAATCGTAAATTGTCATAAGTATATCTTGGGATACGAATGGTCTTATCCTTTTTAGAGCCCCTAGACCAGAAACTATCTTTTTTGTTATGTAATTAATGTGTTCTTCCCATCTTAGATTTTCGTCTACCACGACTCCAACTGTTTTACTTTCGGTTACTCTTTTTATTGGTCTATTTCCAATTTTTAATGTAGGCATCTTATCTAGATCAGATAAGCGTTGTCTCGAGCCGATTATCATGAATTCAGTTTTGGCGACATTTAAGTGTAATTTATTGGCTTTAAGCCAATGGTTAATATTTTGAAGTTCACGATTTGCTCTTGATTCGACATCACTTATATTCGAGCCACATATTGTTACATTTGTATCGTCGGCAAACAGACATGGTGTCGATGTTTCTAGACAATTTGGTAAGTCATTTATATAAATGAGAAACAACAGGGGGCCAAGGATTGTACCTTGAGGCACTCCAAATGTGACTAATCTCTCATTTGACTTAATATTTTGAACCGAACATGACTGCATTCTGTCTGATAAATAAGATTGTAATAAACTAATTGACCTATATTTGATTCCATAAAGATCTCGTACAAGTGCATGTATGAAGTTGGATATAGTTTGCCCTCCAGTACAACCACGTGATCGTATCCTGCTAAGGGCCCACATCAGGTCTTCCCTTGTGAAGTGCATTTGAATAAACTTACTTAGAATTTGCGTAATATAAATGAATACCTTTCCTATCAAATTTTCCTTTCATCACATTTTGAATTTTAAACTTCACGATATGTTTGATTTTTATTTCGACTTTCTAACGTGACGGCGTTTTTAAAATACCAGTCTATTTCGCATGCCCAAATGTACGACACATATACCAAATTCACACCGAACACACATTGTTAAGTAATATATTGTAACTAAAGGCATGCAAACATTGTTGTTTCCTCGTTTGCCCGCGCGCGTAAGAATATATTGCGCAATGTTTCTGAAACAGGTTTTTGAAATTGCTTTCGTTTCCCGCTCTTTTGCTTACCTAATGTTGACTAAAAACAATGTTGTTTGACCATTTGTTGGCATAATGTCACTAAGACCCAGACTCCCTCAAGCCACAGCCATGATTAAGGCGCATGCGCCAGTATTTGTTTCTTGTGAAATGTCTCTTGGTTTCTTCAGCCCTGTTTACTCACCCAGGAAACAATATCAGCAACAATATTTCTCGTTTGCCCATGCCTTGACGGTACCAGAAGCCCCGCTCCTTCCTTTCAACCATTAATATTTGCGCTAAACGGATGCTAAGGGGTCTAGCGGTGCACTGCCCGTGCTCATGAGTAAAGCACCGCTGGATCCCTCGAGCATACGCTAAATGGAGTCATGGATGCACTACATTTTTTAGAAGCTCAATTTGTTTGAAGAACTTCTCTGACGGTCTATGACCTGATAAAAATAACAATGAGCTTCATTACTTTCACCACCCTACCTTCAAGGGCCCAAACACATTATCAAAATAATTTAGAGCTGTTCTGTTTTAGTTATCCTCTAAATCCTTCAAAGATACCAAAGATTTCTCTCAAGTCAGAGAGCTGCTGTTCATTGGCGGGCAGGAGAGGGGACCTAGTGGGACCTCCGTAATAACCCATCATCTCCATGGACGCCTTCAGTCCTGACACACCAAACTTTTTGGTGACCTGTGAAAAATGTTAAACAATTTTATTATCCTTTTTTTGGTCACAATCCTTGTTTTGGTCACAATCTCGATTCTGATTGGCTGAGAGTAAGTGTGGATTTCGAAAGCTGCGTGCACAGGTCTTGATAATTTTTTATAAGTCCTGACCATAGTTAATAGAGTGGAATGGTTAGGAAACTCAGGGACCTTCTTTGTTATATGTCTTTGTTAGCTTTTTTCAACCACTACCGTGTACAAAACACAATAGAAATTCCAACATGTTAATCAATCAGCCAATAGAAACGTGTGAGTTCAGTCGTTCAGGGAACGCTAATGAACTATGATCGTGCACAATCTTTTGTCTTACCCCTTCCAACATAAATCGCAGCACCTTTGTTAGCCCTTTTGAAGTTTGCCGGGTTTCCTAACCATTCCACTCTATTAACTATGTACTGACCAATAATTGATTATTATTACATGAGGCTGACAATGATCCAGCTGAGGCTAGTAACAGCCTGGTCTTGATATCATACTGACCAATAATTGATTATTATTGGATGAGGCTGACAATGATCCAGTTGAGGCTAGTAACAGCCTGGTCTTGATATCATACTGACCAATAATTGATTATTATTGGATGAGGCTGACAATTATCCAGCTGAGGCCAGTACCATTAACTGATTCTTATTGGATGAAGCCGACACTGAATTTCTAACGGGACCTGAAACAACCATAAGAGACTGATCAAAGCCAGGACCCGGCTAATACACAGATCGAATGTTGGTTTTTGTGGAGGGAGGCTATGTAATTACTTTGGTTTTGGTTTTACTACACTCGACTGAAAACCGCTCTGTGCTAGAGTCAAATCCAATAATTATTTATAACGAATCTTATTCACAATATATAGGTGATTTGCATTATGACATCACACATCACATACTACAAATAACAGAATTATTTTGTTCCTCTAATTTAGACCATTGTGTTGGCAATAGTGCCTGTTTACATGAAGGGATGTAGATAATGGCCGGGCATTGGGCCATGTTCCTGGTTAAGTGACCTTGGTTTCAATAATGGCCGTCTATGAAGCAGAAAATAAGCACACAATATTATAAAATAGCCCGCCCCTCTATAACTATGCTATCTCTAAAATTATCTATATCCCTGGGTCTATCGATCTTCATTGTATTATAATCGCTCAAGACTCTTTTACACATCGACAACAATGCTGCTGGTTCTAGTACTAGGGCTACCTTCACTGAAAAAAACTCTGAATTTCTAACGGGACCTGAAACAACCATAGGGGCTGATCAAAGCCAGAACCTGGCTAATCCATAGATCGAATTGGAATTTAGCGTGTCGGTCTGTATTGTAATGCCTCAAGACTGTTTTGCATATAGACAAAGCTGCTGGTCTTAGCACTAGGGCTATCTTCATTGTATTGAGAAATCCCTCAAGACTGTTTTGTATATCAATAACAATGCTGCTGGTCCTAGCACTAGGGCTATCTTCATTGTATTGTAATGCCTCAAGACTGTTTTGCATATCAACAAAATGATGCTCATCCCAGCACTAGGGTCAACCCCCCTTCATGTAAACAGGCCCTTGGAAATAGAATTTGACAAGGATTCTCGTATTTGTAACGTAGTTCCGATGATGAAACCGTTTGACACCGGCATGCTTTCAACATACTTCAACATGATGCAGCAAATGTTGTACCGATGTTGAAACCGTTTGACACCCATGCTTTCAACATCCTTCAACATGATGCAGCAAATGTTGTACCGATGTTGAAACCGTTTGACACCCATGCTTTCAACATCCTTCAACATGATGCAGCAAATGTTGTACCGATGTGGAAACCGTTTGACACCCATGCTTTCAACATCCTTCAACATGATGCAGCAAATGTTGAACCGATGTGGAAACCGTTTCAATGACACCCATGCTTTCAACATCCTTCAACATGATGCAGCAAATGTTGAATCGATGTGGAAACCGTTTGACACCCATGCTTTCAACATCCTTCAACATGATGCAGCAAATGTTGAACCGATGTGGAAACCGTTTCAATGACACCCATGCTTTCAACATCCTTCAACATGATGCAGCAAATGTTGTACCGATGCTGAAACCGTTTGACACCCATGCTTTCAACATAGTACAAATGACCTAATGTTGTTGCTTTTTTTTAAAATAGCTGCATATCAAGTTCAGACTCGCTAAGCGACAACACAAAACTCACCGCAGTGTTTGGCATGATCAGCTTGTGCTGTAGAAGCTTGGCTTCTGTCATCTTCCCTTCATGGAAAAGCTGATGCAACTGGCATACTTCTTTACCCAGCACATTGGCCAGGGCACACACCCCTCCAACAGCCCCTGCAAACAAAACAACTTATTCTGCTCAGAATACCAATATTACATATAACTGATTGGCCAATTAACAGGTGCGGTATTTGTGGATTTACGAAAAGCGTTCGACACGGTTGATCATTCAATCCTGCTCAACAAGCTATCAGCCCTTGGTGTCACTGGTCACAAGAACAATTGATTTGATGACTATTTATCTGGTCGGTCCCAGGTTGTAAGCTTTCATGGTACTCTCTCACACTATAAACACGTGACTGTTGGCGTTCCCCAGCGGTCAATCCTGGGCCCACTGTTATTTGTACTGCATGTTAATGACCTACCAGATGTAATCCATCATTGTAACATTCTGCTTTATGCAGATGACACTGTGTTGTTTTTCTCTGATTCAGATGTTTCAACAATTGTGAAGAAGCTTAAGGGAAAATGGCCTTTTCCTGAATGTTATCAAGACTGAGATTATGCTATTTGGAACTTATGCAAAACTGAACAATGTAGATAATTTTGATATTCAAATCAATGGGCACACCATTAAGCATGTCTTTGAATTTAGATATTTAGGTGTCGTATTCGATCAACATGTTAGCTGGCATGGAATGACCATGTAAAGTATATACTGGCTAAGGCTGGAAAAAGGGTAGGAATGTTAGGGCATACTAGGCATAACTTAAAGTGCCTATGAAGCTTATTTTTTTATTTTAGATATCAATTCTACATCAAGTGAATAGTAGAATGGTACAATATATCTTGCTTTGAATGCTGTGCCGCTGAGTAAAAGAGGTTTTAATATCCAAAATGCTAAGGGGAGGCATCAATTATTATACAATTTTTTTTGTTACAATTAAACAAATTTTAAAAATTGTCAGTGTTATACTCATGGTTGAAATAAATTAATATTAGAATTTTTTTTTTTATATCAGTAGAAACGCCCATTCACAACCACTAAGAAGTGATTGCAGATGCCTCCCCTGACGTCATGTAACGTCAGTTTTTATATTAATACTATCCCTGAAAAGGATTTTAATGTTATAAATATCAACTTATTAATAACACAACTGGCATACCTAGGCAGTAGGAGGCTAGGAGAAAACTGGCAGAACCTGCAAGGACTTGAAAGTTGCTTGCTGCTGTCTTGTGAATCATGTATCCTATCTTCGTTATCTGAAGCAGGTTAAAAATGAATGTAACAATTATACATGTGTTTTCTTAATTATTGATCAAACACCCATGATTTTAGTATAAACCAATATTTGTTTTACAAGAGAATTTAATACTAAAGACTTCAATTAACTCATTAGTAACTTCACAGGTCATTCATGATAACTGCATACAATGTATAAACAGAAATTGTTAGATCTCACTCAACATCATCCCCAGGGTCTTCTAGTCAGATCCAAGAGAGTGTCTACTCTGAGAGAAGACCCCAGGGGGGGGGGGGGGGGGGGGGGGAAGGGGTACTTACATGAAAAATGGGTATGTATGTGAGGCCAAGAGGCTCAAACCCTGACCCTGTTTGACCCAATCCGAGCTCCAAAACCCTGATTGCCCCCTTTTTTGGGGAAAAAAACCTGATTGCCCCTTCTTTAAATTGTTTTCAAAACACGGTCGGATATATACCCCGGCCAGTATACCGCGTACCCGGATTGCATGCAAAATACGGAACATTTCAAGTCGTGACGTGTCATTGGGTAAACAAATCAGCAGATGAAGTACATAGATAAGTACTGAAGTACGAATTAGCGGCGTCACGATGTATGGGAACCTCAGTGCTTACATGTGGGCAGGCGATCAAAATGCAGCAACAAAATGTCTTTTTTTGACATACATGTAGTAGCTAAAAAAAATGAACCCTAACTGCATAA
Source organism: Actinernus sp. WN-2022 (assembly GCA_030867875.1). Lineage (NCBI taxonomy): Eukaryota > Metazoa > Cnidaria > Anthozoa > Actiniaria > Actinernidae > Actinernus > Actinernus sp. WN-2022. The sequence continues at coordinate 30,792,221 of JAOWCC010000577.1, forward strand.
CAAAATACTGAACCCCGACCCTGACTGCACCCAAATTATACTCAAATCCTGACCCTGATCTGCCCAAATCAGGTCAAAACCCTGACCCTACCTGCCCAAACCAAGCTCAAAACCCTGACCCACCCCTGCGGCACATACATAATACGTCACAAACAGGAGTACCCTCCCCCCCCCGGGAGAAGACCCTGGTAAAGGCTGAAGCATGTAACCAAAAATCTCCAGAAATCCTGGAGATTTTAATCATGTGATGTGGTCATCCAAGATGGCAGCCAAGCTAAATTATGTAATATTTCATCACGTGATACAAACCAAACCGGAGTGAGTGAGATGCGATTAATGGTATTTCCATGTGGCGTAACAGATCTACTAAATGGCTCGAAATGGAGTTTACCTGAATCAAGTACCCATGGAATAATTTTATACTACATGTACCAGGATGTATCTAAGCTAGAAGAGAATTCTGAAAAGCCATTCATTTTCCATTAGCGTTGAAGCGAAACGACTGATATCACATGTTCAGGTTTGACGGCTTCTCCTGCAGGCTTTCCCACTGTTGAAACTTACTAGAAAACTACCCAGAAATACACTTCATCTATTTCTCTAGCTACACAATGTGTTTACGGTCATTTAAAATTGTTTTATTGTCATTTGATAAAATTTGTGAAAATTAAACTATAAACAAATCATAGATCTCTGTTGGTCTCAGTCCATTTGGCCAATGACAAGCATTGTTAGAACAACCTTTGCATCATAACCAAAGAGCCAATCAGAATACGTCATACGTGTAGTTCAGCCTTTACCAGGATCTTCTCTCGCAGTAGCCGCCATCTTGGATCTGACAGAGAGAAGACCATTTTGATCACTTTGGGTGATCAAAATAATAATATTATTAGGGACTTTAAGAAACCATGACGATGATGTCTAGGATGACAGCATAAAACAATAGAGTCGATTACAAAATACAATAACTGCAAAAAATTTGGTCATTGTAAGAAAAACTACACAACAAAAAATCAAGGTTTTACATGAAATTTTCGTATAGAACATGAAGGTAAGGGTATCACTGTTTTTCGTTTGGCCTAGGTGGAATTCTATTTTTAGAAAAACCAGGTAAGAAAAGCAATAAAAGGTGAATAAAAGAAACAATAAACATAGTATTTGACAAGAGAATACTTTTTCACTTCCCATGATGACGATGACAACAACAAAACTTTTTAACATGTCTAAGTCTTCTAGCTGACCCAGAGGGTCTACTAATTGGGGGGGACACATAATTTTAAGTATAATGATAATAATGAAATCTAAGAATATGTTATAAAAGCAGTCAAAAAATTAAACAAATTAATAATAATTTATTAATTTATTGTTACTAATACTTCACAGCTGTTGGCATCCTGGCATCTTAAGGTCTCGATAAAGGTTTGGTGTGTCATTTCAGAAAAACGCTCTTGCAGCATTGCAATTAAAGCCACATAGACATACTATATACCATTTTAAAGGTCTTGAATTGAAGAAAGTATATATTTAATTCGTTTTGAACAAAGTTAAAAGCGTAGATGTTGTATATTTTTGAACGTGAAATGACTCTGTCTGCCAGAAGGAGTTCAGCCCTTCATAGGGCTTCAAAACAATTTTTTTCTTAATTATTCCTTTCGAATCCCAACTAAATTGTCTCAAAAACTGTGTCAGGCTTTTTGATCTTTTGCATATTACAGATTTTATTCCATTTCAAAGTCGAAAAAGTAGTTTTTCATCCCATTTTGAAACAAACCAGGTCATAAAACCTGAACAAAAAAGAATTTCAAAATTCCCTGACACAAAATTTGAGAAAAAGCTGTTTTCTACAAGTACTTAAAAAAATTTAGGACAATTGGACAACACGCAATAAGGCTGGACTTCAACAAAGTTCTGGTTTTGGCCGAAAAGTAGAGCCGAGAAACAGCCCGATATAAAAGGTTTTCGATTCATTTCACGGTTGACTCGAAAGTCCCGCCTCCAAGGGTAATCATTAACATTGGGTAATCATTAACATTAGCCAATCAGGGCAATTCATGTTGTTGGTTCAGTCTTGGCCGATTACACAGTTTACCGATGCCCGATTCCAGTTTAACTTAAAGAAGAAGCAGTCTTTTAGAAGTACAGAAAAATGGCACCACAGTAAGCAAACAATTTATATCAGGCAGGGAAAACTATTGAAGCGCTGCTCGACCATAACATGTACACGGTAGACTGTTTATGTAATTCTAATTTCATCGCGCTGAAACAAAACTGGCAAATAAACCTTAGCTTCCTGCATTTAATTCTCTTTAAATTTGTGGTTGATTGATGATAACAAAACTTTATCACTTGATTCTTCATGGACTTTCGGTCTTCAATGATACTTGAGTATAAACATAAATCCCTCCAGCCATTGTTTGTCCTAGAACTTTACACCCACTGCGAAATTTACTCACAAACTGAATTGTGCTGCTTTTCTCTTTTCTTGTTCGTTCTTTAATATGGCACCAAGAACGATCTACGTTTACACTTTTGGACATTCATTAACGTTGAAATCTTTACGAACAAAAAGCATAGGAGAGAATCACAAGATAGCGAGAATCAAATCAAAAAGTCGCATTTTCAAGATTTGAGTTTGAGTTTTTTTGAAATGCTAGATTAGGGCTTTTAGATTTAGAATTTGCGAAAAAACGTGTTTTCGAAACTTTTCCATTTTTAACCTTTATCAAGACCTTTTAAAGTGCATATAAGCCCTGGCCAATTATGCTTTTTTTTTAAGGTTAGACCTTAAAAGGTAGAGAGAAAAATTCCGAAATTTTTAAATAAAAATGTTTTCATTATTTTTTTAGCAACTAAACTTCCAAATGTAGAATAATTTCCGTGCACCTTCGGGGACTGGGATGAGAATAAAACGTGACGTCATCAACAGAACTAGTCTCTTCGCATGTTTCAAACGTTGGCTTATTTGCAAAATAATTGAATAGATAACCGAGAAAGATGATAATATCGCGCTAAACGTTTCGGAGAGCTTAATTCGGCAAGGCCTTTCATCCAATGGTGCATCGAGCATGTTCTGTTGATGACGTCAAACTAGATCCATTGCCAATTTTGTAAAGCACTCTAGCGTGCTTGATTTTCGTCTACAGGCAACCCAAGACACGTTTTTGGGCAACTTTGAACGGCCAATACACCATGACAAATAAATCAAATGAACTTTTTATTCCAGAATCCTTTGTCTATGGCCTCTAGTCTCTCCGTAAGAAATATAATTAGCCAGGGCTTAATTATGCACTTTAAGGACTTTAAAAAGTCCCTATTGAGATAACTAGTTAATAAAATAATACAAGACATACATCTCCTCCACTGTCCTTCACGCCAATAATGTTAGGATGAGATGATAATTTGATGACACATTCAGCTGGTAAATCTATTCCTGTATTGGCTGGAACACTGTATATGATTACTGGAATAGGAGAATTGTCTGCAACCTAAAGTACAAAAATATATCCCAGGTTGAGAATCTTTCCAGGATCTTGGGAAGATCTTTCCAGGATCTTGTCAAGATCTTGTCAAGATATTGTCAAGATCTTACCTACCGTAAACACTGGCAGATAAGCCACACTCGCAGCTAAGCCGCACCCCTAGTTTAGAAGCTCAAATTTTGGGAAAAAAGATTTTGAAAGGAAAATCAAAATTAGAAATCTGCATCACCTTCCATGCTCGGTCGAACTTTCAACAAGATTACTCCGTAGTTTTACCCACACTTTAAAATCGGAAAGTGTTTAAACTTCATGTATACTTGCCTACACAATCATATACAATACATTTTATCAAAGCTTAGAAACCACGCATTTTATTGGAAGATAGAAAACTGGACACTAAAATGCTGCCATGTGTGCACAGATCGCACAGAACAAAATCAAAACATGGAATGCAGTGAGAAGTTTGCCTTTTCTTCTGCTGTACATGGTTTAATATCACATCTACAAGGACATCTGGAAGTCATCTATCGGGGAGAAACTGATTGCTGACATAGAGAGATGGAAAATGACATCGACAAATTTACTGTTAAAGTACTATTAATAAAACAGCGGAAAAACAGTTGGTGATCATCTACCATGTGAGTACTCTGGAATAGCGTGGTATTTTCTCGCTCGTAGAGGAACTATAATGCCGACACTGCAAAAAGCTTTGCGGTGGAATGGAGATTCCGTGTCTGGTGACATTTAGTTGTTTGAGAAAAGCGACTGATCTTTTAACAAAGAAGATTTAACGGAAGGATCCGGAACAAGTAAAAAACAAGAAACAGACAACACAAACAGCTCTTTTAGGAGCCACCAAGCTTGTGAAAGTGATGATTAGTGCTTCCTTTCTTTTTGTTTTGTGTAGTTTTAATCAGTCTAACTTTATTTTTTATAAACGTTAATTTATGGAAATTTATTGGACTTTTATAGATGTTCTCACAGATAAGCCACACCCCTGATTTGCAACGAAGATTTTGGGTAAAAAGGTGCGGCTTATCTGCCACTGTTTACGGTATTTCTTGCAACATCTTTTGCAAAGATCCTGCAGGATCCTGCAGCTATGATCTTACAGGATCTTACAGGATCTTACAAGATGTTTGCAAATAACTTAGCAAGAACTTACCAAATATTTATAAATAATTGCCAAGATCCTACAAGATTTTACATGATCTTAAGAAAGAAATTGCCTAGATCCAGCAAGATCTTACAGGATCTTCGTAAACATTGCCTGATCCTGCAAGATCTTACAGGATCTTTATAAAAATTGCCTAGATCCTGTAAGAACTTACATGATCTTTGTAAAAATTGCCTGATCCTGCAAGATCTTTATAAAAGATTGCTAATTACAGGATTTTTATTAAAAATTGCCTAGATCCTGCAAGATCTTACAGGATCTTTAATCTTTATGAAAATTGCCCAGATCCTGCAAGATCTTAAGAAAGAAATTACCAGATCATGCAAGATCTTACAGGACAGCATACATACATTGTACATGTATCTTGGTAAGATTGCATACTAAATGGTTGTGCTCTAAGAGAAATTTCTTCAAAAGATGGGTAAATGATAAAATGAACCAACTAGAGTAAAATAATCATTTTGCCTTAAAGTTTCACTGAGTTTCCTGCCAAGATTTAGTAACATTGTTGTTTATCAGTACATTTATTTAGTACATGTACAGACTGAGTACATCAGAATAAAGAGCAGTTTACATACCTTGATAAAGTGGTTCTCCAAAGCCTCTGGTGTCATACTTCCCTTGTAAAAACATGGTGTTACCACAAGAGCAGCATCTGCTCCAGCATCAGCCATTTTCCTCGTCATTTCTATAGTATCCCTTGTTGCTAGTGGAAGTATTAAAATAATGGGTTATTGTTAATTATCCCATACACTGTACCATGAAAAATACAGCCAGTCATAAGGCTGGAAAGCTGTTGATATTCAGTGATATTCCATGGGCTGTATCCAATGTTTCCCCCCACTTTAATTGACCTTATTCATAAAGGCATCAAAGCAAGGCCCATCTTGTCACAGTAAGAGAAAAAATACACAGACAATGGCAAAAAACAATGTTAGTGTTGCAGGTAAAAAAAATTCAACTAAGTAAAAAAATCAACTACCGGTAGGTAATTTCTTTCAAGATTCTAAAAAGGAAACTTATGTTTATACTGAGGTTAGGTTTATTAAAATGTTGGGTTTGGATTACAAATGTAGTTCACAGGACCATTGAAGAATCATTATTTTTTTGACCAAAACATTGAAATATATTATTGTAAACTGGCTACCTGGCATTTTAAGCCCTCTAAGGTTATTTTGGGTTGCCAGTACCCCTAATCTTTTTTATCGTACTATTTCTGTAAATCTTTTATATTAATTTTTGGGGTAAAATAAAGGTTGTTGTTGTTGTGTTGTTCAGTGATCTAGCCCTAAAAACCCTTATTTAGTTGACTATACACTGTAGCTCTAAAAACCCTAAGTTAACGAACACCCATTGTTGGTGGTTACGGTGTTATTAAATGTAGGGGTAGGGTTTGGACTGCTCACAGGACCATTGAAGCAGCAATATTTTTCTGTGTTGTTCAGTAATCTAGCCCTAAAAACCCTAATTTAGTGACTATAGCGCTAAAAATTCTAAATTAGTGAGCACTTGGGTTTACTGACAGAGGTTATTCTTTTTGTTGGGTTAGGGCTTGGATTATGTAGGAATGAGTTTGCTTGGAGTGGAGTGTTAAGCGGCTTTAATAAATCTGCTTGTTATTGGCTCTTGTTCCACATGGAAATGGAAAAGCAAAGCAGAAAATAATGTTGATAATGTTTTGAGTTATTTCTTTGCAGTTCTTGATCATTTATCCATTTTTGCATCTTTTCACATGCCTCATTACTTGTTATGCAATGTGGGTACCAGGTATTTTTCTATTTATTCAACTTCCTCGGCTCAGTATTTTAAAATGTTACATTTTTTTTAAAGTCCTTACTGAAGTTTGTATGAGGAAATCCCAATTTTTTTCAGTAATTCTAAGTTACCGGTATGATTGTTGGCATGGGATAACAAAATTATATAATGCTTGAGTGGTATACTGTGGATATCCCACTCATGACTTGATTTTTCTTTGTATACACATTTACCTAAAGGCTTGTGTCACTCGCCTAAAGGCTTGTGTGTATACTGAAAAATAAAGTCACTTGTGGGAGTTTTTATGACATAGCTCGCTGCTATAGGATATATGTTTATTTAGAATTTAAACACTTAATAACTGGCCTTGAGGGAAACAGTGAGTTTTATTTCCCAAGAATCTCTGTTTCCTGAGAAACCAGTCGAAGGGAAACATGGAGAGTCAAGGGAAACAAAATTCTGACACTGGTATCGCGAGGGACCAGTCATTTAGTGTTTTGTCATATAGACATGTTTTTCTAGAGGCAAAGCTGTGTGTAAATACAGGAGCTAGCTACCTAATACAAGCGAGGTTTGTCATCTTCTCATCGGAAAGCTGTCACTACATAAAAGTCATCATTTTTAGTAGCATTTTGTCTTTCTTGCATCCTTTTTTAGCTACCAATTTATCTCTTTCACACTTGATAAAGATGTAAATCGTTTCTTTGTAGCTGGTTCCATAAATATTAAATGTATTCTTTCGACAAAAAAAGGTCATGTTTTGATGAAGCTAATCTACAAGTTTTGGTAAACAAATATTTCCCGCCTTAGCTAGTCAGTGGCACACACGACACATGAACACACGACATCTGAATCCAATAAAAGGGGATAATGCCATCCAGTGACGTCGAGGCAAATAAAAAATTTAATTTATGCAAATAAAACTGCCACAGCGGCTGTAAAGAGTTCGTTGGGTCACAAAAACAAAGCTCTTAATTGCCTTGAGAAATTATTTGAGATTATGTCAAAATTAAGACCCTACCTATCTACATCCCATTTGCTTCTCAAGTGCCTCTTAATGTATGCTGTGAAAACCTTTTTGAAGCAACAAATCGTTCAGTAACATTTGAGGCCTTCGTCTTCCGTTTACTAGTAAAGTCTCTTGATCTGCTGTTCGGTTCGAGACAGGGAGAGATTATAAATAATGCAGCAGAAAAGTAGAAAAGCATCAAAGGATATTTGGAGAATTTACAAAGAAGTTCGAAGACACTTTTATGGGAAAGAACAGTTCCTTGAAGAGAATAGCGACAGTTTTACCACTGAGTGTGAACGAATAATTGATTATCAACAACCCCGCGAATGCGACTGGCGACGTGAAAAAATGTACATGTTTACAGAACCAGGGCTGATTATTTTGCAGGACATTTTCAATCCATTTCCAGTTGTTTTCCTTACAAATTTAAAGTCTTTGCCAAAGACAAGCACTCCACTGAAACTCATCAACGATCAACCATCGCGAGTCAAAAACAGAAACAAAAAATCCTGCCGTCTTCTCTGATGAGATACTTAATATGATAACTATGCAAAATTATAAAATATGAACCAATCAAAGATCACTACCAGGTTTTCTAGTAGTGACGGCACTGGACGGCATTATCAGCTATTGGATTCAAACGTCTATCTCGGGAGGAACAAACCAGAGGAGACAGCTGAAATTCAGGTTACTATTTGTGGCATTGAAATATGCCCTGATATTTCGTCCCTGGACATTTTCTGTACCGAGAAGAGAACATTTCCAGAGAGCATAGCTAGAGGGAAACTGTGAGCTTCGAGGATCAGTTAATGTCCATGGACAAATATCAGGGCATATTTCGATGCCACAATGTACATGTAGGTTAATATTATTAGGTTATTATTGTTGTTATCATCCTTCAAACATTGTCTTTGACACATGCTTGGTGTATTCACCGATATTTCCCACTCGTGGAGATAAAATATCGGGTCACATGACGGATTCAACCAATCACATGCAAGAGAAAATATTTGATGGGTTATTAATAACTGATATTTGATCTTAGACATTATCTGTTCCTCATAATCTCACAATTTTCCTCAAGCTTTGCTCTTTTAACTGTTTGCTTCTCAGAACAGATAATGTCCTCAAACAAATATCAGAGCATATTTTAATGCCACAATTACCTTCACAGCCTGAACCAGCTAGTATCAGTTTATCTTTAGGAGACAACTCTCTCACTTTTCTTACAAGGTCTATCTTTTCATCTGGCCTCATATATGCATATTCACCATTTGATCCTTGTACAACATACCCTACAGTCAAACACAAATTGTACAATAAATATAGTAAAAATTACAAGTATTAATGTGATACATTACCTCTTATTTGTCATACATGTGCCACTAGTTTATCAGTAAATTATATGTCATTGTAGTTACTGTCATGTGATATCCGTGGTAAATAAAGCTGTTACTTACTTACATTTATCTCTGTTTTCTTAGTTTACAAACCTCTCCTATAATGTTGATACCAGAGATGTAGCTACTTTTTTGGGGCGGCCTTCACCTCCTCGGAACCTGGAATAGTACTGGCTATCCAAACAATGCCTAACCCTGAAACAATACAAACCCTAATCCTAAAACAATGGAATTCTTTGTCAGTGCAGTCCAAATGGGGTCCAATAAAATGCAAGGTTTTGAGAGGTGAAGGCCTGCTGACTTTTTTTAGATATATAGCAGGACCAGGCTCTGAATTTCTAACGAGACCTGAAACAACCGTAGGGGCTGCATGATCAAAGTCAGGACCCAGCTAATCCTCAGCTTGAATTGTGATTTAGCTAATTATAGAGGGACCAATCCTGATTTCACAAATGTATGTTTATCTTCAATATTAATTTACTGTTTGTCGGACTGTAGTGCAGGTACAAAGTTAAAAACAGCAAGGTAGATGGCCTGTTGCCCAGCTATTTCTACATCTCTGAGATACCAAAATATTAATGCATGTACATGTAATTAATTCATATAATGTTAAAATTTACACTGTTGCTCCACACTGTTGCTCCACACTGTGCTCCAATGCCCACAAACAATGGCACCAAGTCAAGTTACTGTATTTTTGTCTACCCCAATCTTGACTTGGTGCAATTGTTCGATCAAATGTGGGAAAGGTCTATTAGCTAAACATAAGAAAAAGCCTCCAAAATCATTGTATGAGGATTAAGTACTAGTTCTAAGAAAATATACTCTAGTATGTACACAGGATCATTGTTGAAATAGAGACAAGCTAGATAGATAGCACAAGTCATTAAAGAGGCTCATTGCACTAATGCACTAGTCAAAGTAAACCCCCACTTCCCCCACAGATAGATAGATGCCTTTATTTATTCAGGGTAGTCCATTCAGTATACATATGTAGCTGTTGTCAAGAGGAGCCCCGACTAGCTAAATACATCTGCAATTAAATTCTAAAAATGTAAAATGCCAAGAAATAACAATAGTAACACATATTATTATATATTATATATACATGTATAATAAATAAATGAGCGGACGCAGTTAAGTTTTGACTTTGGTTTACATACAGGTCTGTTTCATACAGGTTTACAGAGTGAACATATATGATGTGTATATATGTGCATGTTATATAATATAATAAGTAATACTAATAATAATAATAATGCTAATAACAGTACTACCACTAAGTACTACTAATAAAAACGGATAAAATAGTATAAAAATGGATAAAAAACTGTGGAAAATATAGGAACTAACAATAAAATTATTACACAAACCTAATTTATAAATTACTTATCATCCATTAGTAAGATTAATTTTTTTACAACCATTGTAATAAAAAGATCGTTTCGCAGTCTCTGTTCTAACTTGTGGGAGGTGTAGCTTGTTGCTTTGATGAGTAGTGCAAGCAACAATGTCCTTATTACAAGTAAAAATAGTTTCTGAGGAGCACATAACCATCAATGCATTTCTTTACAAGCTTAAAAATGTGTCTCACAATGTGATTGCAACGGATCCCATGACAGATTACATAAAGCTGTGTCACTGCTTTTACAATATAAAATTATCTTTGCCGAACGTCATTGCAACCTATCTAACAGACCTGTATTAACATTAATAATATATTGTCACAACATGCCCATACTGTATCACAATAATCTATGACAAAAATAAAAGACTTGTACACAGTGTCTACACAACTAGCTGTTATGTTGCTCCTTATGCAACCTAACATACCAACTCTTTTGCCAGCTCTCAAATAACATGTTTAACATGAGCGTTCCAAGAAAGGCGTTCATCTAAGACAACTCTGAGGTACTTAAATTAGGTTACTCAATTTATGGTGTGTCCCTCAATACAAATAGTAAATACATCAACACTAGAAAGACTCACGCCAGTGCCAAACAAGATGCACTCAGTTTTGGTCTTATGAAGGAAAAGACCATTCACTTTAAGCCAGGTGTTAATGGTAACCATCTCCACGTTTATCACAGACTCGATGGTAGAAACATCCTTTGCTGACTAGTAGATTTTGAAAATTGGCAGTAACATATAGGCAAAACATCCCACCTACTGGGGCAATAATATTGTCAATAGCAAAAGGCAGAAAAAACACCCTTGCAGACTCGGGAAGGCAAAATAGCAGCTGAATACCTTGCAATGTTATTACTTACATGTACCATAGCAGAACTCAAGGCTGCCACCTTGGAGGATTTCCAATTTGTTAGTCACCAGACTTTGGTCCATGATTGAATCCCCACATCTTTGCCCAACTCACTTCAACTATTATAATGCATCAAATTTTTGACTTATTCCCACCTAGGTGCTGGGGCATTCCACCTTGATAAATATGATTGTTAGCCCTACCTTTTCCCCACCCTGTCCCAGGTTGGGCATGAGGGTTTACTTTGACTAGTGCATAATCAGGAGGACCTACATACATGTATAAATGATGAAATGCAGAAATGTGAAATGCAAATGATAACAAACTAAATTCTCTTTCAAATTCTGTTTTCTATGGGAGAACTGAGAACATGATCAAGAGTTTATTACACCCTTGCACACAACACCCTTCAAATGTAAAGCCAGAGCTAGGGTGAGAACTTTGATCATTGTTGCCTGCCTCAGGTAGAAAAGTGCAGCCAACTTTGAATCTTTAACACTTTTCTTGTACAGAAGCAGTTTGAAATCAAACTTGGGCCTAGTATAGATGGGTTGTAGTCAATCCCCAGAGATTCAAATGACAAAGGGCATGGTGGCCAATGTTGGCGTATCTGTTGTAGGTTGTTTCTCAATTCAGGTTGTTTTTAAAACAACCTAGGTCATTTTAAAACAACCTAGGTCATTTTAAAACAACCTAGGTCATTTTAAAAAAGAAAAAAAAATCACCCACCCCTCCCCTACAAAATATTTTTTGACAAACTACCCCTCCCCTCTACTTCCTTCCCCTCCCTTCCCACTGCCTCTCAATTTTCTCCTTGTCCCCCTTGACACACCTTACTGTACTGTACCTACCTCAACGGTCACCCATCCACTTACTAACCTTGCCTGGTCGGGCTTAACTTGGCTGAATCACAAGGAACGCCTGGTAGATATTAATCCAGTGGATTAACGCACTGCGCCACGAAAGCGCTTGTTGATTTGAACACATCATTTATTCTCCAAGTTACTTATCGTCGAACCCAGTCCCTCTCGTTATGTGCGCATGCGTACTACTAACAAAATCGGACTTTGAAACATCTTTCGAAAACATTGTATGGACGACATTAAACAACACGTTTGTGTTGACTCTGCGTTCTTTTATGAAAGCTGCAGCAAATCAAGGGAAGTAAGGAAGCTAAATCCAGAAAAAAATACTTTGTTTCTTGACTTTATTACGGCTCCACTCGTACTACTTCGAAACAAACTGTGTCAACCGAACCGACTTAGAGTAATCACTGATCGAAAGTAAAGACAAAAGAAAGCGCATCACCTCTAACATTAACTGTATTATATTGTCTTAATTGTCAGTCTCTAATCAAAGAACTCCGAGAATGTGAAAAGACGTAAAAAATGGATAAATGATCGGGCGCTTTCTCAGTGTATAAGCATATTAATTATTCATATTGTCGAATTTTCATACAAACCTTCTAAAACCTAACCCCAAATTTAAAAAAACCCTAACCATTTTAAATCCCAAATCATTAATAGAACGAGTCTAAATACATCTGAACTTAATGGAGAATTTAGCGAAGTTTTCAAGTGTTTTCAAGTGCACTTTTCTTCAATGGTCCTGTGAACTAATTAATCCAAAACCTAACCCTGTATTTAAAAAAAACCTAACCGTCAACAAGGGCTGTTCACTTACTTTGAAGTCAATGATTTTAGAGCTATAGTCACTAAATTAAGCTTTTTAAATAATGCTTCTTCAATGGTCCTGTGAACTAATCCAAACCCTACCCCTACATTTAAAAACACCCTAACCGTCAACAATGGGTGCTCACTAATTTAGGGTTTTTAGAGCTAAGTCGCAATGTAGAAATGTAATACTTTAAATTCTTCAATAGTCATACAAACCCTAACCCTACATTTAAAAGACCCTAAAATGACCTAGGTCATTTTAAAAATAACCTAGGTTGTTTAAAAATGACCTAGGTTATTTATATTTTAAAAATAACCTAGGTTATTTAAAAATGACCTAGGTTGTTTAAAAATGACCTGAATTGAGAAACAACCTACAACATATCTAACAAAAGAAGTTAAATACCCAGCTAATTCAAAAATGGAACAATGACCATATGTTAATATACTTAAGTTGGAAGTTCAGTGCCCAAGGCTGCAACAGTGCTTGAGAGCACGGCTGCCAGGAATCCTGGCAACCGAACAGCCCAGCGCACTGGGTCACACAAAAGTGGACAAAGGGAGGGAGGGAGGGAGGGAAAAACCGCGAGCGATCGCAGCGACGTGAAACTGACAAGCGGGAAACCGAGCCGCTATAAGAGAACAACACAAAGCACAAGTCCCGGATGAAAGCCCCAGGGCTGCACGAGCAACACAGGGCCCCCAGTAGTCGCAGGTTCTTTAACCATGCCTAAATTACATTTAGTCTCGACTAACGAAGACTCTATTGTTAAAGGTACACCAACATGGCCGCCGTGACGTCATGTGCAACCCATCTATTGGATGTAATAAAAGTCCCAACCCCATTCATCCCCCCCCCCCAAAAAAAAAAATTGGGGCTTATAAAACATTGCTAGCTCAATGGTTCAGCACCAGTCTGATGTGTGAGAGGTTGACAGTTCAAACCCCAGCAAGAACAACACTCAGGGTCTTAAAATAACTGAGTAGAAGGTGCTGCCTTTGTGAAACAATTTCGTTCACATGCTGCAAATGGGTTAGACCTTCACGTCTTCTCAGATGTGGACGTTAAATCGTAGACCCATCAGTGGATGATGAACCACCTCGTGGATGTGCCATTGATTAATCCCATTATTATTATTACTATTATTATTAAATATTACTATTACTATTACTATTATTATTATTATTATTATTGATAGGTGCAGAAGGGAGACATGGGAGGGGTACCTTTAAATGGAATGTCGTTCCATATTTTAAAATTTTCTTCAAGTTTTCCAAAGCTAACGTCCTCATTTTCTTCAAATGGAGTCACAATTGGTGGATAAATTCCAGCCAAGTCCAGAACACCACTCTTCCCTTCACTCGTCGTATAGGCTGCCATTTTAGAAACAGAAGGCAAAGTAATTTTCCTAGATGGAGAGCGAAAGTCTCTGTAACTTTGGAGGCTATAAGAGATCCACCGTTTTGTTGCTTGGTGTTGGAAAAACCGTTGACACTTGGTATTACAAGGACCGTGGAATCGCAGTATCAACCTCACCGCCATTTCTTCAGGTTAGTTGATCCTCTCCTGATAGGTGGAAACCGCTGGTTAACACAGGGAGCCCAATATTATTCCTCGACTAAGCTAAGACTCGGAAAAAAAAAACGTCTGGTGTTGCAGGCTAGGTAAGGCGGAGCTTCAATTATTTCTGATCATGGTAGAGTGGTTTTATATTGACTAGCTGAAGGGATATTCCGGACAGAGGGGTTGAAGCAAGTTTTTCGATCGATCGCTTTGAAAGGCAATGATTGTTTTAGTTATTATTATTAAAAAGATAATATGGTAAGAAAGAAAAATACCAGAACGAGGAAAGGAGAGTTAAAAAGTGTTATCCAGTAAAAAAGAAATGAAAAATAGATATTCGAACCCCGACTTGGAACGCTAATGTACCGGTGCTGCAGGTTTAATTTGGAGTCGGCTGTTTTCTCAAGCTAATTTGTACTTTGTTCCTCCGTATTTTCCCTCGCTGGGTGTGGATTATGTACAATTTCGGATTGTCCTTCCGGGTCACTCTGCCGTAAATCCAAGGTTTGTCTCGCTGTCGTGGCGGAGGTTTGACATACACGTAGTTACCGACCGGTCTATAGACCAGTTCGCGGTTAATTCCGACATTTTGAAAGGGGTGCAAATACAGTGTTTGTATGGGAATCCGATGCAAAATAATTTCCTTAAAATCAAATTTCTGAAATATTCACTGTCAGCAAACTTAAGATTTGAGGGATGTAGCTGTGCTAGGAAGCGTGCAATCGTGTTTTCAGTTTTCCTTACAATTCTCTATAAATTTTCCCGCGAACTTCGACTCGTTGTTAGGGACCGGATATTATTTAGGGGGGGGGGGGGGGGGACTACTAGATCTGCATTGTGGCTTGCCCCAAAAAAATGTGACCCTGCAGTTCTCTGGTCTCACAAAATAATGACACCCCTTGGATAAGCCTATAAATATATATATAACCTATAAAAGAGGAGCATATAAAAATTTGACTTAATGAAACGAGTTTCCCCGGTGGAATATAGTGAATCGCAGAATAGCACAGTCGCAGCCGAATAGCACACAGTCGCAGAATAGCAGAGTCGCAGAATAGCAGAGTCGCAGAATAGCACAATCGCAGAATAGCAGAGTCGCAGAATAGCACAATCGCAGAATAGCACAGTCGCAGAATAGCACAATCGCACAATAGCACAGTCGCAGAATAGCACAGTCGCAGAATAGCAGAGTCGCACCCGAATAGCACACAGTCGCAGAATAGCAGAGTCGCAGAATAGCACAGTCGCAGAATAGCAGAGTCGCACCCGAATAGCACACAGTCGCAGAATAGCAGAGTCGCAGAATAGCAGAGTCGCAGAATAGCACAGTCGCAGAATAGCACAGTCGCACCCGAATAGCACACAGTCGCAGAATAGCAGAGTCGCAGAATAGCACAGTCGCAGAATAGCACAGTCGCAGAATAGCACAGTTGCAGAATAGCACAATCGCAGAATAGCAGAGTCGCAGAATAGCACAGTTGCAGCCGAATAGCACAGTCGCAGAATAGCAGAGTCGCAGAATAGCACAGTCGCAGAATAGCAGAGTCGCAGAATAGCACAGTCGCAGAATAGCAGAGTCGCAGAATAGCAGAGTCGCAGAATAGCACAGTCGCAGAATAGCACAATCGCAGAATAGCAGAGTCGCAGAATAGCACAATCGCAGAATAGCACAGTCGCAGAATAGCACAATCGCACAATAGCAGAGTCGCAGAATAGCACAGTCGCAGAATAGCAGAGTCGCACCCGAATAGCACACAGTCGCAGAATAGCAGAGTCGCAGAATAGCACAGTCGCAGAATAGCACAGTCGCACCCGAATAGCACACAGTCGCAGAATAGCAGAGTCGCAGAATAGCACAGTCGCAGAATAGCACAATCGCAGAATAGCAGAGTCGCAGAATAGCACAGTTGCAGCCGAATAGCACAGTTGCAGCCGAATAGCACAGTCGCAGAATAGCACAGTCGCAGAATAGCACAATCGGCGCAGAATAGCAGAGTCGCAGAATAGCACAATCGCAGAGTCGCAGAATAGCACAATCGCAGAATAGCACAGTCGCAGAATAGCACAGTCGCAGAATAGCACAATCGCAGAATAGCAGAGTCGCAGATAGCATGCACAGTCGCAGAATAGCACAGTCGAAGATTCGCATAATTACAAAAGTGTATATTTTGCGATTAAGAAGTAATCGCCACTAGACCGTTTAGAAGGCCGTACCTTGTAAGAAAATTAAACTCCACAAAAACCAACACGCTAAATTCCAATTCGATCTGTGAATTAGAGGAACAAAATAATTCTGTTATTTGTAGTATGTGATGTGTGATGTCATAATGCAAATCACCTATATATTGTGAATAAGATTCGTTATGAATAATTATTGGATTCGACTCTAGCCCAGAGCGGTTTTCAGTCGAGTGTAGTAAAACCAAAACCAAAGTAATTACATAGCCTCCCTCCACAAAAACGAACACGCTAAATTCCAATTCGATCTGTGAATTAGCTTTGATCAGCCTCTTATGGTTGTTTCAGGTCCCGTTAGAAATTAATTCAGTGTTTTTTTGGTATATACTTCATGGTAGTGTTTCGTTCCATATAGTCTCCCTGCATAATCATTTTCTCTACTGTTTTATAGTATTATGCAGGGAGACTATATGGAACGAAACACTATCATGACATAACGAGCCAGAGATCATCGGAAGTTCGGAAATGCGTGCGGGCCGGTTGCTATGGAGTGACGTCATAGTCGTGGTAAATCTCAATCATTATTGTGATTTGCGGTTTCCGCTTGATCGCTTTGGTAATTACTTTATGTCAGCAAAGGATTGTACACATCGATCTGGCGGATCCTGCGTTATTTCAGGGGCTGTACTTCAGTGCCAGTGGCATTTTGACATTAGCGGGAAATACAGTATTATGAAATTAAGGTAAAGGATTGCTTCGCATACTGGACTCGTGCTTCGACTTATGGACGTATCCGCTTTGCGCCGTGTTTTTCTCGCTGAATCGAGCGGCAAATTCTCCGCAGCACTGGCATCTTCTGAATTCGGAAATTTGTGGCGTGAAATTTGTAAGTTCCTGTCATACAGCCTAGTTGCACGATCTCTTCGCAGTTTTCTTCGCCAATAGCCGACAGTGTCCAAATAGAAAATAGCGGGCTTTGGGATTTGGATGAATGACTGCAGGATTGTCGATGGAAAGGTGGGTGTCGCTACGACATTCGGCGTTTTGGCGGCAATTATGCGCCAAAATCAGAAGAATTTCATCTTAGAGAATTACCAGTGGCTAATAAACAATTGAAAAGAACAAACCACTCGCAATCGCTTCTCGGACAGGACGAAACACCAACCCCGCCACCGACCCCGCCAGCCTCTTACGAGGAGATCCAAAGCTTAAAAGTGTCTCTGGCGAGAGCAAACGAAGAAATTACATCCCTGAAAACAGAACGAAGGAAATCGAGTAACGAACACGTATGTATATATAAAGTAGAAGGAAATTATATGGGTGCGAAAATGGCGGGAAGTCCCCCAAAGTTCAAGGTCAAGAAGACCTCCAAAGGCACACATTTGGAGCATGATCAGCGATACTTCTGCTGTCCAGAATTCTGATGTGCAGTCAATACTAAACCAAATCGCCGAAGAAGTGACCAAGAATAAAGGGGAAAGTAAAGCATCTGATGTGATGCTTGGGGAAAGTGCCCCAAAATATCTACAGTCCCAAGTTGAAGTCTGAGCACTTCGGGATATTGAACACAAGCTTATAAAATGAGATATGCCAAAAACAATTTTTTTTTAGTTGTTCGGTATCCCAGCTGGTTTACCCAGGTTGAAGTCCATGGCACTACAGTATGCCTGAGCACTTCGGGATATTGAACACAAGCTTAGTAGTACATCTTTATTTATACATGGAAAATCATCAGTTACATACATAGATTTAAAAAAACACTAAAATATGAAACTGTTTTACATGAAAGCCATGTTGCAGGGACGAATAAGAAAAATAGGAATGTCATATCTAAGAAATATTTACATCAGGTTAAAATAACTCGATTTCGTAAGATTAAAAATGAAGTTATTTAAACTAGTTGACTGCCTTACATCCTCAGGCAGTTAATTCCATAACTTAGCCCCACTAAAGCGAAAAGCCTTTTTACCGAAATTGGTTCGTGGCCGTACGAGGGTTAGTTTTGTTGATGAGCCCCTAAGATTGTAATTTGTAGAGGCTGAACGTGGTATAAATTTTGAGGATAAATATTCAGGAGACAGGTTATTTAAAGCCTTATAAATCATTATTGCTTTTTGTTTGATTCGTCGAATATATAGTCTGTCCCAATTTAGAGTACTTAGGAGCTCATCAATCTTAGTATCAAAGAGATATCCGAAACTAAATTTATTTTTTGAGTTGTTCGTATCCCAGCTGGTTTACTCAGGTTGAAGTCCATGGCACCACAATATGCCTGAGCACTTCGGGATATTGAACACCTGATTCTCAAAAGAGATATCCGAAACTAAATTTATTTTTTGAGTTGTTCGTATCGCAGCTGGTTTACCCAGGTTGAAGTCCATGGCACCACAATATACCTGAGCACTTCGGGATATTGAACACAAGCTCAAAAGAGATATCCGAAACAAAATTTATTTTTTGAGTTGTTCGTATCCCAGCTGGTTTACCCAGGTTGAAGTCCATGGCACCACAATATGCCTGAGCACTTCGGGATATTGAACACAAGCTCAAAAGAGATATGCCAAACGAAATATATTTTTGAGTTGTTCGGTATCCCAGCTGGTTTACCCAGGTTGAAGTCCATGGCACCACAATATGCCTGAGCACTTCGGGATATTGAATACAAGCCCAAAAGAGATACATGTATGCCAAACAAAATTTATTTTTTGAGTTGTTCGTATCCCAGCTGGTTTAACCAGGTTGAAGTCCATGGCACTACAGTATGCCTGAGCACTTCGGGATATTGAACACAAGCTCAAAAGAGATATCCGAAACAAAATTTATTTTTTGAGTTGTTCGTTTCCCAGCTGGTTTACCCAGGTTGAAGTCCATGGCACCACAATATACCTGAGCACTTCGGGATATTGAACACCTGAAGCTCAAAAGAGATATCCGAAACTAAATTTATTTTTTGAGTTGTTCGTATCCCAGCTGGTTTACCCAGGTTGAAGTCCATGGCACCACAATATGCCTGAGCACTTCGGGATATTGAACACAAGCTCAAAAGAGATATCCGAAACAAAATTATTTTTTGAGTTGTTCGTATCCCAGCTGGTTTACTCGGGTTGAAGTCCATGGCACCACAATATGCCTGAGCACTTCGGGATATTGAACACCTGATTCTCAAAAGAGATATCCGAAACTAAATTTATTTTTTGAGTTGTTCGTATCGCAGCTGGTTTACCCAGGTTGAAGTCCATGGCACCACAATATACCTGAGCACTTCGGGATATTGAACACAAGCTCAAAAGAGATATCCGAAACAAAATTTATTTTTTGAGTTGTTCGTATCCCAGCTGGTTTACCCAGGTTGAAGTCCATGGCACCACAATATGCCTGAGCACTTCGGGATATTGAACACAAGCTCAAAAGAGATATGCCAAACGAAATATATTTTTGAGTTGTTCGGTATCCCAGCTGGTTTACCCAGGTTGAAGTCCATGGCACCACAATATGCCTGAGCACTTCGGGATATTGAATACAAGCCCAAAAGAGATACATGTATGCCAAACAAAATTTATTTTTTGAGTTGTTCGTATCCCAGCTGGTTTAACCAGGTTGAAGTCCATTGCACTACAGTATGCCTGAGCACTTCGGGATATTGAACACAAGCTCAAAAGAGATATCCGAAACAAAATTTATTTTTTGAGTTGTTCGTTTCCCAGCTGGTTTACCCAGGTTGAAGTCCATGGCACCACAATATACCTGAGCACTTCGGGATATTGAACACCTGAAGCTCAAAAGAGATATCCGAAACTAAATTTATTTTTTGAGTTGTTCGTATCCCAGCTGGTTTACCCAGGTTGAAGTCCATGGCACCACAATATGCCTGAGCACTTCGGGATATTGAACACAAGCTCAAAAGAGATATCCGAAACAAAATTATTTTTTGAGTTGTTCGTATCCCAGCTGGTTTACCCAGGTTGAAGTCCATGGCACCACAATATGCCTGAGCACTTCGGGATATTGAACACAAGCCCAAAAGAGATATGCCAAACGAAATATATTTTTGAGTTGTTCGGTATCCCAGCTGGTTTACCCAGGTTGAAGTCCATGGCACCACAATATGCCTGAGCACTTCGGGATATTGAACGCAAGCCTAAAACAGATGTACGCCAAAAAAAATGTTTTTTGAGTTGTTCGGTATCCCAGCTGGTTTACCCAGGTTGAAGTCCATGGCACCACAATATGCCTGAGCACTTCGGGATATTGAACACAAGCCCAAAAGAGATATGCCAAACGAAATATATTTTTGAGTTGTTCGGTATCCCAGCTGGTTTACCCAGGTTGAAGTCCATGGCACCACAATATGCCTGAGCACTTCGGGATATTGAACGCAAGCCTAAAACAGATGTACGCCAAAAAAATGTTTTTTGAGTTGTTCGGTATCCCAGCTGGTTTACCCAGGTTGAAGTCCATGGCACCACAATATGCCTGAGCACTTCGGGATATTGAACACAAGCTCAAGAGATATCCGAAACAAAATTTATTTTTTGAGTTGTTCGTATCCCAGCTGGTTTACCCAGGTTGAAGTCCATGGCACCACAATATGCCTGAGCACTTCGGAATATTGAACACAAGCACAAAAGAGATATGCCAAACAAAATCTATTTTTTTACCCAGGTTGAAGTCCATGGCACTACAGTATACCTGAGCACTTCGGGATATTGAACACAAGTTCAAAATATATGTACGCCAAACAAAATAGTTAGCCTACCTACGAGTAGCCGTTACCCATCGCGAAATTTGCGCAAATCAGATCAAAAAAACGCGAATTACCGGTCGCGAACTGCAGCTACCGACTACAAACAACAAGACACGAGAAGCCTGCTGCCAGGGTAACATCTATTACATCTCGATATCTCATCCGCTTTATTTTTAGTATCCGCGATAATAATTTGGGGTCCGAATAATAAATAATAAGTCTGTGACGTTTCCAACAGTAATTGGCAAGCGTGTAAGTCGCATTTTCGTCTCATTAAAGTAAAATCCACATCGTTCCCGACTTATGAAATAATAAATGAAGATTATGCATTGTTGATTTTGAGAAATTAGCTGAAAGTCGGATAGGCACACACGGCAAACCAGATAAATCGTCGACCTCGATCGAAACGTATTGAAAATCGGGCTACGAATGACTAGATTTCGTGCACTAGCTACTACGGGTAGTCGACTGATGAAAGGTAAAATGCAAAAGTAGTTCTTTATCACACATTGACACCTACGGATTATGATATCTAGGCGCTAAAGTAGGCACTTTAAGGTGACATGAGGCTGGACTTAATTAAATGGAATGCTCCTGCTTCCTAGAACACCCCATGGTGATAGGGGACCAATGGTCCCCTATCACCAGGGGGTAGTTTGGTTGTTAAGAGTGTCTGGCTCGTTATGGTATAAGGTCTATAGCCCCAGCAATGTCCCTGTACAAGCTGTACATGATTTTGTATGGGATCTTATTGCAAACATATAATGATAAAACACTACTGCGCGATTTGCGCTCTTCGAAAAACCCAGAGTTCAAATTATTCAAAATAAGCCTTTTCAAGAAAATGATGCATCATGGGTAATCAGGACCAACACTGTCTGTATGAGAATCTGATGTCAAATAATTTCCATAAATTTTCAGTACTGTGAAATTCATCAGCATAAGACAATAGGAAAAATATTTTACCGATCAAATTTCAGCGGTTTATAATTACTAGAAAGCGAGCAGTT
The DNA here is from genome assembly GCA_030867875.1 of Actinernus sp. WN-2022. Lineage (NCBI taxonomy): Eukaryota > Metazoa > Cnidaria > Anthozoa > Actiniaria > Actinernidae > Actinernus > Actinernus sp. WN-2022. The sequence continues at coordinate 30,814,476 of JAOWCC010000577.1, forward strand.
ACACTTTTTAATTTCTATACATTTCTGTGTAAAAAATAACAATTAATGTATGGAATCGGGAAAACACTGTTGCTCTCTTTCTAGTAAAGCTACACCATGCACTCAGATTTCATCAGCAAAATATTTTGCCTAGTACCTTATAAGTTTACAATTGATGAATTTCACAGAATTGAAATTTTATGGAAATTATTTGACATCAGATTCTCATACAGATTCTCGTTTCCATCATATTGGTCCTGATTACCCATGATGCATCATGTTCTTGAAAAGCCTTATTGCATGAGACTACCATATGATTGATTACCTTCAGAAATCCATGGTTATGGACTTCTGTTACCTATTAATAATATACATGAGAACATAACTAAGCTTTAGTGGCGTGCTCGTACAAAAACAATACATATTTGCATGAACTCAAATCATAGTCAATAGAGTGGAATGGTTATGAAACCCGGCAAACTTCAAAGGGGCTAACAAAGGCGCTGCGATTTATGTTGGAAGGGGGCAAGACAAAAGATTGTGCAGGGTCATAGTTCATTAGCGTTCCCTGAACGACTGAACTCACACGTTTCTATTGGCTGATTGATTAACACATTGGAATTTCTATTGTGTTTTGTGCAGGGTCACGGTTGGAAAAAGCTAACAAAGACATATAACAAAGAAGGTCGCTGGGTTTCATAACCATTCCACTCTATTAACTATGCTCAAATTGAAAACGTTTCACTCAAGCAGTTTCTGTAGTTTTTCGCCTTTTCCCTCGGCTTTCATTATGAAATATGCGAAAGACTGCAGAAAATGCTTGCTGATTAGTCAGCCGACTGTTCTACTTCGTGGATATATCATCAATGTTGACTTTAATCCAAATTGTAAATTATTCCTTGCTGTTCAAGATTTTATTTCCGCTACATCTCGCTTTTCAGTTCGTATGTAATGTTATCTACTTCCTGTTGTTTCTGTTTCGCTCCCTACTTCCTCTGTTGTAATGTATGCAATAGTTGTACGAGAGCCTCCCAGATGAGCTTCTGCTCTTGGGGCAATTGTATGGAATAAGTATATATATATATATATATATTTATGATTAGTGAAACGTTTTGAATTTGAGTTCGTGCGCGTTGCTGACGCATTTAGTACACAACCTGCGCAGTCGTTGCATTCTCCTTTCCTTTGAAGAAACGTCATATCCGGATATACTTTTTATTCACTTCCGCCACCAGCGGGTTGCAGCGCACATCGGACAGAGCAATTAGAAAATAGCTATTCGCATGTAGAACGTATTCCGAAGTATAGATCCTTCTGAAAGGTTACACGTATTTTTAACGCAAATCCTTTAAAATTTTAATGAGATAACGGCTCTATTAAGCATAAACTTCGTAACGTTTTTCTTCTGCACATCTCCTCTGTTGACCATCTAGAGGAGCTCCTCTGCTATAACTGTCGCTCCTTGCTTCACTGCTGCTGCATTTCTGGCGCCGTGTCCAGGGCATAGCCCCTTCCATTGCGCATAGTCTTCTAGTAAGTTTATTTGTTTTTGATTTTATTTCATATTAATTCTCTTTATATTGATTCCAGTTATTTATTATATCTTGTAATGTTGTAGCTCGTGTGTTAATTTTTTTTCCATATTTCCTTTTTACTACGTTTTATTTGTAACATAGAGGGCCGCATGTTAGATAACTATGTAAGGTTAATGTGTCTTCCCTCTGTAAATAAAGAATATTGTATTGGCTCATGAACAAATCACGTAACTTTAGTTTCACTCTTTCAATGTTTTCTCTCTCTCTCTCGACACTTCGTGCCTTGCGCGCGCAGTTGGCACTATGGACGGATGGCCTCGTACTGGCTTCGTAGAGCAGGAACTGATCAGCTACTATTCTGCTCCCTGTGCGTACGTTCGGGAAACCGGAAGACGTTAGCCGACTGTTTTACAGTCTATGCCACCAGTAGCTATTAAAAAAACTATTATTTATGTTTTTCTTCATTATCTGTTTTCTTCTTTTTTCTTCTAAACCTTTTGCACTGATTTCCCTTGATTCTACCAGCTATTTTTGTGCTTTTATCTTTGTTTTATTCAAATACGTGATCGTTTTTTTTTTCGGGTCGTTACCTCAGTTCAGATAACTGGGAACTACGCTTTTAGGCTTGCCTAAATAGTGGGGCTGAAGAGTTAATGTTATTTGTATGGATCTGAGAATAATGCAAATACATAGCTACAATATTTCTTACTCGTATCTTTCAGGCTCCTTGTGAATTTGAAGTCGATATGTAGACAGGGCTTGACTCCCTTCAAAGGATTGTGAGCAGAATACAACCACCTTGCAAACAGCTTGAAGGAAATGGTGCCCTAATAGTTCACAAGCTGGCCAACAAAAGTCTTCCTATTTCCGGTTGTGTGACACGTACATGAACACACTTTTGATTAGTTTCTCTATTTTTATCACTATGGTTACACAAGTCTGCTCTTCGCTAAGTATCTTGGTCTATCCATAGATGCCGACTTTACGCATGGGTGGTTCGTCATAGATAGTCGATGTTTTCCAAGGTTTATTATTGGTGGATTGCATTAATTGTAGCCATTGTACTTTTGTTATACCAACCAACATGGCCATGATTAGTGTCTCTTGTATTAATAATAGACCTCTGCTAATAGAAAACTTCAGTGTAAAAGTTGCATTGACCAAATTTCAATTTGTCTTTTTCACAGCGGTTTTCCATTTAGATTGTTCACAATCTACTTAAATGCTTATTATTTTGTGTTTCAAAGCTTATTCAAGTGAATGATTGTAACATATAGGAACCCGTTTTGGGCGTAGTTCTTTCGGTAGACACATGCAGGAGACAGGAACGCTGTTGTTTTTATTGAAAATTTGTTATTCTTACAGATAAGCTGTTCGACATAAGTTTATATAGGAAGCTGATTATCCATCATGGTAATTTTCATTAAGTTTAGTGCTACTTTCCGGGTGGAGAGCGTGGGGTTTTGATGCGCCCGCGACGCTTTGGAGCTGAACGACACCCGGGGTGCCGGGACTGGAAAACGTGGCTTAGTGCAAAGACTCTTACAGCTTGGAAACAAGTGATTGAACTTTGCACAACTGTAGCAAGCATCAAATGCACGCGATTTTCTATAGAAAACCTGCATTTAGGTTGCATTGGTCGAACGAATTTCATCGTGGACTTTCCTTCTCTCTATAGATTATATTAAGGAAGGAGCGAGACGGGAAAAACAAAAACCGTTAAAAACCACTCCAAACTTAAAAACAACTCAAAAGACACATTTAAAGAGTAAACCACATTTATGTATGATGAAACCGCTTTATTGTCGATTGAACGAATTATGTTTCTACGTTTACTATAGTAATTGGGCACTGAACGATTGTCTGGGCTACCTGTGTTACGTTCCGAATCCTTCATAGCCCAGCCATTGCTGGATAGTTTCAACATTAAGCTAAAATGTTCCCAGGATTCTAATCCGTGTCAGTGCTCTTTAGAAACTCATGCTGAGTAAAGAATTAGGCGGCGGATTTTGTACTATTCTGTATTCTTTATCCGTTTAGCCTAAGGATTAGACGTTACAATAGGAGAAGCCTAAAACAACAACAACACACTTTATTTATATCCCTACTACATACATGTACATAAGCACACGTATAAGAAAGAAATTAAGATTGAAGTTAATCAAAAATTAGATGGGATACGAGCTAACTGAAATAACCATAGAAACTGACACCAGGCAGCAGCCATAAACAAATTAGAATTTGAAAATATTTTGGTCGTATGGAAAGCGATAAAAACAACTAGGAGAAAATAAACAATGAGAAAAAAACACAGTAAACACAGATAACACAGTAAACCCAACAGTTGAGTTAACATTAATTCTACCAGATAGCGATAGAGTATAATGATATCTCCTTTCTGTTCTATTATTACTGACCATGATCGGTCAAAGCTATACACTAAACCGTTAAAAAAACGTAGTATAATGGCTCAGTATAAATAGCTGCAGCAAAAAAAAAAGTCATATAAAGTACAATACATGTATCTATAGTAAACAGTCTAAATAATGTCTAATAAGGTACACAACTAATTGATGTTCCAAACTGTAAAGCTAACCGCCTTAAACAGTGTAATAGAGAGAGAGATTTGTCATACGAGAAACACAGCATAAATATACTGTAAACTAATCTTAATATCTTTGAAAAAAAGTAGATCAAGTTTCAAATTCCTTTTAAATTGTGAAGAAGACGAAGAACTGAGTTAAGTGTTCTCTTTGACAGAATATTCTAAGCTGCAAATTGGCGGCGACAACGACAACGTAAACATGTCAGTTACATATGTCAGTTCTCAGTTTATGTGAATCAGTATATACTCGGGAAAACAAAGACATGAAATAATCAGACATGGTCAGCTTCAGTTACGTAGCCTGCTGTAATTCTTGTAGATTTTAGTTGAAAGGAAGCTTTTTATATTAAAGGCATACAGTGTCTGTTGCTTCAGTAATACGCCCAGTGGTAGAAAATGTGCTTAAAAACCCACAACAAATGCTTAAATTGCTACCCTTCTAGACAGAGTCAATATTCCTTACGGCGGAGCGGGGGGGAGGTCAGTAAAATTGAGCCTGTATGACCAATCTCTAGTCTTAAATTGACTGAGAAGTAACTAGGCAAAACAATTTTTTGGGCAAAAAAGTTGGGGGGGGGGGGGGGGGGGGGGCAGCATCCCTGGCTGCGCCGTCCCTGATGATGTACTTGAAGTTCAATAAAATGTCTTAAAATAGATAATTTTTAAAATCTTAAAATAGATAATTTTTAAATAAAACACTCAGTTGAGCAAGTCGGATAACCACGGTTGTGCTCAAGCGAGAAATGCGTGAGCGCCATAACTCATTCTGAGCGGCGTACCGTGATTTTGCTATTGTCATACCGGATCTCCCGCCTGGCCTGACACCTGCATAGCTCTTCAGCACAGTTTGCATCTTGACGTGGCACAGACAGTCACGATCACACGACTGCGCCTTCCTGAAAACTATCAAAATACTGGCTCTTTCGTTAACCTTGGAATTGACTGGTAATTTGGACACAGTTGAAGCTACGAGAACGTCTTGTGCGGCATTCAACCATCAACTTCTTTCATTTCCCGCCAAAATTCCACATCGTGCCCACGGTTTGAGCCTGGTAACCTGGCCTGTGTGCAGGGACACAGTGACAAAGATAATAAAGAAATTCAATCTGCCGGAAGACAAACGTCCCATCTAGTTAAAAATAAACATTATGTATGCAAATGATGCTTAACAACTTGTCTGTCGTGGTTTTCATATTTCATCTTTTTCACATTTTTTCCCAGTTATTCTCCTTAGTTCTCACGGTTTCACTTTCCATGTACTCGCTTGTGTCATCGGAACATGATTTGCTAAAAATAGTGCCATTAGTAAGTTTTGCACGTTGGTTCCTATTGACTATTAAGAACAAAGTGAGCCGCCAAACGGTTTCGCGACCTCTAAACCTTTCGCGCGCGAAGGGAGGGAAGGAGGGGAGAGAAAATACAAATACAAACACAATGATCCGAGGATTAGGAAACCACAAGAAACAACCCTTTGCAGATTAAAACGCCTCAAAGCGGGAACATGAATTTCCGTTTCGACATTATTTGCGCAACAAACAGCGGCATACCCAGTTCGGAAACTGTTTTCCTTTTTCTTTCCTCCCCCTCCCCCCGATTCGATACGTATAAACGTTCAGCCATGCGAAGGCGGAATCTCAAGTGGTCCAAATTCTTTTTAGGTTTCTAAATGCTTTGTGATGATTTGCAATTACAAAATACAAAGGAAGAAAACTAGCGGCTCTTCTTTAGTGCAAATAAATAAAAATACCAAGGAAGTTTCCAAAAGCGATTTAGTGTTGGCACTCATTGTCTGAGTCGTCTGGTTTTTTAGCTGTAGGTGGCATAAATAGGTATAAAACCCCTCCAGCTCACAGGACTTAGTATTGAATTGTGGACTGCAAAAGCCGATTTTATTGTCAAGGGGCATGTACACCGCCCAGTAAAGGAGTGTAGCACGAAATTGAAGGTTTAGTCAGTGGAGAGTCGTGAACTTGCTACGATGACTGAGAAAAGACAACTTTTATCAGTATCTCGACGGAAACCATCAAAGGTAGGGGGAAAGGCTTCTATAAGAAGATACGAAGTGATTTGAGTGAGGTTCATGATCAGTTGATCCTCAAAAAGCACTTGGTTATTCACATCAATAAGAAACTTTAGAATGTTAAACTCCTTGCTAACTGAAAAATAATCACGACATTTCGAAGGCCAGTATGATACTTTGTTTTTAAATTCGTATCGAGGCATTTCCAGAGCTTCGTTTATGGCGACGACTCGTAAAAGGTTTGACTGACCAATTTAGGTTTGTTTGTTGAAAGTATAAACACTTTAAGAGGAGTTGAATTCTCGGCAAAGTAGGGTTGTTTTCGTTTAATGGATCAGTGACCGCCATGTACTTCCTATCTAGTGCTTAAAGCGTGTTATAGAGTTTACATTTAACATTAAATAAGTATCCGATACAACTTTTATCCTAATCAGTTATCTGCATATCCATTGTTAAGGTAAGCTATTTTTCACCACCGACCGAATGAAAATCGAAAAGTCGACGAATTAAAACTGCAGATTGGCATTACATTTTAAACTTGCTTATTCATTATTTTACCTCATTAATTGAGAAAGAAAACTTAACGTTCCCGTTACTGAATCAGCTCAAGTAACTTTGACTAGACCAACTAGCCTCGTCTTTAGAAACTGAGTCAGGCGCAATAAGAACTAGTACTATGACCCTTCTTTTTCCAACGCACTATTCCTAAATGGGACGGCGGCTCATTACTCCTCGCCCTTTGTGTGTGGTGAACACTAGATTCGTTAAAATCGTTTAATAATGACTGCGTCAAATCATCCTACGGAATCTGAACCAGCGCTATCCCATTACTGAGGCGATCGACTGTTGCACAGTAGCCCTGCTCGATGCTAAAGTCAAAGCACCGCTGGAAACATGCACAGTACTTTGTTAGACTATCAATTAATATAACTATATAGACTCATGTTCCTACTGGCTAGAGGTTCTGGTTAGTCTGCGGGCAGCTCTAGCTCTCAGAGTTCTTTCGTTCCATTCAGTGGTTTTTTTTCTGGCGGTAATCTCGTTTCATGATTTTATGGTATCAGAACGTTCTATATAATATGTTCAGTTGAACTGCCAAATCGACGTGCGCTGTTATGCTTCGAAGCCTAAATTTCTACCAAGAATGCCGCCATGTAGTACCGTACCTAGGTACTATAGCCCCTTAATCTGCTGTATTTAAAGGCGATGAATGACAACTTAAAGCGAACTGTAGGAGAGCAGTGGCAACATCAGGACTCGGAGTAGAGGCCCACTATACCTTAGTCCTATACACATTTCATTTCAAGACCACTTATCATACACAATTACGTAAACATCTCCTGTCAAACCTTAATTAAACATATTAGCATGCTTTGCATGAGAAAATGCCATCTCCAGCTGAAGTAAAATCTCAGCTGGACACTTCGCTACTAATCACGAACGGGAGACCCCAACAGAAATAGCTGACTCACTCAGTGCTGTTTAGTACAAATGTACTATACCCCGCGTTCAAACTGTCATATTTCTATGACCAAATCTGCATTATAAATATACATGTATAGGATTTGTTATTGTTTTGTTAAGATTGGCCATGTCAGTAGTCACATTTGGGCCGCATCATGCAAAATGATGCATCGGGCGATGTCGAATGTGATGGTGAAATACCAACTGATTCGATCGAGTTTTAATGTGTGCATTGCCGGACGTGCAAAACCAACAAAATAATTTCAAAAGATGTTAACCTATGTGTCGTCCGATCCCTTTTGGCTCGACGAGGCCCATTTACAAAAAAACAAAATGGACTAATCTGTTCAATCCAGTAGTTTGTACTTTGATGCAGCTACAGAGCGGCCTGTACGTTTAGCTGAAACTGCATAACTTGCAAGCTCTTATGCATAAGATAATGACATGCCCAGCGGAAGCGGCTGGCCGAATTCGTTTCTTTTGCTACTAACTGCAGTTTTAGGGTTAAGGAGAAACTATATTATGTTATTGTTCAAAATGGTTAACCGATAGATATCTCCGTGCGGAAATAAAAATAAACCATAACAGGTAAAAAATGCACTAAAATAGCTTCAGGATCAATCGCTCTTCCACCCGCAAGAAACAAATGAAACATTATTTGCACCAGATGTTGACATTATCGTGTAGCATTATTCTAAGAACGTTCCGCATAAAGATTGCATTGCGATCTTTAAAGCTTGAGACTGAAGAACTTTCCAAATTCATCTTTGGATCTTTGGCGGAGATTATAGTCGATTCTTTAGGATTTAATAGGCTGACCTATACGGATAATCACTAAAACAAACATCATTCTACCTCATGTGCCGCCAGTTACACAGGCCATGTAAAATATATTGTTCATAAAGTCAGTCAAGGCCAAGTTTGAAGGACGTTCTTCATTCTTGGCCAAATAAGGACGACTTCTCATTTATTAAGCTGCATGACAACTGAACTCGTTTTAAGCTGTACTTGTCTCTAGATCTAAATACTAAGCTGTCACCATATTGGTTACGTTTTTAGTCGTGTTTGTTATGTAAATGGTCGATACTTTAAATTCCATGGTTATAAAAGTGTATAGCGAAAAAAAAATTTATACGATTCTTGCGCCAGTGTGGATTTTGCAGGTATTTGAAAACTCGACAAATGCAAAAAATGGTATAATGGCTTGAAAGAGCACACCAAAATAAGCAAGATTGCCTAAATTTAAATACATCTTTTCTCCTTACAAAGTTACAGGCTAATAACAAACAAACGTCTGTAAATTTTCGAACTTTAGCTCAAAAGTTTGCACAGTTGGTAATTTTAATACGCTCTCTCCAGCATGTTATTAGTTTTTGCCTCCGATGAGTTTTGATGATTTTTTAAATTACCTGCAAAATTACCCATTTAATTTCTTTTTTATTCTGAAAAGAAATAGCAACTGAGAGAAAGAAAGTCCGCTCAATATATCAGCTCATTGTGTCTATCGATCCCATTTTGCGCTTTTTCTTCATATTTATTTTTTCATGTTATCGCAAATTAAAGCTACTACTACAAAGTTCACTGTTCAAAGCATGACAATCTTTGCGTGCATACCGGTAAACTGTTTGAAGACCCCAACTCCGTGCACGGGAAATTGCATTTCCTTGATTCGCTGTTATGGTAAAATCCCATTCAAGCGACTGGGCCGTGCATGGGCAGTCTGTAGCCACAATAATTGTCAATTGCTGTCTGGTGTTTAGAGGATCGAACATGCAGAGACTGGAACATGAGATTTTGTTAATTCAGGGACGAGAAATATATTCGGTGTTTGCCAAAATTTCCTTACTATATGGACGGGTGTATCTTACTAAAAAATAGACCACCCGTAGTATAGACCTCATACAAATGATACCTGATGATGATCAAACTTTATTTAACCACGCTGGCCTCATTCAACTTAGAAGCTGATTTCCAAGAAGGCGTGCATTCACACATCAATATCTGATTATAATTACTAAATAAACACTAATCCTAAATGCTAATATACAGAATTGATAAAGTAATCCTATATGGTAATATACAAAACAATATAATAAATAATAAAAATATTAATAATATCTTTCTACGCACAATAACTAATATTAAAATAACTAGTTTACTAACTTGTAAAAGCAAAGCCCGAGGAGGAAAGTTATCAGTGTTTACGTTCAATTTTGAAAAATATTACACAGTCTTTGGGGCGCTAATTCGTGAATCACTGAGTTTGGCCTTCATTTGTGCCCTACGTTCGTCTAAAGATGTCTACACAAGATCGTTTAGAGCCAAACTTGATTGGTCAGATTCATTTCTGAAATAATGATGACTCTGGCCGTCCTGTTTTGAAGTTTCTGGAGATATTCATTTAGACCTTTACTCAACGAATCCCAAACCTCGCAACAATAGTCAAAATGAGGCTGAATTAGAGCATTGTAGACCGATACAAGCGTGTCTCGATCGACAAATTCTCTAAGTTTTCTAAAAGCCCTAATTCCAGACGAAATTTTACTTGCAATGTACTCAATGTGTTTCTCCCATGTTAGGGATTCGTCGATCTGTACTCCAAATACTTTATAGTTCTTTACTCTATTAACAGGTTGATTATCAATGGTAACTCTTGGATGGACATCTAAGTTATTTATCTTATGGACCCTTATGTTTTGAGGTAATCAAGACATACTCCGTTTTTGCTATATTTAAGCTGAGTTTGTTAGCAGACAGCCAATTTCTAACATTTATCAGGTCCTCGTTTATTCTCTTCTGTTTAATGAAGTATTTCACCAAAAGCTGTCAAGCTAGTGTCATCAGCGAACATTCTAGATGTTGTGTGCTTTAGACAATTTGACAAATCGTTTATATAAATAATAAACAGGAGAGGGCCAAGAATGGATCTGTGGGGAATACCACAAGTTATTTTTCTCTGATTTGAAAGACACTTTTGTGTTCGGTCTGTCAGGTAACAATTAACGTAAAAGGTTAAGTGCTTTTACCCCAAAGCCATACATTTGCAGTTTTTTGAATTATTAGTTCATGATTTATGGTATCAAATGCTTTCTTTAAATCGAGGAAAAAAACTAGATTATAAAGTCCCCGGTCCATATTAATATACCATTCGTTAGTACAATCTAGTAATGCGGTGGTTGTCGAATGGAAACGTCTAAAACCGAACTGATATTTGGATAAAAGATTTTCCTTCAAGAGATATTTGTTCATACAAAATCGTTTGCATTAATTTGCATTTTGCTTACCATCGGAAGGATTGAAAACTACATCCGAGTCTAGCCTGAATTTCAGCCGTCTCCTCTGGTTCGTTCCTCTCGGGAGGCACGAACCGGAGGAGACGGCTGAAATTCAGGCTAATCCGAGTCTTGAATGACGCATTTTCCATATATTCGCTAGTGAAAATATCGATGACGTCACGTTTGCCGTATTTACTTGCACTACAAAGATGGCGGACAGATAAGATGTAAACAGCCGCTTAAATGAGCAGCAAGCGAACGAAAATTCTGAGCAAAAAAGCAAAATACGATTCAAATTTTAACTCAACAATACATAAAATGTTTTGAGCTCTTTGAAAATCTCGAATTTTCCGCCATCCCATTTCTCCGATCTCAAAAGCTTCGACTCCGAAAATATTTTAAAGTTTTAAAATCTGTTTGCTTTGTCGCATTTCACAGGAATCGTATTACCAAAGAGTGTCGGGGAATTTCAAAATTCGATTTAGTTCAAAAGTTATCATGCTCTCCGTGAAAGATATCGAGTAGATATCGGATAAATTCCTCTTGAGTGGAAGCCGATTTAAAAACTCTATTTTGGTTGAAAATCTAAAGCGTAGAAAATAGCACTTCAAAAAATCTAGCCGTCTGTCGTGCGTGAATCTGAAGCCCCGCCTCTCCAACAATTAGCTAGCTCTTTGCCAATCATTTCTCATCAAAGATCAGCTATCTGTCAAGATTTCCCGCTACGCGCCGCATCGCGCCGCATCGCGCCGCATCGCGCCGCATCGAGAAAATGTTAATACAACCTCGTCCCCAGGGTCTTCTCGGTCAGATCCAAGATGGCGGCTACTCAGAGAGAAAACCCTGGTAAAGGCTGGATCACGTGATCAAATACTCCCAGATTAAACAGGTCTACGAAATGGCTCGAAATGGAGTTTACTTGGATAAAGAACCAGTGGAAAGGTATCACAAAGCTACCAGGATGTATCTAAGCTAGAAGAGAATCTTAAAAAGCCGTTCATTTTCCGTTAGCGTTGAAGCGAAGCGATCGATAGCACATGTTCAGGTTTAACGGCTTCTCCTGGCTTTCCCACTGATGAACCTTACCAGAAAACTACCCAGTAATGCACTTCATCTATTGCTCTAGCTACACAACGTGTTTTAAGGTTATTTAAAATCGTTTTATTGATAAAATTTGAGCAATCTAAACTATATACAAGTTCATCTCTCTGGACTCAGTCCGTTTGGCCAATAAAAAGCATTGTTAGTACAACCCTTGCGTCATAATCGAAGAGCCAATCAGAATACGTGACCGTTCAGCGTTTACCAGGGTCTTCTCTCTGAGTAGCCGCCATCTTGGATCTGACCGAGAAGACCCTGGGGACGAGGTTGATGTTTTAAATATAGCCGGTTTCTAGTTTTCTTGTGTGACTTGAAAAATGGGAAAGACAAAAAGACCTGGAGGGACAAAGCCAAAGTGCAGCGATTTGCAGGCGCCTGAAACAGCACGGCAATAGCGCGTTTCAAGCGATTCAGAGTCACCGTCAGACTTTACGTTTCCATCTAAGCTTTCTTGGAAACAAATATTCTCTCGGCTGGCTTCTATCAATTATTCTTTATGTTCTGATGTGGACCACTCGCCACTCTGTCTGAAAGTGAAAATACGACCCCTTGTCGGGTTTTGCGAGGACTCCTATTTGGCTTTGTAGTCGTATGCATTGTTTGGCCTTGTTTTACTTTTCTTTTTTCTTTGTTTTCCAAGCTAAGGGCATCCTGCTTGCTTTTTGGAAGCCATAAGGCCAACAACCGATGGAATAGACCACCTCGAAGTTTTCGACGCCATTTTGAGGTATGCAACATTTCCTGGCGTGGTTACTCAGTCCCCATACAAACCTTTGCAATTCGGACACGCTTCGTCAAAGCGCTCTGAAGAAAATTATAATTACGGCAAGCTGACCTAATAAGTCTACAAGAACCGACAACAAAATCAAAGGTAAGATAATAACGAAGATCATTTGTGACTTTACACCCAGTAGGATGACTTTTGCCAGATGATTTTTGATCGAACTCTGCAAACTTAAGAACCGGGAAAGAAGAGAAATTACGGATCACAAATGTATTGAAATAGCGAATTTAATATTAAAATTGGAGTTAAAGTAAACATTATATGTAGGAATAAAACTTTATGTGGTTTAAATTAATTTTGATAGAAAGAAAAACAAATACTCTCACACCACGTGCTTATGAGTTATGTTTTTGAACAGTTTGCACCGTATTCGGAGTGCCGATCAAATATCATCCGGGAAAACTCACCCTACTGGGTTCAAATTCACATATGATATTTGTTCTTAACTTACCTTTGATTCTGTTGTCGGTTCTTGTAAAATTATTAGGTCAGCTTGTCGTAATTACAATTTTCTTCAGGGCGCTTTGACGAAGCGTGTCCGGTACAAGGTTTGTATGGGGACTGAGTAACCACGCCAGGAAATGTTACATACCTTTCAAAATGGCGTCCAAAACTTCGAGGTGGTCTATTATGGAATCGTGTGTGGAAAAACTTTGGTATATGAAATAAATTTAACTGTGCGCTAGCTTTCCCCACACCGTCGTTACGGGCGAGTGAGCACTTGTCATGTGTTTATTGATCTGCTGTCAATCAAACGGAACCTTTTACTTCCGGTTAGAAATTTCTCCGTCAACATCATTTTTTTTAACGGTGTTTTTGGTATATGAGAAACTACTACTAAAAACTACATTTCTGTGCGAAAAACAAGTTTCCCCATCTTTTTCGCTTTGAAGGTATCCGGTAACCTTAATTAATGGCCATATTTATATAGCGCCATATCACCACAGTTTCATGGCGCTTTACATATTACTGACATATCCCGTCAGTGGATTATTTCGGACTGCTTACGGCGCTAATAGCTGCCACGCAGTTTACAATGTTGAGTGTGTGGTTAGAGCAATGGCCAGGCTGCAGTACCGGGTGACAATCCCCTGCTCTTTTTCGAGTAGTACAACAGGTTCTTTCACATCCCCTTCAAATACTGATTAGAAGGAGACAAGGCCAACGGCTTATAAACGTCCCTGCCCAAATTACAAAGAAAGAGTGAATATTTTGAAACGTTCTCATATGAAAAGTAGGGAAGTAATTACCTTTAAACATATACTTGTTAAAATGTATAAAATCTTGATCAATAGGAAAATTTAGGTTGTTTGGGTAAATATTCACTGGAAGCGAGAGTCCAAAACTCTTCAGAAAATTTTCATATGTTTTCTTACAAATCGAACACTTTTGCACGTCATCCAAAATGTCGGGAAAATCGCGAGTCTATTCTGGAAGGCCAAGGTCTGTAATTTCGGTGTTGATTTTTAATCATGCAAATAGGGATATCCTAAATGAGCAATAGCCAAGGCACGTTTTGAGTTCGAGTCCTCTCAGTCGTTCCGCTGAGATCACGACTCTAGTTATAGGAAGTTCTTACCCACTTTTTCAATTCATTGTCGGACTAAAACCATATGCAGACAAAAACAAAACATAATCACATCCGCAGAAATCAATGGATTATACTTTCTTTTGTCCCAAGCATATCCGTCCAAGAAAGTCCATTTTGCAATAGTTCCCTAGCCATCTGGCTTAGCCGATGGTCCGAAAATCCTTAAACAGGCCATGATAGAGTTTTGATATCACTGACTAGATGTTAGACAAGTTAGAGTATGCACGTGGACGGATAAAAAACACTGATCGAAGGACATGCTTGTCAAATGTCGCGCACGTGCGCCTCAGTTCATGAATCCTGTTTTCTCTTCATTTTTATATTGTAAAACCACTTAAAAAGCTAACTTGGTTAGCTCGTAAGTTTGTAAGGAAAAATTATAGCCCCCTTAAATTTGGCAATCTTGCTTATCTTGATGTGCTCTTTCTAACCATTATATTAGTTTTTGCATTTATTGAGTTTCAAATGGTACCTGCAAAATCCCCATTGTAAACCAACCCGAAATCTATATAAAAATTTGAAGATTACGTAATTCGCGTTAAGTGGAACCATTAGGTTCCATATCCGGCCTTCGTCCGTCGTCAATCGTGTGTGGCGAGAACAGAATGTTCCCACTCCCTCCATGGGGTGATAATCTTGAAGAATCACATCCTAATACTTCTTAGCTGTTAAGCTCTCCTTATTCTCTTCACCATGCGAACACAAATTAAACTGTCAAGAAACCAGATGTTGGTAATAGTCCAATTCGTAGTTCTTAAAATAAGGTATCTAAGTCTTAATGGAGTTGACCCTGCACTGATACAAACCCTCTTTCTATTTAAAATGGATAGATTCTGATTCATAGTATTATGCTAACTAGATACAAGCACCTCTGACTAACTGCTGCCTCAATCCCAGCCTCAATGTCACCAAAGGCTTGGTTACCCTTCAAAATGACTGAAATAAAGGAATCCAAATTATTGATACCGTCAGCGCACATATTGAGAAATAAAAGCAAGACAAACAAGTTAACTTGTACTAAGGCACTAGCTGTCCATCTTTATGCTATAGTATCAAAACCGCAACGGTCCGGTACTGCAGCGATGAAAACAATATTTCTGGTGTCGATCCGAACTGCGACAAACCGACAGGTGTTTCACATGACGTCTAAAATAGCTAGGATCGCTAGACTATAACCGGGAATGACTGCGATCGTTTTTGATCGCTGCCGCGTGTACATATGATCGCTACAATCGCAACAGGCTTTGCGGTCCGTTTGTTTCTCTTTCTGAAACACTACTAATGATTCCTAAGATAGAGCCTGGTTCTATATTAACGATCGAAATCGTCCAGTCCAAGTCATCTGGCCAGTCGCTGGCCCGGGGGGGTTCTTCCTATATTCGGCTGGTAGGGATAATCGTCGTATTTTTTAGGATTTGAAATCGGCGATTTAGTATTTTTAGGGGTTGTCCACGCGAAATCCATTTTTCAGGGTAATTTTTAGACCATGAGGTACATTTTAGGGTGGAAAATTTTTCACGGTTTGGTATTTTTAGGGTATTTTTCGAGGTTTTCCGACGGTCACCTCTACCCTTTTTACCTTGTAGAACAAACCCCCCGGGTCGCTGGCCTTCTCTGCTGCTAGCTGAGGATCCACAGCGTCCATCCTATGCATGAAAGACAATTTGATTAAAGAGAATTTATCCTGAATATTTGGGAAGATCATTATCTGCGTATAAAGTTTGAGTGTCATAGCTTTCATTGCTGCAGAATAATTAGGATTTTAAAAATTACGGATCAATCACGGTTTCTGGGAAATCCCACCCCTACCCAATCCCCCATTTCCCGGCCATGTTTGTCCTGATTTTCCCTGCTCACGTACTCATCGGTCACGCTACCTAGATTGCTGAAATACTTATTGCAAAAGTTCTAAACCTATTTGAAATGAAAATTATTTTATACCAGATGTTGGCCATTGGAGTTCTTTTGGAAGCCACATCTGGATGATTTTATCTCAATCAGTTTAGCAGAGAAATTTAATTTAAAACTTTAAGGGGGACTGGGTCGAGCATTAAAACGCTCAAATTTATCGTTTGCATTTGAGTAAAATATATCCTAATATCCAGATGTGGATACAAACTCTTAATGATTCTGTATTATAAACTGAGAAACTAGATAATAATAAAAGAAATAACTCAAAATGAACCCTTTTGTTAAATATTTACGAATATTGTTGCTATAAAACTAGCTGTGACCACCCCCTTCATTTGTTTAGCCAAAATAAGGGTTGACCCATGCCTTAATCTACGTGAGTGCGAGTGCACTAGTCCTGATTACCCTTGCCGGAGCGTGAATACAGCATGAAAGCCACTACTGCCGTTTGTCCCGCCGGATTAGACGTGCTAAAATTGTAGTTCCACCGGCAGTAACAGACATCAGTGAATGAAGAAATCCGAATTAGGAAACTATGCCGAGGTACGGTAGCGGCGATCGTACCCCAGAACGGAACCGACAATTGTACTGTTATCGTCATCTGTTATTGTTGAGGCTAGTCTAGTCGCAAGTTAATCATATTAATCAATTTCAGATAGATAGATTTATTTCCTTATCATGCGTAAATCAATACAATAGTCAGTCAAATTACACTAAACCGTTCGTATTTTCTTATGTGATCTTTGAATCAGTTGGGCAGGATGCAGGCCCACACTCATGTTCAAAAAATGCTAGCCTGAATCCGGCTGATATCGTAATACACCCACAATCCACATGAAAGCCTCAGTTGAAATTTCCGTAAGTGTGAACACATAACCATGCTTTAAAATCTGTTCGAGTGAATGTTATGTTACTGTAGATTTAAATACCACGAGTCTGTATGACGTGCATACTGTACTTTTAATCTATAACCAAATTAAACAAGAATTAAACTAACCGCAAATTATTAACCGAAGGGGGGAACCGGTAGTGAAGATCATCTGTGATGTATTTGTGAACGCACGTTTTAAAAAAATCATACGAAATCTTAAGCATTTGTTGCTCTTTTGCACTTTCTTCTGTCATGATCGATAGTAGCAGTCACAGTGAAGGAAATTTGGGAATTTATTCACCGCGTAGGATAAAGATTTCAGACGTCTCATTTCTTTCTCGATAACTTTTAACTTTATTTCATTCATTCGTAAACGCCATCGCAATATTCTCAATAGGAATTTGTGATAATCCTTTATCGTATAATTGATCACGAATAACAGGAAAAGAGGGAATTAAATTAATGCAACGTCATTAGCATGCAAAGATTAGGGACGATCACAGGTATGCAAGTAAAGGTTATATATAAATATATATACCGATAACTCGGTTATCAACCTCATGAATTTATTAATGAGGTTGATAACTTACTAATGAACCTGGAGATTCAATTATTGGGTTGATAACAAAGACCGTTAGAGAACAAAGGAAACTGAGCTAACGAATTCAATTGAGTGTCGGAAGTGTTTTGGTTTTGCGTTTACTAAGCTCTCCTATTGGCTGAGAAAGTAAACCAACCAATCAGAATCCAAAGTAAAACCAAACGCAAATTGGTTTTGGTTTTGCTTTGGTTTGTCATTGGCTCACAGGGAAGCCATTTATGAGTTACTTGTGATTACTCGCTCCTATGATTGGCTGGCTGTGGGTAATTTGCGTTTGGTCTTTCGACACTCATGCGAAATTAGCTCTATAAACTGTAATAACTTTGAAAAGAGATATTTGTTATGTACTGAGTTATAAAATGTTGCAATTATCTCAGGTTTGATGGCGACTTAGATTTAGTTCATGCAGGAATTTGTTCACAGATTTCTCTCATAACATCGTCGAAGCGATTGAACATGTACAATGCATAGACACGACACATTAAGCGCTTTAGCTAATGAATTTGTCATCTAAGAATGGAGGGAATTGGATAGTATTAGTTAACTTATATTGAAGTCTCCGGCCTGCGAAAAGGAACTTTAACCCACACCCACACATACACTGTTTGGTATTATTAAACTGCTCTTGTTTGTGTATAATGTCTGTTGACTTGTCTGTATTTTGTTGATAGCAATTAATGCTGATAACTAAGGAATTGCATGTAACCGATATATACATGTGGCATACTGAGGATATTTACTCGACATGCAACTTAAAATACTAAGCAAAAGGCAACAATCTGAATCAGATATCAGACTGAGAAACAAAGGCCAAAAATATGTTTTTTAACTGTGACGAAGTCTGAGACCATCCATTTTGTATCGGCAAAGTATAGATGCAATCAGTGGATCCACTGAAAAAGCCACAGTTTAGGTATCGAATTGTTTCTGTATGTAAAATGTATAAACTGACTGACATATTTGTGGTCTAAACTCATGTCACGGTGGAATTTGTTCCTTATTACTCCGTAGCAGGTGGACTTTCCGGCCTTACTTTTCGTGATTAAGCATATTGCCCACTGGCTGAGCGGTCAGAGTACATATGGCTGGCTGAACAAAATTGCGGAAAATTTCTCATATGGTTGTCTAGATGAGTCTCAGTTGGCGTGATCATCATGATTAGTCTTTTTTGCCTTGCCGACTTCCCACGAGTCGAGTTCTTGGCGACAGCATGCATTGGGTGGAATACAGTTGAGTTTGCACTCTACCTTCTTCACGCAAAACCAGCTCATAAATATGCGTCAACCGTACGCGTGGCCTAGGTTGGTGGCCCGGATACTACCTTCATGAGTTCCAAATACCAGAGGAACTTAGTCAGATTAAGTCTTCTATGTAGTTTTTGGACTTTGAATCAAAATATGCTACTAAGTCTATTTCTATCATCATCAGTCGTTCAATACACCAATAGAAAAATCAGTCTGACAAGCAATTCAACTATCGTCATCATCATTTATTAAGTCAGGAAAGCCGTGAGGCATATATATTATATATATAATTAAAACTACGCTATTTACAATCCTTATAGGAAATAATCTACTAAATTTAAAATGTCATCAAGCTATTTACAATCATATAAAAAATGGGTTAAAATATCTCTAAATAAATGACTCCTACGTCATTATCATCATCATTATTCGATCTTAACATTATTTCATCTCGGATTCGAGAGTAGCAATTAAACTATGCTAGTTTCTACGAGAAATATACGAGTAGAAATGAAGATACAAAATAATATCTATTGCTGCTCTAAAACAGTTGTTCAAAAATGCTAATTAATATTAGTGTAATTACAATTATTCTTGATTATTACAGTGAGTAGTACAACATACATTATTAAAAGTGCATTTACGAATAATATTTACATTAGCTGCAGTCCCGTTATGGTATCATGTAGACATGTAGGGAGTTCCGGAATTTAATAGCAGAGAAAGAAAATGAGTGTGTTCCAAAGGTTGAGGTATTTACACGTGGTACAATGAATTTATTGGCTCCCGGCAAGCCTGCATGGCTTTTCAATGATCTTCTTTTGAATCTCACTCTGAGATAATCTATTCCCTGTTCTAATCCGGAACTCTTGAGACTATATAGGAATCAGCTCAGTTCATGGTTGTTAAATCACAACCCTGAATTAGACGGGGAAGACGTAGCTACTGGGACGACGATTGACGTGGCTCAGAACTGTCGGTACCGTTACGTGGTATCAGATTGAACGATGCATGTGAAGTGTTATTTTGAGCGCCTTTTGACTTCTAGTTCCTTCCCGGAGTTCCATGGCCTACTTTAACCGCCAACTGTGTTTATGGCATCTTTTTGGAGCCACAACTGATTGTATCGGCCTTTGAAATGGAAGTGCCCGTCACTGGTAACGATATGAAGGTCTTGTCATCCGAGGGTCATTTCCGGAAACTTCCGTAAGACCGAACGTTCTCCGATGTTGGTCCATCGGAGCTAGCGTACGTCTGGTGGTGCAGAACGGCATGCAGCAGGCATAATCCCATTCAAAATAGTGCGTAATAAACGCTTATCCGCTTTCTTGAGAAACTGGTATAATCCATGCATGCAGAGTTCTATTGATTTGAAATCCGCTGAATGTGAAAATTGTCGAGCCTGAAAGAACAAAGAGGCCGAGCACTTGAGTAAGCTCGAATTAGTTCAGTCTATTATTAGAAAACATTGCATGCGTGACCAAATGGAAAGGGCCTACTGTGTCGCAGAAGCGGCTAGAATTGTGCACTTGTGAAGGTATGGTACGTAACTTGCCGACAGCGCCGGTATCGGAACAACAAGGGAAGGGAACTGCCTCAACTGTGAATTGATCATGACGTTTGCCAATGAGAATAAATAACGTACTTAAAATCCCACATTCGCTTATAAAAACATCCAAGGAAGGAAACAGGATGGGATGTAGTCGGTCCTATATTGATCCGATTTTGACGCATGATGCTAAAACCACCGAAAACCGGTGCCTTCAATGGTTTTCTAAAGCGATTTAAGGAAGTGCATAATATAAAAGATGTACAATTTGAATAGAGCTGGGAAGCCTACCCGCTGTAAGGATTAGCAAGCAGATTGGTTGAAGAAACCTTGAGTGACTAAATCGCGAGTTTTCAATGAACTGAAAACTGTAGTGAGCATTATTTATATATTTTAAACTGACAGTCAATATTTATGATGTGGACATTTCTGCTGGTACGTATATATAACAACTAATGCCAAACTATACCTACGTACGACTGTGACACATTTTCTCATTATTATATCTAGTTAAATTGTTTTGTCTTCGGTCTCGATTTGTTTGGTTTTGACCTTAAGGCGATAGTACGCAGATACGTCTTTAAGCGAAACTCCATTTGTCGTAGAAAGTAAATTAACATAAGATTAATTCGTTATGATAATATAAGTTCGTACATACTAAGGTAATTACTTTTCGTAGTCCTTTTATGTAGTTCTGGTGGCTTCAATCACAAAAACCGAATGAAAAACGTCGAAGCAGACTACTTACATCTATTACAGAACTGGTCAATAGCTTATTAGTGTCAGTTGACTCATATTTTGGCACATTGAGTAGCAGCAAACTTTAAAGGGACACTGTCAATCCCTAAATGATCAATTTTCTCATGACGAAATACAAAGAAACTACTAAGATTAGTAGAGTATGCTTCCAGGTATACTGGAGAAAATTAGAGACAATGTTGAAGGATGGCAAAATTAGAGTGGATGGAAAATACTGCTTAACTGAATTAAGAGAAATTTAGAGCAACTTAAAATCGGCCCGAAATCAAGTTCCTAGACTGATAAGTTTTTGTAATCCGCTTTCATATGTGCCATCTGGCTATTGAAAAGCTATCAGGATATTCACATGGTGTTTATGTTCTATTGTAGTTTTATTTTAAAGATTTTAAAGAAGCTTGTCACATGATCTGAATTGGGGCAACAAATGAACAAGTTAAATCGGTCTATTCGGTTGACAGTGCTATTTCAAAGAAAATCTTTCATAGTACAAAAGCTAGTACTAAAGTTTATTCCTGAATCATGAAAATGGTAGGACTTGAGTTTACTATGCAGAATAATTTACGGACGAAAGACTCACGAATAGTGTTCCAACGTCCATGCCATCCACTGAGCGGGAGTTGACATCGGAGACCAGACAGAACTACCACTGGATCCATGCAGTCGTGACCCTTTTTAAAAGACAAGAATAACATGTATATCATTCAAAACTCATGACACCCACTTTACATATTATCATGACACCCACGCACTTTTAGCTGAAACACAACCTGAAGTAGAGTTATGTTTAAACTGCTAGAATTAATGATCAGATTGTTTGAGTGTTTTATAATAATAGTCAACGCGAAACCCGTTTCCATTGCTTGTAATTTAAAGTTATTTTTTTCCTTGATAGGCTTCACTTTTCCAGATTATTATCTTCTGTGCCTCGGTTCTTGTAGTAGAGAGCCTACCGGCCACAACGACACTGAAATTAACTTCCTTAAAGTTTGAAGAAGAAACGAGCCGACAACAGAGCAAGGCTGGAAAAGAATCGCGAGGGGCTAAGAATGGAGTGTTCGCACAATGGAATCCGGAAGAGATTTTCGGCAGCCGATCGAGAAGAAACCGAAGATCAGTACTGAACCGACTTCGCTCCATCTCCCAAACGCATACGTTTTGCCTGATAGGTAATCTACTTTCTAAGCATGGGTTCTTCCTGGGGATTTTTCCAAACGGCACAGTTAAAGGAATTGCAGATAACAAGTCACCATTTGGTAAGGCGCGTATGAGAATGTGGGAATTGAAAAAGGACTGGGACCGAGTATGTAACGTCATGAACCCGTCACGCAAAAGTTGTCATTTCACCGAGTTTTGGGAGATTTTGGTTGAATATAAATAATGTTGTGAGCTTACAAAAAATGAAAAAATAAGAGACGTTTGTATGGTGGACGCGCGTCCCCCAAAATCACACAAACGTCACTCGGCATGAACAAACGTGATGAAACTTTATATTTTTACTTACGTCATTTCCTTTTTCCTCTTAGATTGTGTAATCACCTTGATATTTATACTTGCCATTGTGAAATATTCATTTGTAAGATCTACCTGAAGAAGGCTGGTTTGGCCAGCCGAAATATTGTAGAATTATCAATATATACGTTGTTCGATCAGCTTTTCTGTAGTCCTTGGACTTGTTTTCTCATTTTTGCAATTTTTAAAAGCTTGCCGTTCAGTTTCAATTCAACCAAACATCCTCAAACTTTGTAAACTTACTAATTTCGACATGCTCTTTCTCATGACTTTAAATTAGATTAACTTACATACTCGATCACAGTCCGTTTTTCAATTCCGGTAAGGCCAATTTGTTAGGTGTAATGTCGTTATGGCAAAGTTAAAACCTTTTAAAACCAAGTGAGTCTATTAATTCGTCGTTGTTTCCAAACTCTGACGCACTTTTCCCAATGGCATAACTATTTTTACATCGCAAATACAAAGTGTGCTTGTGCTAAAGTAAATGGAAAATTTAGCAGTGCGGACTCAATAGTAGAAATCACTCGACTTGATATATTCTGGAAAGGTTCTAACCGCCAGAGACGTACGCGTGGTTTTCAAGCAACTCCAATGCCCGTAGCGTGCCTATAAGCCCAATGTTTTAATCATTAATATCGATTCTACATCAAGTGAAGGAGGCCTCATTTATTATACAAAACGGGGCTGGCAGAGATACATATTTTTTTCTGCACACCCATGCCATAGTTGGGCCTCAGTTTTATCAGTGACTTTACATAATATTTTGTATAAATGAGAAATGGTTTCATTCACAAGGAGAAAGAAAATACTGCGCATTAAGAAATAAGAGAAGGGTCTGGGGTCGAGAATACCTCATACAACCCTCACGACGCCAATCGCTATTGGTGGGTTGCATTGGCGGCCATGTTGGTTGGTAACACAGAACTGAATAGCTAGAGCGCATGCGCGAGTTCATGCATAAATTAGCGGGAATTTGACCGAAAACACTATTTGTTGGCGGTAAATCTTTCGTGTTTGAAGGTAATTTTATCCCAGTGACCAAAACTTAAACTACATTGTCCACAACATATGTTTTTTTCGCAGTTTCTGGAGGAAATGATCTGAGTATTTGAATCTTATCCTTCCAGCAAAACTCTTATTCTTTGCAGAAAACATGAAGGTACTCACTAAATTTTGAAATTTCCGCCATTTTTGTGTACGCTGCGCAGTCGTCGCTAGTCTATACGCGACATGTTATTCAGTAAATGGGGTCTGGTACGAGATTGTTATTCAGCGCTCGCTGGCGGTTGGTAGGAATAAAAAAATCTCTTGATATAGCTCATAGCTACTTTTGTTATATCAACCAACATGGCCACTACGTTTTGTGGTTTTATTCCCTTAGGAATGATTGCAACCCAAGAATATATAAAGGTCATTATCCCATAAATACTATATTTCAGCCAATCAGAGCTCAGGTTTACTATGAAATAGAATTTCATGGTATTTCTATTAAATACAGAGCGGTATTTCATGGCTAGATCAAGGCCAATCAAAATGCAGGAAATTTCGCGCCCTTTCTCTATCAGGCAATAAGAATTCAACATTTTGAATACATAATTAGTCTGCAGTCGCGCGCGGCCGCCACTCGAAATTTGTGTTTTCGGGCGAGAAAATTCGCAGTCTATCGTCCGGTTACTTTGTTTTCGTGATAAATCTTCTCGTAAATTTGTTATTTATAGGATAATATGGTTATTTCATGGTCAGTTTCTATGTAATACCGGCGAAAATTTCACTCGAAATTCATATTATTTTGATATACAAAGGCTCGTTGTATACCAAATAATACAAATTTCTCGTGAAATATTCGCCGGTATTCCATAGAAAACCATGCAATAACCAGTAATTAGTCACCTGATACGGCTGAGCATTTTTACGAGTCATTCGTATTTTGGCGAGCCTTTGATGTTTAGCCGACAAATAAGTTCAAGTAAATTCTGCCAAGAAACGAAATTTTCTTTCCATAGTAACCAAAAGGGAAGCCATTTGAGTGTAAAAACTACCCCAAATACAGTCTCATATTTCGTTCGCAGCTGGAGTACAGTGAACAAAATTATGTCACTTTGAGAGCAGAACCCTGAGTGTTGTCCAACTGCAGTATCCTCATTAGTATGTGATAACCACTTATCGCATACTAATTAGTTACAATTTCCATCTCATTGTGGGATACGGGATTTATCGCACCAGTTGTAACAATAGATTTTGGGTGTGGCAAACGATAAGAGATCGGTTGACAAATGAAACAAAACAACAAACAGTCTGCCGTACTCTCATGCCAAGAACGCATGTTAGTGACGTAACTTTCGCGCCGACATAAACAACTTATTCTATGCTTTATACCACAATTTTAAAGCAGAATTTGTTGCGAGCATGCCGTACTTGCCCTACTTCTCGTGATAATGTAAATACTCCTACTCTTTTCAGTTAAACTTCAGCTACAAACCCATAATACCTCAGTGAGGAGAATAAAAGGCGTCCTAAGCGACTTGTACTTGGCTGTGAATAAGAAAGGCGACGTTGTTACAGAAGTAAGTGCTTACGGATACATGTATTTTAAATATGTCTTCGGCCCTCGCACATATAAAACATTATTTATGCAGTATTTTCTACTTGTTGTGAGGTTATTTTTAACATATCGTGTTGTCCTTATTTTAAATATGCATAATTATATATCGGTGTATGCTTTGGATTTTGCTCTCCTTCTGTGTAATGTTTGCAACCATGCGAGAAACTCAGGTCAGATTATGGCATGGGTCAGATTATGGCATGGGTCAGATTATGGCATGGGTCAGATTATGGCATGGGTCAGATTATGGCATGGGTCAACCGTATTTTGGCTAAACAAATGTAGGGGATGGTCAAAGCTAGTTTATAACGTATCCTTAAGATAAACATTTGTTTTATAACAACCATGTTGGTGAATATTTAACAATGAGTTCTTTTTTAGTGGTGCAGGGTGATCACGTGACCTGTCACGCCTCAATTTTCAAAATTTCATATTATGAAAATGCCCGAGTTCTTTCTCTTATTATAATCTCCTATTTATAATATAGAAGCATTAAGACTTAGTGCCTCTTTGTATCCACATCTGGGCCGGGTTGTTCAAAGCCCGATTAGTGCTAATCCAGGATTAATTCCATGACAACCAATAGGTACTGTGCAGAGTTAATCCAGGATTAACACTAATCGGGCTTTGAACAACACAGCCCTGGATATTAGGAGATATTTTACTCAAACGATAGATTTTAGCGTTTTAATGCTCGATCCAGTCTCCCTCAAAGTTATAGATTAAATTTCTCCGCTAAAACTGATTAAGGTCAAATTATCCAGATGTGGCTTCCAAAAGAACTCCAAATGGCTAACAACTAGTATAAAATAATTTTCATTTCAAATAGGTTTAGAACTTGGACTTTTGAAGTAAATATCTTAGCAATTTGGGTAGCGTGACATGAGTACGTGACATGTCACGAAGATCAAGAGTGGCGTAACTTAAAATGCTGATAAATTTGTTAAAAATATTTCTTAACAAATTCTGACCACCCCCCTAAGTTTTTAAGGCAAAGCAGATCGACGAGACCCGTGCCTTAATCTGCCTGAGAAGCTATAAAACTCATATACTATTTTTTACTTTCCTCCTTCAGAAAAATGCTACCAACGATTCTTTTTGGATTGAACACCACGAAGAGAACCACTACCTTACATATAGATCACTGAAAATGTCTCAAAAGAGCCCCAACGGAAACTGGTACCTCGCTATAAAATCTCACGGAGGCGTGAAAAGAGGGAAGAATGCTAAGCCTGGAATGAATGCAGCTCAGTTTCAATTCATGAGGACGAGCGTGTGCTCTAAAAAATAGATGTTTTAAAAAGCCCTGTAAACTACAAGGGTTGGCAGTATAAAAATCGTGCTATTAGTAGGAAGAGAATAAGATTATTCAGTTAGAATGAAGGGGGGAGGGGGCAAACGTTTATCAGTAGCTCCTAACTGTTTTGCACTATGACTACAACTGCCAGAATCCTTTTCCAATTCTTTTTCGAGTTAAACTCCCGAGAATACCAAGGTAATGGTTTAGATTAGAGAAACAAAAGAATCCGCGCAAAGAATTATGGTAGTCGTATTCAAATGGCCGATTTGATTAGTTTTGTTATCATGACGACCTCATGTACTATAGTAGCTTATCAAGCTGGGTCTGATAAGCGCACCCGTTTGAGTGGTTTTCGTATGAGTACTGGCAGTGTATTGCTTCCCTCGGTTTTAACCAATCAATCTATCGAATGTCTCTTGATCAAGCTGACATAAAAGTGGAAACGTTCAATCCTTTTTTTGCTTCTTGAAGAGTTTTCACGTTATGTCACTGACAATTCTGCTTCATAGGCCAGAACTCGCGAGATTTTTACTTCATAGTGTTTGTTTTAAATTTAGGTTAAGAATTTGGATTTAGAATAATTTAAAGAACTATGAAATCTTACAGGTTTAGCTTTCTTTGTCTTCCCTATTTTTATTTTCCTCTTATTTTACACAAAACAGCTATAATCCTTTTTGGTGAGGTTAACCCAGATCAGAGCTAAGTTCTTCCCTGCTTCTTCTACACTCAAACGAAACTCACTCTAACGGCGTTGGAGAGCGCGCAAAACAGGGGTCCAATTTCGTAAACTGATTTCGTCCGCTGACCTGGCAACCAGAACATGATCAGGTGTACTTTTGGGCTCAGCCAGGGAGTTGCTTTAAGACTGAATGGCAGTGCTCTTCGTATGAACTTTATAGTATACTAGAGAGTAAAAATTTTTAAGTTTGTATTTATTTTTGCAGCAAAAAAGCTGTATTTATATTATTAAGTAAAGAAACTCCGCGGGGATAGATGGAAAGTGTAAGGTAAGTGTTATACTTGAACGAACATTGACGAAAGATGCTCTGGTATCGAGACTAATTACGAGAGGAAACGGGCAATATTTCATGTGTCCTTGGCCCGCACTTTTAGAAAAAACAATCAATTAAGGGAAGAATGAAATAAAGGGAAAATAATGCGGGTAATTAATTGGAACACTTTAACAAAGGCTTTAATACACCTAAACCCTGCCAAAAAAATGGAAATTATAATTCAGTACACAATGGCAAAAATAGGTGGGGGAAGAAAGTCAAAACTTTGCAAAGGAAACTCGAAATTTCCTCAAATTAATGTTGATGTTAATTTTTTACCAACTCTTTGAGTTTGGTTGTTTCCAGGTTTAGAGTTGAGTACTGTATAGATGGTTGCACATGACGTCACGGCGGCCATGTTGGTGTACCTTTAACAATAGATTTTTCGTTAGCTTCTTTTGTTAGGTACACCACATGGCCGCCATGCCCTTTGTCATTTGAATCTCTGGGAACCATTGAAGGTAAAACATTTCAGTCTACACAAAAACCTTTGTATGCATTATGTGACAAGTGAAGCATACATCGAGAGTGAGCTATTAACTATCCTCCTGCTTTAAGCCTGGTTCTCATATGGCCGCAGGTACGTCGCCGGCATTTGGCGCAGAGAACCAGGCTTATATGATCCGGCTCTTGACATCATGATACCTGCAGTCGCCAAGAGACCATCTAAAAATCTGATGGAGACAACCCTCTGGGATATCAATGTAACATGGCACCATGTTATCAGGCCTTTCTCTCTCTTTCTTTTTTTGCAATGAAGGGAAAAACTGTTTTAATCAATATGGCCGGCATTGACATTGTAGCTCTAAAGGGTAAAATTTCCTGGCTAGGTAAACAACAATGCAACCTCTTCCCAGGGTTTTCCAATATGGCGGCTGGCAGAGGAAGACTCTAAAAAGGCTGGATCACGTGATCAAATACTCCCAAATTCTGGAAGTATTTTGTCACGTACGTGATTTGGCGATCTAAGATGGCGGCGAAGCTAAATATGGGACTATTTCATGACGCTTTTAAACCATAGGTATACCAATCCGGAGTAAGCGAGATTGCGATAACCGTATTCCCACGCGACGTACGATACAGTGAAAATATGTCTACCAAACGGCTCGAAATGGAGTTTATTTGGATAAAGAAACAGTGGAATGGTATCAATAATACCTACCTAAACTGAAAGGGAATCCTGAAAAGCCGTTAATTTTCCGTTAGCGTTGAAGCGAAGCGACCGGTAACACATGCACATGTCACTGTCTGTGAGTAACGCTCATATCGCGGGCTCATACCACAGGCAGCCCGAGCTGTCGATCTGCGTGCGTATTTCTCTGGTAAAAAGTATTGTTGGAACAATATTTGCGTCATAACCGAAAAGCCAATCAGAACATGTGATGGTTCAAGGTCTTCATGTTGGATGCGCGGAAGACCCTGGGAACAAGGTTGGCTAAAATGCACGCCAAACCTAGTTGTCGCGATGGAAGTAGCCAATGAGCAAAGAGAAAAGCCAACTCAATGTCAAGCGCATTTTCTGTCGTTTGTGGGTTTACTCGAGTTGTCAGAAACCTTTGGTCATAAAGTCCGGTCCTTACTAGCGACATAAGTACAAGCATAAGCTAAACACAAGAGTCTTATGCGCTAGTGAGTATAGCCGCGACACAAGCATGAGCACAAGAAAATCAAAAACGTTCCATTCATCTTGTGCTTATGCTTATGGCGCTATTTTACCTAGGGAGACATGCACGACATAAGTACAAACATAAGCACAAGGTAGTGAAGACAGCAGCGACATAAGCATATACGCATGCGTATTAAACACCTCCGGGTCGACTCGTCCGCCATTTTGTTCTCTTCTGTTGAAAGGGAGTTGTGGCAAAAAATGGACAGAGATGTTTGATACGCATAGGTTAAATAGAAGATAACAAGGATCACAACAATCTCAGTCGAACGAAAACCAACTTAAGAAGATTGAAGAATGTTAGCCGAAAAATACAAAGAAACAAACGCATGCGCAGTGGGAAGTGGGAAATTATTTTAACCTGTTGAACAATTGTACATCTAGTTTCACGATGTCTTCTAAAATTCTTCTAAAACAGTTTTTTTTTCAATCTAAAATGTCTGCAAAATTGATTAGAATAGTAATACAGTTAACGTTATTGGGTGTAAGTGTGATGTTGGCCTTGCAGGGCTCATCTTAACCCTCGTCGTTAAGATGCTCGGGCTAAAATGCTTCTTAATCAGGCAACCATACTTACGCCCGCGAACCTGGACGTTATTGTTATATTCTATTTTTTTCACTGCGGGTTAAATATAAAGACACTTTAATAAAGGGGTACTGTCAATCGAATTGAACCTTAAAGTTCCTTTAAAACAAAACTACAAAAATAACACACTGAGATAGAAGAGAAATGCGATGTGAATGTCCTGACATGCTTTCAAACTTTTTTGATCAAGGATGGCAAAGATTAAATTAAGTGGATTACAAAAGCTTATTCTAGAAACTTGATTTCGGTTACAGTGAGCCGATTTCAAGTTGCTCTAAATCTCTTAAAAGCAGCACTTTTCATCCTCTCGAATCTTTGCCATCCTTCATCAAAACTATCTCAAATTTTCTCCAGTCTACCTGGAAAGCATACTCTGCTAATTTGAGTAGTTATTTTTGTATTTCGTCTTGAGAAAGTTTATCATTTGGGGGCTGACAGTGCTCTTTTAAGTTGACTAGTTTAAAAAGTCCACTCGATTGCATTTCAAATCGGATATTCTTAAATCGTTATTAGAGCTTTTAATATACTAAAGATAACCTTTGCACATATACAGAGATAGTAGAGTATTTTATAGTAAAAGGTTCACTTATTTATTCCCTATAGCTGTGAATAGTACACAGGGTCAGCTTAAACATATAGTGATGTTAGAGTTTTGTATAATTTATTTTTTAAATAAATATTTTTACTACTCAGTGAGGTGCTTTGTATTTGGTTTCATTTATAATATAAATCCCTATTTGTGTGGTCAAACTTATAAAGCTTTGTATGGGAATTTGCGATTTGTGACTGTCCTTGTTCTCTGGTGGCGATTTCGAGGAATTTTAAAGTGTCTATAAGCCCATTTTTTTATCATTAATATTGATTCTACATTAAGTGAATAGTTGAATAATGAAATATTTCTTGATTCTAGTTTGCATCTGTGAGTTATAGAGGTTTATATTTCCAATATGCTAATTATATAATGTCACAGGAGGCCAACAGAAGGCCATTTATTTCTTCTTGTGAATGAAACTATATTTCTGATTTATACAAAATATTTGGTAAAATCACTAATATAAGGCCCAAATATAACATGGATGTGTAGAAAAAGTTATTTATCTCCGCCAGTACGTTTTTTGTATATTAAATTAGGCCTCGTGTGACATCACATAATTAGCATATTGGAAATAGAAACCTCTCTAACTCATAAACGCAACACTTAAACCAATAAATATCTTACTATTCAACTATTCACTACCCTGGTCCCAGAGGCTTTCTTCCGTCGGAGAAACGGAAGAGAACGGAGCTGCGAAGCGACGATCAACGAGCTGCGAAGCGGTGCAAAGGGAAGAGAGAAGAAAGTCTCTGGTAGGCGGTAGCCCACGGCCGTTGACTGATCGTACCGCGCCAATAGATTTGAACTAGGGACAAGATCTGTCCCTTCCTTCCTCCTGATTGCAGGAATCGTTAATTACCTTATAGCGTTCTCTGATTGCCTATTGTCTAGTGTGTTGTGATTGGTTCCTCGTTAATTGATCTAGTGATGTTGATTGGTACCGGGCTACCAGAGGCTTTCTTCTCTCTTGCCTTCTCACCGCTTCGCGGCTCGCTGATCGCCGCTTCAAGGCTCCGTTCTCGAAAGCCTCTGGGACCAGGGTACCTATTCACTTGACATAGAATCGATTTTAATGATAAAAAAATACGGCTTATAAAGCACTTTAACCGGCCCTCTTTCCCCTTCTTTCCCTCTCACCTAAAGAAGGACAAAGCCGAAATCTCTTGAAATTGCCACTAGAGAACAAGGACACCAACTACTCTTCAGGAAAATTACATTTTCCGTTATTGAAATCTTTACGCAGATATTTCACATCGCAAATTAAAAGCCTTAGCAGTTTGACCACACAAATTAAGCCTGGGATCGCACGGTTTTATTGGCTGAAAAGCTTGAACTCATTTTGTTATAAATGCACGCTGGAGCAGGAGAAACACGTGATCAATTAATCTAGTAGCAGACTTTTCGGACACAACTTCAGCATGGATTTTCTTTTGTTCTCAGCACTATTTGGGTTTTGAGCCCGTTTCCCTCATCTTTGGAGCTCTTCCCGTTTGAATGCAATTATTATTATTTTCATCTAGAGATAATTAACAATTATTCACCTCAGTGTCGTTGAATAGTGGTGGATATTTACCTCGCTTTTTTTAGTATATACCACACTGCAGGTGAATAGCCAGCACCACATTTATTTTCTGTCAAATGGACAAAACCTCGCGCGAGGTGATCACTGCTTCGCTCGGAAGTAAATATGAATTCACTGTTTGATTAGCCAATCAGAGCGCGCGAAAAGTGATATTCACTGGTGTGGTATATACTAATTTTATATATTTAACAAATAGAAGATGGTTCTCCTAGGTCATATAAAAATAATGCACTTTCGAGGTGTAGAGCAAAAACTAGCTGCTGAATGCACCATCTTCTATTTAACAATTTATATTCTCATACACATGAAAATGACGTGGTCTATCATTTCACAAACCAATCAGAGGGCGCGTTACTGAAATATGACGTCATTTATGTCAATCAGAGCGCGCGTTAGTATCTATTATATAATTGTTTTAAACATAAAGAACGTCGGTGCGGTTTGATTGGCTACGACAGTTAGGAGACAAACCAAATCCATGATAAATTGATAGGAGGGAATCAACAAATTGACACAATAACTCGTGCATACTTAGTTTATTGGAGTGCAATATTGCAAGTAAAATTCACATGCCTACATAATTCCCCATGTAAGCGGCTGTAATTCTAATATTGCTGCAAGCACGTAATTCCTATTTCTAGTAAACATGAATGTGAAAGGCTTGCATTCTTATATATTATGGATTCACACATTTGGCACAATTAATATTATGAAAAAACAAAATCATGAAAATTCTCTCTATGTATATCCGAGTCAGGTTTGAAATAAAAAAATAACCGCTCCAAATTCTAATCGTGTAGCTACGGTATATACCCGTTTTTACATTTCAGTTGTATTTCCAGTCACAACAGATCAAGCGTTCCTCTCTAGAGCCAGAAATGAGTTCATTATTCAAAATTTGATTTCATTCTTCGTTTCAAATTCCTTTGTAGAAATGAAGCTTGCAAAATTCAAAATGAGCTTAAATTCAAATTAGTCTCCTTCGCAGTAGCGTTTGCGTATAACAATAGTAAGAACGGCTGCATAAGATGTACAAGCTTAATTTTGCACATAAAAGTACAATCAAATTGCAGTCAAGTACAATCAAATACAATCGATTGCGGCTCAATTTGAATTTTGCATGTTTTGTTTGACAATGGATGTTTGAAACGAAGAATGAAATCAAATTTCGAATAATGAACTTCATTTCTTGCTCTACAGAGTAACGCTAGACCAGTTTCACTGTAATTCTTTACGTGATAATAAGATGAGCTTTACGATTTTATTTGTTTTTGCTTCGTTATATCCCTTTTGTAGTTTTAATAGGTAACAACCTCTTGAAACTGGGCGTACGTTCCATTTACCTGTCAAAACTATATAGATAGGCAAATAAAGAGAACCAGATTGAAATTAGACTCATTATATTAGATAATCAAGGTACAGACACACGCTGCAACACTACGCGCAATATTGCCAGCAATGGGCCCTTTGCAGCTAACATATCACGTGGTTGTACTGGAGAGCAAAAAATATCTGACTTCATTTATTTGAAGGCCTTGTACGAGATTGGTATTGCTATTAGCAAAACCTGTTTGTAAATGCTATTTTCCACCTCCAATCGATCTTTCTAAAACAGCGTTTTTAAAGATAGCTTGCTCTCCAGCATCCATGGCAACGCCTTTCCCATGGGGATCACGAGCTCAATTCATTCGTTAACGAAGTACAGTGGAACCTCGATTTAACGAAGTCCTCGGTATAACGAACGATATTCTTCAGCCCGCCAAAATTACAAGTAAAATGTATGTAACAGAACGTTAACCTCGATATAACGATATCCTCGTTATAACGAACACAATCCGGCAGCCCAAACGTAAAATCTACCCCGATATAACGAATAAATGTCAACACGCGACAAAAGATGAATGCGGAACAGACCAACAGCGATGAAAATCCTTTAATCCTGTAACGAGAGAAGAACCTCTCAGTCAACAGCTCATTAGATGTGTATATATACTGGCACTATCGAGACATCTCAGTACAGATCCGCTTTGTCTCTTATTAGTTCTATTAACTTCGTTACTTCGTTACAAAACAATTATTAACTATACCTCGATATAACGAACATTTTTGTTGTTTTTTCGCAAATTTGTTATAACGAGGTTTTCGATTTAACGAACCCTCGATATAACGAACCAATTTTCCCAGTCCCTTGGCACTTCGTTAAATCGAGGTTCCACTGTATTATATCAGCACGTGACTGTTAGCTGCAAAGGACCTATTGTTGTGCAATTTGTTGCGCGCAATGTTGCCGGTGTAGAACTCGATCCTATCTCAAGTAATCCGCTTTTTTATAGACTTCATCAGTGAATAAAACATTTCCTAAACCATCAAATATGATTACCGATTTCCTACATTCTGGTATACCTTTCTTGAAGCGTTTTTCTTGTGCATAATTTTTACAAAAATAAATCAGTGTTTTACAAATTAAAATAACTGACATTTTCTTTCTTAGGTAACCGGCTAAGTGACTGTAGAATCTGAACGGCTCGAGCTAACAGTGTACCACATATGAAAATACCTGCAAGGAAGGGTTGGTAGAATGGAGGACACTTTGTGGAACGTTAAAATTGTTTATGGCTTTTTCAAGCTCAATCTGGTGGCCAGTCGTTGGCTTTTTAACAATATCTTGACAAACACATTGGAGAACTGGCAGTACATCAAGAGAATATTGAGATTTTAAACACGACTGTTCCATGCATTCAATCTTTCACGAATGATTTCCAAGGAACGTGTAATATCGTGAACATGACAATAGAAAGGGTTACCCCCAGAGACACCGAGTCCTCTGGATGTACAATCTGGCAGCCAGCCGTTGATTTGACCTAATCATAGTCCGTTGTTGATTTAAACTCTTCATGTACGATGTATGATATCGACAGTATGAGCGGCTTCACGAAAG
The DNA here is from genome assembly GCA_030867875.1 of Actinernus sp. WN-2022. Lineage (NCBI taxonomy): Eukaryota > Metazoa > Cnidaria > Anthozoa > Actiniaria > Actinernidae > Actinernus > Actinernus sp. WN-2022. The sequence goes on from JAOWCC010000577.1 coordinate 30,849,595, forward strand.
TATCATTGACAATGACTGGTTCACTCGTTCGATTGACCATATTCCCAAATAAGAATAGATGGAATAGTCCCTGGAAATCACTGGTTCAGGTACATTTTGCACTGTAAGCTACAAACACTTGCTGACATATGATATTCAAGATACATTTAGTATTCTAGTGGCTAAAAATGCAGATACTGGCGATTTGTAGTGTTCTTTTTTTTGTATTCTTATTCCGAAATACGGTCCGCAATAACACGCACTAAAGGTGCTATCATTGTCAGGCTGTCAAACGTTTAAACAGTCTATCAGGTTATACAACGGATCATGGCACAAAACTCTACGTTGAGTTGTACAATAAATTGTGGCAAACTGAGCCTATCGTTATTTCGCACATTTTTAGAACTGGGATGAGCGCATGCGCGTGGTATTGTATTCTCCGTTTTCTGATTTGCTTAAAGTGCACCTTCATTTTGTTATCACAAATATCCTTTCTACGTCAAATAAATAGTTGAATGGTGGAAAAATTATTGATTTGTGTGTTGCGTTTATGAGTTATAGAGATTTATATCTCCAAAATGCTAATAAATGTGACGTCATACCAGGAATCATTTATCATAGCAAAACATGCTGATAGAGATACATAACATTTTATAAACATCCATGTAATAATTATAGTTTGTATTTGTGATTTTACCAAATATTTTGACTAAATCAGACAATGGTTTCGTTCACAAGGAGAAAGATATAACAGTAAATTCCTGGATTGACGTCACATTCATTAGCACTTTGCAGATATAATTATATAAACTTCTATAACTTATAGACGCAACAGTCAAGTCAAGAAATATGCTAATATTCAACCATTCAATTGATGTAGACAACCAAACAAACGGTATAGGTGCACTTTAAAAGCTTTGCAGGTAAACCGATTACTGGTTGATTCAAATTCTATACGAGGTCCACGGGGTAAACCGAACAATTATAAATACGTTAATGGACTCGAAGTTGAAGTGGTACAAGAGAGGAGTTGCATGTAATTACATAACTGGAGTAGTTATGTAGCTGCCGTGAGAATATCCTTTAGTGTCGTAGCAGATTGGAAGGAGGCGCGTGGAGTCACCATATGTGTTACCAAATCTAAATCGACGCTCTGTTGGAATAAAATATAATATTATTAATAATAATTTAATAGCTTATATTGAGCAGGTTTTACTAATGTGAATATGATCACCTGCGCATTACATTATAGATATAATATAAAAACTCGATTAATATTAACATCCGGCCTAATCCTACTAAAACAATTACTATTTACAGGTACATATTGTACTCTACATCTCAAACAACCAATCATGAAATTATTCCTAGCGGAAAGTTAATTGATTCTAATCTAAAGTAACCATAGAGGCTTATTAATCAAGTTCAGGTGATGGTATGCATGGTATTAACAGATTTATTCTGGAAATAGGCCGTTTCAGGAGCCAATGGGCTCCTGGCCATTTGCACTATTACGTGAGTAATAGTTACGTGAGTAATACAATTCAACAACCGGAATTCTTTGCGCGGATTATTTTGTTCTTCTCATTTAGACCATTGTTTTGGTATTCTCACAGGAATTTAAAAATTTGAATAAGAAAAAGAATCAGCGCAAAGGATTCTGATAGTTGTAGTGAACTGACCTCATAGTGCAAACGGTCTATAGACTTGCCGTCGCAGTGCACTCTGGAATGGATATTTCAATTCAAGATGACCGTCCCGACTGCATATTTAGGCGGCGTAATTAGTTACTCACGTGGTATATATCCCGTGTATTTCGGCTTCATTCCTATTAATTTGTATAGCGAGCCGTGGGTTGCATGTATTGGCTTCATTGTGGCCTCGGGAATCCTGTAAAAAATGTGAAGACATCGCTCGGCGTTACTTATCGTATTATGTTCTCAGTCAAGAGGAGGCAGTGTATATACCGAGGGCCGCTCTACGTACGCGCATCCATTCCCTCGGCTACGCGCGCAGTCTTTGCGTATTAATATCGATTCTATATCAAGTAAATAAGTGAATAGTAAAAGATTTCTTGATTTGAGTGTTACCTCTATGAGTTATAGAGATTTCTATTTCCAATATGCTAATTTTGTGATGTCACAGGAGGCTGTGACATCACATAACTAGCATATTGGAAACAGAAACCTCAGTAACTCATAGCCGTAACACTCAAGAAATCATAACTACTATAATCATAACTACTATAATAACAATAATCTAATTTTAAATAATGCTAAGTTTAGTACCTGCTTTCCATGAGAGCCGTGCATTACATATAATATATTATAAAAATTAAGAATAAAAATAAGACTTTAGAATAACAGTTAGACTTGTTCAAAACAGCCCGCTCGAAAACTGCTAAGATTATTTGCTTGCCGCAACCCGACTGGGAGGCTATCCCACAGCACCGCACCCTTATAACCAAAGCTATCCTTAAGATAATTTGTGCGGGGCATAGGAATAGCCAGTTTGCCCTCGGTGTCTCTCAAAGAATAAGAGGTAACATTACGATATGTAAACATGGACCGCATATAGTCTGGGGCAAGACCATTCATTGATTTGTAGACCATGACTGCGGTTTGAAATTTTCGTTGCGAAGCGAGTTTTTTCCAACCAAACCTCTCAATCAGAATATCGGCATCAGCGTCATAGTTGGAGAACGATAAGACCCTTGCAGCTCGATTTTGCAACTTTTGAAGCTTAGTAGCACAAGTTATGCTACAACTATCCCAGACAATGCAACAATAATTGAAATGTGGTTGAACAAGGGAATTGTAGATTGAATGCATGGTTTTATCAGGAACACAATTTCTTACACGTTTCAGGGCTCCAATTCCAGAAGCAATCTTTTTAGTCAACCCCTTGATGTGCACATTCCATGATAGATTTTGGTCAATATGCACACCAAGTGATTTTGTATGAGGCACCTGCTTTATAGGGACGCCATCGATTGCCAGGATTGGAGCTGACTGAAACGTGGATAATCTTTGTCGTGACCCGATAACCATAAACTCTGTTTTTGATTGGTTTAAGGTAAGCTTGTTAGCGACAAGCCAATGATTAACGCTTGCAAGGTCTTGATTGACATAATAATTAATGTCATCTACATTATTACTTGCAAATGTTAAATGTGTATCATCCGCATACATACGGGGCTGGGAGTGTGCAAGACAATTTGGTAAGTCATTTATGTAGATGAGGAAAAGCAAAGGACCTAAAATTGTCCCTTGTGGAATTCCACAGCGCAGAGAACGGGTACTAGAAAGTTGCCCATTCACAAAACACTTTTGATTGCGCTCATAAAGGTATGACTTAAACCAATCACTTGCTTTCCCCCCAAACCCGTATGCATTAAGCTTTGATAGCAAAATCCCATGGTCTACTGTTTCGAATGCTTTTTTAAGATCTAGAAATACGACGGCATTCACATTGCCACGATCGATATTGTAGGCCCAGTTGTTGGTGGCCTCAAGAAGGGCAGTCACCGTAGAGTGAAGACTCCGAAAACCCGATTGACTGTCAGATAGCAATTTGTTTTCGATTAGAAAATCATGAACTTGATTATAAACAATCCTCTCGAAAACTTTTGCTATTACTGGAATTATTGATATGGGACGATAATTGTCCAAATCTCTACGCTGTCCCTGTTTGAACAATGGAATTACCTTAGCACATTTCCATTCATCTGGAAATATACCTGTAGTAATTGAGCAGTTGAAAATGGTACAAAGGGATTCCGCTATCAAGTCGGGACACATACGGAAAAGTCTAGCAGAGATTTTATCCAAACCCGTCGCTTTAGATTTGCAAAGTTTAGATAAAAGAGAGAAAACAACTGCAGGATTTGTCTGTTTGATTTGAAAATTACCACCATCAAGACAATCATTGCTATTTCGAGGTGCAAGATAGTCTAGGTGTGAAATATTTCCAGAGCGAGGTATTCTCTCAGCTAGCTTAGGCCCTATGTCGGCAAAGTGATTGTTAAACGTTTCACATAATTGATTAGAGTCTGTCACAGGAGATCCATTACACACGATCTCCTTTATATGAGAGTTGTTTTGCTTTCTTGAAGTCAGCTCATTAATAATACCCCAAGTTTTTTTGATATTATTCTCATTTTCGTGGAAAGCTGTCTTGTAATGAACCTCCTTTGTACGTTTTATTTCCCCATTCACAAAATTGCGGGCTTTTTTAAAAGCGGACCAGTCATATGGGTCTTTAGATTGTATCGCTTTAATCTTGAGAATATCCCTATCGCGCATGAGTTGCTTAAGCTCGGGCGTAATCCAAGGCGAGTTTGAATTTCTGACACGTCTTGTACGCATGGGTGCATGCCTATCTACCACTTTCATGAAGGTGGCTTTCCAGGCATGCCACATGCGATTTGGGTTATTAGATTCTGTTATACCCTCCCAATCTTGTGAATTTATATCATTTCGGAAACTGTCAGGGTCAAAGTTTTTGAAACTTCTATATGTAGTTGTAGAATGACCCCAGGAAAATAAGCCAATTGAAAGTTTACGAAATGAATATATTAAGCTATGATCACTGATGCCGACATGAGAGACACCAGAGCAAACAATTTTATCTAATGCATTGGTAAAGATAAGGTCGATTGTGGTAGATGATGACTCCGTAATGCGAGTAGGTTCACTTATCAATTGTTCTAAACCATAAAGCTCGGCAATACCAGTAAGCAGCCCTGTGTTGTGATCAAACACACTGGCCCCGACATTGCAATTTAGGTCACCCAGCAAATGATACTCAACATTTTCAGCATCAAGTCTACCGATGAAAGTTTCAAAAAAATTCATTTTGTCGACTTTTGAATCTGGCGGTCTGTACCATGTTGTGATGAGAAATGGATTGGAATTAGGCTTGTGAATTTCAATGCACAAATTTACTTGATGTAGAATCGATATTAATGATGAAAAGAATTGGGCTTATAGGAACTTTAAAGCACCTTTGCTATGCCTGTAAAATCAGAACCATGATTTTCTGTTTCTTGTAACGACAGTACAACATATCTGAAACCTGCTGCTTCTAACGTTCCATCTGCAGTGACTGCAGTGTACTTAGACTCCAGAACCTTGAGCACAATTCCACGCAAATGCCGAAAAATAAGTCATGAGACTGTAATTAAAAATAAATGGGCTTATAGGCACTTTAACTGGAACCTAGGTAAGTAATTGCAGGTTTGTAATCATACAATCCTCTACTACCTTGTGCTTATTTCGTGCATGTCCTCACTAGGAAAAAACAGTGACATAAGCATGCTTTCTTGCGGCTATCTCGGCACTAGTGCATACGACTCTTGTGCTAATGTTTGTGCTTATGTCGCTAGTGAGGGACAGATTTTAACGTCCACCAACATGGCAGCGATGACGTCATATGAAAATGAGGAATACTTACTTGGTGACGTCAATGCGCTGTGTAACCACGTTCTCTTGCTTGGTTCTCATATCAACCGAGTCGGTAAACCCTGCCTTGGTCCATGTGGCGTATCTCGTCCCCAGGTCATGTTCGCGACGGCGCGGAACGTATCCAGCGTATCCTGGGAGGGGAGCTTCACACAACTCTCGATGTTCGCCTGAGTTTGTGGTCAAGAAATGAAACAGAAAGTAAAATTGGGAATTGGGTATATAGTACTCGCGCATTTGTTGGTTTTGAAAGCATACATATATCAGCGCAATACGAATTCCGTTGCTACCGTCAGCTCTGATCTATATATGACTCTGGCGGGAATGCTCGTCGTACCTTTTAGGGGTTAAAATTCGTATTTTGCTATTACCGTAGGGTGTTCAATTTGAAACGTCCACAGTCGTAATTATAGCCGATGTTACCTTTTAAGGTATTCAAAGTAAGCCGGGAAAGTAAGACAGGAACTACTTACAGTATTTTCAACTAAACCTGTACGAGCGGAAAGTGTTTGATGCAACTATCTTTATCGCTATTAAACATCGTGAAAACATCAGGTAATTTTGTGTTTGTGGATTGGTACCTCTTAGGGGTAAAATATTTCTGACGAGCATCCACGTCACTTTTATATGGGAGTTCCCCCCTCCCCATCCCCAACTCCCAGACTTTCTCTCCACCCTGTGCAAAACGCAATCTAAGAAGCTGGATGCTAGCCGAATACTTACTCGGGAAATAGTTTTTTGAGTATCGTGGCCGTAGATCAGGGTACATGCTCGGATCCTGGTAATCAGCGGAAGGCTTCAGTTTCGCGGTTGAATAAACGGTCTTCTTGAGATCATCTGATTCAACTCGATATTTGTCATCTTTCGTCACAAAATCGCTGACAGCTTGTTCAGTAGCTTCTCTATACCTTGACCCGTAAAGGAATCGAACGCTTGGCACGTAACCTGCAAATGCAAATTTACGATATTTTAGATAATTACCTTTTTACAAGAAGGGCTTCTATGCAACTACTGTATGGTGGATTAGCTCAGGCACTTAAGTAACACAGAGACAGCGGGTTTATTTAATAACGTGTTGGTTTAGTTAGTTGATTATGCCTATTAATATATATTTTATTTATTTGCTTGTTTGTTTATTTATTTATACATAAATAAAGTGGGAAACAATAAAATGACTTTATAACTACCTTAGGCCCGTTACACAGGTGATTTTTGGTGCGCTTTTCAAGGGGTAAAAATCGCCGCTAAATCGCAACTAAATTCGAGCAAGTTCGAAAAAATTAACGGCATTCTCTCCTGAATTTTTAAATCGCCGCGGTATCGCCGGTAGTTTACACTGGCGATTTGAAAACGCCGTGAAATCGCCTTTGAAATCCGGCGCAACAAAATCGCCAGTGTAAACGGGCCTTAACTTAAAGCAGTTAACATGCCAGTTACGTATGTCTCCTGAACTTTAATTAAGGAGTATGTAAAGGATTGATCTGATGTACCCATTTCGACCTGTGATAAATGCAACTTTTCCCTCGACTATTAAAAATTCGAGATCCAATAAATCTGAAGGATTCGCGCCACACACTAAAAATACCGATTATATATGAACCGTCAAATCGGCAGCTTTGGTCTGAATTCATGTACGTACATTTGTATTCACGCCGTACGTATGCCAAGGTTTTTCCTTTCCTTTCTCTACTTAAAAACATGCAATTTTTAACCTGACCCGACCATCACACAGAAAATGACTTTTTGGTTTACTAATGACACCAAGAGACTCGCGCGCCTAAAAGTTGAACTTACTTTTTAAAAACATCGTAACATGAATAAAATTAATTAATTGCAGCCCTATTTTCGTTAGATGATTAAAAATATCGATATAGATCTTCACTAACAACCCAATATGTCATAAGCTATTTCAAATAACGTCTATGTAATCAAATGAGCGTTATGTTGACTTGATATGACTGAAACTCGTCGAAGCCGCCATTCATCTCAACGAAAACAATCATAACCGCCTCAGAACATTCTTTCTTTTAGTTTTTCATATTGCCAAGAAACCCGGTTCTCTTTTGATATTAATGAAAACCAAGAGACCATCACCTTGAATACCTATAGCCATATTTAAAATACGTTTTAAAAATGAAACTCTTTTACACGTGTTAGAGAACACAAACAAATATGGCTCAGTAGAAATATAGCATAATCACCTACTAATGATTACAGGTCATCAGTTAGCCTGCGAAAACAGCCGCCTCTATTTGCGGGCCGAACGGAGCCCCAAAGGGCCCGCGAATAGAGGCGGCTGTTTTCGCTGGCTAGTCATTAGTAGGTGATAATGTTATTCAGTTCTTCAGATCTCTGTTCTACCTGTATAGCCAGGTACCATATTTGCTGTTAGCTTGTTATCGCCATTCGGTTGTGGTAAGAACGGTTCTCTTGTTCTCTGATCAGGTAGCCTCGTGGTCGTCAGCTTCTCATTTCGCGTGTGCCTCTGTGAAGAGAAACCGTTGAACTATCACTGCATGATTCACTTAGATTAATCATTGAGCCGCGAGAGCAGTGCTACAAAACGACCCATTGCATAAATTACGTCCACTTTAAATAGGTATTGTCCTGGATTCTTGCCTCGTGTTCAAGCTACCACACAAAAGCGTTTTAAACTGAAGATTCCTAAATTAAACCTAATGGTTATTCAATTTATGCAATGGTCTATTATATCTTCGTTTCAAGACTTAAAAGCTTTGTTTGAAAGTTGGTTTGATTCAATTATTGACTGATATCGATAATTGAGGTGCATTTTAATACTGTATTACTATGAACTGAGCCAGATCCCGACTGAATACTGCCGGATCCGGCAACTTTCTCTGCTTAAACGAACCATAAATAAACGAAAATAAACGAAACAAGCCGTCAGAAACATGCCGCTGAAATCGGCAATAAATTATAAACGTACAGTCAGAAGTCCATGGACTTAATTCTGGTACAGTTCATACTTACCGTCGTTAGTTTATCAGTTGCGATCCCGTATGTGTGTCCGCATTCATATTTGAACTGGGGGCAATATCCACGGTAGCTGAGGAAAAATTATAAAATAAGTCAAAATTAGTTAACGTAAGACCGTGAAACAATTCTTAAAGAGAGCCGTCTCGTTTTCCCTAAATTGAGAAACATGTTTAACTTACAATAAGTTATCAAGCCGAACAGTCGAACGAGGAAGTCACAAAGAGATTGTAATAGCTATAGAGTACTTGACGAGTCTATAAGCGTACTATAAGCTAAGTGAATACCTTAAAGCTGGCTAGCGTACATTTCCAGATTCTTTTCGAATTCTTTGCTACCGTCAAGTGTAAAGTTTCATTTTTGAGGGGTTTTCCTTACTCATAACACATCGTTGACAGCCACTTTTGATGAACAAGCACCGGGTCGCGAGCTGGTGAGCGTTTTATGATAGAAAAACTGTCTAAAGCGTAGGCCTAGAAATAATAAATACACAGGGAAAAGACAACTTACCCGGGCAAATTGCTAGCAACATGAGGGTGAGTTAACTCAGTGAAACCCATGTTGAAAACCACTCTCGTGAAAATGCTGTACTTCTTCTCGTTGCCAAGGTACACAATTGCAACGTGTCGTCGAGAAGTCACTGTCATTAAAACAGCCTTCCTGAATACGTAATACACAATTCCCTCTTCACCAGCTTTGACAAATATTTAGATTGAGATTAAAGCAATTATAATGTGCTCAAGAACCAATCGTAGCGCACACAGGTAAGTAACCACAAGTCAACAATTGACAAAGAGCGTCACTTACTATTCCGATCCACTCTTGGGATGCTTTAATGACAATGAGGGATTATCTGTTGTAGTAATATGGAAATTTCAGTCTTGATCCCTTGGGATTCAATAAAGTACCTCTGTCAAGGGCACCCAACGAGTACTTTTTGAAATTCGTTTGAAACCAGTCTAGCCATTTTAAGGCGCCTACTATGTTTTTTGACGTATTCTAGAAAGCTATTAGCTGTTCGGATTTTCTAGGTGGAAATCGCGTCAACCGAAAATACTATAGCAAAATATTCCCGGCCTACGAATTTGTTAGTAGTCCAGAACATAACAAGAAGTAACTTCATGTTGCAAAGTTTTGTGGAGGTACGAATTTTTTAGGGATTCTTTTTTCCTGTTCTGACTCTATTGATCAGACGAATTGGGACGTACGAATATTTTAGGGAAAACCTTTTAGTCTCCCTTTCTTCTATAATTTTCTAGGGATTGAAAACAAATTTTCTAGCCAGTATTTCAGAAAACAATTTTCCCGAACAGCCTTTTAACCGAAAACTTCGTTGGGTGCCCTTGCTCTGTAGTAGTACAAAGCTATCACGAGCAACCATATGCTTGTTTCCTTCAAACTATTTTTCAACCAAACGACCACTGAAGTGTCCTCCCTAGACACTTATTGTTTTCTATTCCAGTCCGCACCTATTTGCATGTGGATACGAGCCATTCACCAGTCGTTTTTCCGCACTGGTTCAAGTTGACTTTTTGTTATATATATACTGTCTTTTAGTACATGTCAACCTTAAAGCTGTCACTAGACAGACTAGGAGAGTTTAATTTCAACTCGGAGACAAGTGTACACTAGTAAATTATGCGTAGTATACTGATACGAAATGAACATTACGCGAGAATTTGGACCTTCTCAACTGAACCATGTTTAATCATCTTATGAGAATGGGTTCCCAAACAACTAACAAAGAGCCAAGAGTTGTTCATGTCTTATTCAGTATATCAGTTCTTATTAGAATGGGTTCTCAAACATCTAACAAAGAGCTAAGAGTTGTTCATGTCTTTTTCAGTATCTCAGAGTTCAAATGCAATGTCAGTATATGAACGTGCTGGGATAGTTTGTAATATTCCAAAATGTCCAGTTAATTCTACCAAAGCCGGCTCAGTTACGACTGCAAAATAAATATTAAGAATTTCATTTCCGTTTTAAAAAGTCATTTTTTAAGTCGGCCTCTTTCATATATTTTATTAAAAAAAGCCTAGACTGATGAGATGTCATAGCAGCTGGTCAGTTGTAGAGAAAAGAAATACACTGGCTTGAGCATTTATTCACGGCTTTGTACGATACAGCTCAATACAGTTTATAATAGCACATTCCCCTAGCCAGAATTTAATTTCCGGGACTGCTTTCAGCGATCGGTATCAGATCTTAAGCGATAACGACAGAAAAAGCACTGATAAAACTATAGATTTCCAAAGCCAATTGCCATTAACCTGCCAGAAATAGTTTCCTAAATGTAGTTCCTTTTTTCACCCGTGTCGATTATTAGGATCATATTCAGTTTTGAACTTTGTCACACCAGCGTTCTTGAAAATCGAAAATTCCGCCAAAGAAATGCTCGGCTACACAGAACCGAACTAAATAAATCATTAAGTCATTAGACTGATTAGATTATGTGGTGCTCTTATTTAGCTTTAACTCGAGGGAGGAGGGAAGTCCAATAAAATTAGGAGAAAAAAAAGAAACCTTGACTAGGGTTTTATCCAGGCAGCCCGAGTAAAAAGTACTTGGAGAAAAGATTTATTTAGGCCATCTCAATAAAATGTTTCGTTTACCATCGCCCGACCGACTCATTAAAAATAAATAAAAATGTAAGGTTTAAGACCAACCCATTTTTTTTGGAAAAAGTAAAAAAAAAAAGATTGAAGAATATTTAACAAAAAACTACACCTCTTTTCGATAATTTCCGAGATCTCTACATCTTAGTTTCTTGCCGGCTTTCTCATGCAAATTGTCAATCCCACAACTAATGAAAATCTTACGCGAGTCTTCAAGCCGACTTGGTACCAGATACGTTTTTTTTCTACTTACCGACCGACCCACCACACGAGCCAGAGGGCACATTTTATTGGGATCGGGCCTTATCAACTCGTCATGAAACACTGGACACTGAAAAATGGCTCAACTGCAGAATACCTTACCACTTCTAAAGATCACTTGAAACCTCCTTGTAAACTGCGCAAAATTCGCCATTATAGCTACAGGTGTATTTAGACTTGTTTTATAAATGATTTCGGAATGGAAATGATGAGGTGTTTGATTGTTTGGGGGTAGGTTTTTAGATTTTTATGAGGATTTGGGAAAACACATTCATGAACTCGTTTCTGCAAAGGGATTATAGATACACTTCTAGTGTAACTTCCATGATGAAAAATCTAGAATGGGAACCCCTGGCCTCTCGCCGCAAACAAGCTCGTTTATGTACAATGTATAAAATCACAAATGACATTATTCATGTTAACAAGTCCATATATCTAAAACCAGCAACAGAACCCGTACTCGTAGAACTCATAATTTTCAATATTATGTTGAACATACAAGCAAAGATGTTTACAAATATTCGTATTTTCCTAGAACAGTCAGAATGGAATAGTCTTCCATCAGATATCGTCACTGCCAAATCTTTACACAGTTTTAAAATCAAGTTAAATGATCATTATAGAGAAAATTAGTAAGACAATATTTATTGAATTTTTATTATTATTATTTAACAAATAAAGAAGCCTTAGCCATGTTTTATACTATCATAAAACACGATGGGCATTTGAGAACATGAGAGAAATGTTAAAGCACAAGCCGAAGGCGCGTGCTTTCAACATTTCTAGAGTGTTCTGAAATGACCAGAGTGTTTTATGATAGTATAAAACATGGATTTAAGGCTTCTTTATCTGTTTTATAATATAGATTTACGCGCGCGATGAAAGGAAACCGCCAGTTGAAAACTATATAACACGGCTGACCATGTTATATACTCTGATAAAACATGGCTTCTTAGCCAATCAGAGCGCGCGTACTATCGTATCTATATTATAAATATATATATGCCTGGGAAAACTCACGGTCCACATAACCCAAAGTCGGCTGCGTTTCCAGCGTGGTCGTCCTGGTGGTGTAGTGGTTAACGCATCGGACCGAGGCCGTGGGTTCGAATCCCACTCAGGGCTTATATATTTTCTCTTTCACATAAATTCTGATTATTTATATTAGAGACGGGTTTCTCTTCTCTCTATATACTTAATATATATATATATATATTTTAATTTACTGGACATTATTTAAATTAATTATTATAGAAACCCTCATTTTGTATTATTTTATATTTAAATATTTTTTTTTTAGGGATGTTAGCGTGATAACTGTACATTATGTATATAGTTTTTGCTGACAAAATAAATGTAGATAGATCCATATTTTTAATGCTTGCTTTAAAAATAATTTCGTACCATCCAGATACGGTAATTAATAACGAGGTACACAGGTATTGCAATTGTTTTACGACTTTAATTCACATTATTAACAGTGGTAAGGGCAGATCTTGTGCTGTCCCTAACTACAGAGTCCTTGTCGCTATATGACAGTAAAGATGGCAACAAAATCCAAAAGGATAGCTGTCCGACTATGCATGAAAAACCTCACCAACCAACCTCGAGAATTTGTCTCGGGGACAAACAGGGATTAAATTGATAAAACTAAACTGGTTACAAAAATCCGGACAAGTCTTTTTAAAATTGGAATTTAATCCCTGTATATTCGTCACCCAAACCAACAGGTTATTTCTCTAACATCTTAGGAAATTCACTACTAATTTTGCCACCAGAAAACTGGTCAGTTAGTGACAAAGCTCGTATTATCAAATAACTCTTTAAACCATCCTCTCATTCTTTTACATTACAACAGTGATAAAGCAAAAGTATGGTTAAGAGAGTTCTTTGAGCTTGAACTGCTTGGGCCTGCAAATCTCAATTTATTTGATATAGAATCATGAGGGGACTGAACAGTTTATGTGGCCATCCAACAGTTCTGTTACCCCATGATTCGATTCTGGCTACCCGCCGACGTAGCTCCAAAGCCGTTTGCCTATATGTACAAACCCCGAAACTATATATACTAAGTCTTATTAAATGATTACATTTTCAGTCATTACTTTACAAAAATTCATTTTTCTTAAAACAACAAATAACGCCCTTTTGCAAAATCGAAACAAGTGCTGGTATTGCTCTAAACCTGGAATTAACGGTGCTCGGTGTACACGCGAAAACATGCACACTTTGTAACCACGCTAGAGTCTGACTGATAAATCCAGAGATGTAGCAGTACGTATTAACACTATGCCAACCCGCGGCACAACCCTTACCGTCTGCCTGGCAGAAGTGGTGTCCTTGTTAACAAAGATATATTAAAAATATAAAGTATGAAGAGAACAGAAGGGTTGCTACTTCAATGAACTGAACACGACGACGATGAAACGTCTCGATATATGGGCAACTAAAGACGTAGAAAACAGAATTTGAGCTCTCTGAATTTGAGCTCTCTGGCTTAGCTTAGTCTTTCCTAATACAACTGAGAGAAAGAGAGAGATTACGTACAAGAGCCATTCAATCAGTGAAATAAATTATAACAGTTACACAGAGAAACGGAGGAAAACTAAGTATGTCTTCATGTGACAAAATCCCAAGAAAGAATTTCACGAATTAGGTCTGGTTTCCATGATAGCCTTTCCTTGTTTTCCGTGTTTTTCTCGAGTCCTTTTTGTTGCGGAGATAGGATCAGTTATATCTGAAAAACACGGCAAAACAAGGAAAGGCATTTTTAAGGCGATATGGAAAACAGCCTTGAGCAAAACAGCTTTACTTCTTCCGATACACACACAAAGCAACATGTTCCACAATGGCGATTACAAACCACAGAAGCAAACAACAAAGACACACTAGAGTCCTTACAGATGGGAAACGTCTCATCCTTACCATCAAACACGACCTCTCCAGGCACGCTTAACAAAACATTATGAAGAACACAACTGCGCTACCGTACCTCACTGTGGTATCATCGGTGACTACATACTAACACTCCAGTCAATGTAGCTTAGTTAACAACTTCTCAGCCTAGAGAAAAGGCTTGTAAACAAACTTTACCAAGCTGACAATAACTTGAAACACCGACCCCACTTTGCGAGTTTAAACAAAATGCCAGAACTTTTGACGTTTTTGCTTGATTCTGATGCAAGTGATGTCAAAATGTTGACCCGACAACACATACTAATGACGTAATTGTGACATCAGTCAATACCACTTTTTGACACTTCGAGTTATTACTCGAAATCTAATTGGACGATGTTTCAAAGGGTTGGAAAACAAGTGCACAGTTCAAACTTTATCAGAGAGTTGGCGAAAGTTTTGGGCTATGAATTCCTCACCTTACAAACGTTGACAAAGTTAAAAGGACCGTAGCTTTCTGTAAATAGTGGTGACAGGCTGAATATACACGTGAAACGTCGAGAAATTATCATAACCAGGGCATTGGTCGTTATAGAAACTGTATGCACTGGTCATTATGATAATTTCCTCTACATCTGAATACAGATGTAAACAAAGTACAATCCAAACACTCAGCTCCGAGGTGCTTCTCTTTGAAAATCATAAACTCCAGTTGTAGATACTTTTAAGCGATAGATTTTGGTGTATTATTGTTATAATATATTAAATTTAATGTTAAAAAAATCATTGGAGCGGTTTTTTTGAAAACCCCAAATTTGTAGATTTTTGCCATTTTTCGACTCCTTCGAAATAAATATTCACAGCTTTATTTCTGTCCCCCCCCCCCCCCCCCCCCCCCCCCCCCCCCCCCCCCCCCCCCCCCTGGTATTTAGTGTCCTAGTCACTTCTATTTACGGAAAACTACAGACATTTCAACTTTGTCAAGGTTGGAAATTCGTAGCCCAAATTTTTCGCCAACGGATTTTGATAAAGTTTGCACTGAGCACGAATGTTATAAGTTTCAACAGTTTCCAGTTGTTTGAAAAAAAATCGCTCGATTAGATTTCGAGTTGGCTTTGACTGACGTCACAATTACATCATCAGGGTTGCCATATATTAGGAAAAATAAAATTCCGATTTTTCCCTGACTTTGACAAGAAATTTAGAATTTCCCTGACCAGATGCAAAGTTCCTTGACTTTTTCCTGACCTTGAAAAAAAAATAGTTTTTCCCTGACCGTAGCAACCCTGTTCATTATTGTGTGTGAACGGATCATAATTTTCACATTATCAGTTGTATCGTTAAACAGTGTACCGTTTGTGAACATTTGAGCAGAATCAAGCAGCATTCTTAAAAGTTACGACATTTTGAATTTTTCCCCTAAAACTTTTCACTCTAAATAAATATGCTCTAATAGAATGCGAACCGATTTGCAAGTATTAAAATTATGCCATAACAGTTTGAACTGATGAGAAAATAAAGCAACCTGAGACTTGCTAAGTTAGAGCATACTAATGAGCTAATCGGCATTAATTACATGGTCATTAGAACTGCATTTAAAAATAATCTGTAGCAAAAATAATATGCTGTGTTTGAAAAACCAATGCTAGTTGTAATGACAGAAGTTGATACTTTTTTCATGTTTCAATTCTGAGCCATGCAAATCCACAACATCGAAGGTAAAGGAAGGAATGAACAAATTACAAGCAAAACGAAACAGTTTTTTTTTTGCGAAAAGACAGATGGGAGATGTCCTATTTGAATTAGTATTTTAAATTTGCCAAAAATGTGAGATTCTTCTGTAAGTTCAAACTTAAAGTAAACTAAACCTAAAAGAAATTGAATGGAATGCGAAATCTACTAATTCACGGTCTTCTTGAGTTTGTTGATGTGCAATAAAAGTAGGCTCTGAACTCAAACTCAATTTCCATTCTAAAGCTTGGGGAAAACATTACTCAGATATGAAACATACACTTGCTATTCTTGGCCACTGTTTACCCTTTCAACCCCAAAAGTAACATCCAAATTCTCCTTACTGACCTTTGTTCATACATTTCTCGTTGTGCCAGTTAAGAGAATTTGGTGTTACATCAAAAAAAATCCAAGGTGACGACTCCTATATTCTCATGATCTGCCAAATTCACTTTGTTTACCTTAAGGAGAAGTTAATGTGGATCACCCTTGGGGCTCAAAGGGTTAAGATGTTTATGAGCACCATCAATAAATACCAAAACTAAATACTGTATACAACTACTAATAAAGTGGATTTCGTATGAGTGGGAATGTCCGTAGCCTTACCATAACTTACTGTGACCATAACTCTGTAATTTGATTGCATCAGAAAGGAAAAACAATGGGGAAAGCATTTCAACGTCAGGGCATGTGCCGTAAGTCATAACTTGGCCAGTCATACGAAATCCACTCTACACCATTACAGTATTTCAGGTAGAGTCAAATCCTTAACATCAGACCTACAAGTATATATGATATATCTTGTATGGTTCACCTTTATGGAATGAATTCTAACAGAGGTTAAGGGTGTGTCCGATTGACCGTATTCTAGAATAAGAATACACAGAATCATCACTACAAATCGCTTACTTAACAATTAGACCCGCAGCCCGAATGGGCTACGAGTCAATAGCCCATGAGGCGCAGCCGAATGGGCTATTTAACTCGTATCCCATGAGGGCGAGAGGTCAAATTGTTTTAGTATAAACTAACAAGTCGGACAGTAGAAAATAATAGAAAGAAACAAATTGAAGTTGAAAAAAATGTTACTCTCACAAATAGACTTATAATAGGGTACCCAATCAGAATGCAGGATTCGTAATAGTCCACTAGTTGGTTTATACTAAATCGGGATATTTAATGTATCTTGGATATAATATGTCAGCAAGCATTTATAGCTAACAGTGCAAAATTTGCCTGAGCCAGTAATTGGCAGAGTCTATTCCATGTACTCTTCACCTGGAATACAGTTAATTAAACATGACTTAAGAAAGTAGAAGGAAGTTGTAACTGTAAGGGCTGATTTTATAAAACAAAGCCTAAGTATTAAATGCCGCCTAACTATTGCTGTGAATACAATAGGTAGATAGCATCTAACATTATTTTAGACTTCATTTTAAATATTGGCCCTAAGAGTTTATACCTCAAACTGCTGAAAATCATGTGCTGTTCCCATCCCACTCCACATGATATTTTTCAAGTTCTTAATTTTAGTATAAACGGCAACATACAAAACAGGGTGTTTAAACAGCTAACATTGCAATGAGAGGATGGAACAAGCAATTTCGTAATTAAAACCCACAGCTTAGAATACGAGTGAAGTATATGTTGTCAGGACCAGGTTTTCTATAAGAGCTAACGAAATTCCCTGGCGTTTTACCCACTTTCACAGAGAAAGTGAGGATATAGCTATCGAAAATAGTACAAGAAGGGTAGGTTTTGAAGTTACTCTACAGAGTGCCAGTTAAATAAAAACTTATTGAAAACCCTGTTAGGTATATCCTTAACAGTATATGATTTAACTAAATGACACATGTCCACAACAAGCAGCCATCACTATTAGTACACATACCAAGGGTTTCCTTGTGTCAAACTACCATCCCATCTTACCACTGCTGTAGGTAAGGTTGCCTAAACACCCTTTTTGCAATAGTCCACTTTCGATATATGCTTCACTTATCAAACACAAAGGTTTCAATAGGGAGCTTAAATATCGAGAACATAGATGTCCCGGATGTTTGACCGGAAGTAAGCTCACGATCTTCAATCTTCTGCGCATGTCACATTCCACAGCAGAACATCATCAAACCATGTAGAATTTATTCAGTCACATCCAGGATGCTGTGGAATGTGACATGCACAGATATTGGAGAGGGTGTGCTGACTTCGGTCAAACATTGGGGGCATCTACGTTCTTGATGCTTAAGCTTCCTAATACGAGGCTAAGAGACAAATTAAACTAAGTTTATAAGTCTGACTAGTCTTATTTTATTCTCTGAGCCTCGTATTGAAACCATTTTGGGTGACAGGTGAAGCATATATCGGAAGAAGTCTATTATTATACACCTGGGCCCATAGTTAAGGATTATGTTAATGGTAGTTATTATAATGCTTGCCTTTTTGAAAGACAGAGGCAAAGAGGCAGATCTGACCAGTGCAATTAACATGCCTTCGTCATCTCAGACTGATAATGGGTCCAACTTCAGACTTTCAGGGCCTTGAACTGGAGCCACATACTGTATGTGAAATGGTGTCCCCTCAAACTTGGGGTTCGTCACTGTGCAAATGCGAGAAATGTCACATTAGGCCAAGTGAAAGTCCTTGAATTTACTTGGTAAACATGTGTGTGCTCCATGCACTGTCTTCAGCTCTGTTCACAAGTGAAATGCCGTGACAGAAAATGAGTACGGTAGGTCTATGAAGCCCAAGAATAGGCCTTCCACTGTTTTCATATCGTACGCATACATGTATTGTTTTTCTTGTGACGTCCATGAGGGCTATAACAATGCCGTCATGTCTATTTTCAGCATTGCATTATTACCAGTCCATGAGATTACAAATGGATAATATATGCACTGCATGATATTATTCTGTGTGACAACATCTGTTCCTTGTACCATCTTGCTAGGAAGTCACCAGGATGCTTTGTTAGGATGTGAACAGATCTCAGATGGGTACATCATGTGAAAGACATGTAAAGCTGTGTTGGTACTTGCTGATGTGTCTAACTGTAAAGAATGTTAGCGACCACCTAAAAATGACAGTAGACATTAACATGTGTGTAGGTACCATATGTACATGTACACCTTAGTATAGGATTGCACAGAGGTGTCCACACAGCTTACTTATTTAGCACCTAACTTGGCATGTATGCATGGTGATTTGCAAACATTTATCAATAGATATGCAGATTATAAAATTTAATGTTCTCATGACCAAAGACAACAATGACTATTCTGCATTGGAGGACTAGATTTTCCAGGTATAGTGAACAAAATTTGAGGCAATGGCAAATCTTGAATGTGGATGCAAAATACTGGTTTATAGAATGCATACAGAATCTGTACTGTCATGGTGAATTGTTACTTACGTCTGGGTCTTGGAGGTTCTCTTCTATGATGACTAGCATGCTGTGTTGTGCCAGGTGTGGCTACTGCTGTACTGGCAACACTCTGTGCTGCTGCCGCCTCTTTGTTTCAATGCCGTCCAGTCAAAGATGTAGTCATATTGATGATTTAAAGTGCGGAACAAGATGCGGAAAAGTTGACGAAGATACATGTAATCTGGTGCCTCTTCAAATCTTAGGCCTTTGCAGTAATTTAGATACATGGCAAATTCTGCTGGAAAGCCCTAGAATAGGAATTGGAAAAGTACATGCATCAATAACATTAATACTTCAAGTGAAAGACAATTGGCTCAAAAAGCTCAGAGAGTGATTTAATGATGGTACAAATGCGGTTAATTTTACCACAACTGAACTGTTTTTGTTTAACATGCAACAACTGCCCAATTAATTATTACTAATTAGAATGGTTTTCGATTGAGTGTCAAAAGTAATCAATGATTGCTTTGGTTTTGTGTTTGCTTAGCTTTTCTATTGGCGGTGAAACAGTTATTTAATTATCAGCCAATCAAGTTTAAACTAAAACTAAACATTGTTTTGGTCCATCAAGCAATAAATTTTCATTTTAGTGAGAGTGACTGCAGATCGGGATTATGAGAGTATCTGTGTTAAATAAAATGAGAAAATATTATGGTATGTGTTTAAGTTAGAAGTCCCTGTGGCATGGGGAGAGATGTCAAAGGTATGCAAAGCTACCTCCAGTCTACGGAGCGCCGAAAGAGAGGCCAGGTCAGACTAAGCTATCTCGTGATCACAATTGCTGGTTATAAACATGGAGGTCGGAGTGAGTTGAACCATTTGCATCTTATTTCATGCTTCCTTGGCACTTTAGATAATTATAGCTAAGTGTTCTAGAAACATTAGTCTTCCATATATTAAGCAACATTTTGTACCAATGTTCTTGATTTGTTGTCAAAAAATTAATTATGAATTAACCTGGGGGAAATCTTTTACTGGCCATCTTCCCCAAGAGGGTGGTAGAAATCACAATGTTTGCAAAGGGTCTTTGACAAAGTCCCCTTTCCTGCCCGGGGTTCCTCCCCCCCCCCCCCCCTCAAGGGATGGCCACTGATAGGTGCATAATATAGCATAATCATTGCAAAAAAAAACCACGCAATTTGAAATAATTAAAGCAAAAACTCTTCTAAGACCTACCTAAGACCTAATATATAAAAAAATCGTGAACATTTAAACTTGATTAAGCTTATTTACCTTCCAAAACACGCTGATATGCAGCGCTTGTCAAAGCATGCATCTAAACAACCAGGCATCCTTCGCAATTTTACACATGGAAGATTGGCACTAGTTAATAAAAATCCAAGATGGCGGACCTCAGACCTACTTGTGCAAGTATAGTTTCACCAGAAAAATTTTCTTGCTCTAGCAATTAAAGTAAAGCGGTTCCTTGGAATTGTTGTTAGTTAATCAAAGCGGAAGAATTCTGGAGTGATTTAAAGACTGCAGGTTAAAACATACACAAGAAATGACAAGTCACAAGGCAAGTTGTAACCATATTCATTCGAATTAAAATTGTAATTATGTATTCATGACAATCGGATGCAGTTTTGCTTCAAGTACGAGCGTTTATGAAGCTCAACAAAAGATTATTCCTATTTTTGAAGAAGTTTGGCATCAAGTACAAGCGTTTATGAACTTGGACAAAACATTTTTTTTTTTTGTATTTTTCAAAAAAAGTTTTTTTCCTAAATCCAAGCTTAAAAACTTGGGGTGTGGCTTTATACACGGGTGTTTACGGTAAAACTAATTCACATATTAAAACATCATGCATGTTATAACTATGATGGGTATCTGGTACCTATTGATTCAACTGACCTACCTTACAAAGGACCTCTACCGGCGTTGACATTTTCTTCTCACTTATCTTCTCATATTTTTGTTTCTTCGTAGCAGCCTAGGTATTCAAAGTTCATTTTCCGTAAATCAAGAGTAAATAATATCAAGAATTATTGAAAGTGCTTTGACTTACTAAATGATTGTAATTATATGTACACTTCAGCATAATATATTAACAAAAACAATGGAAGCCCACAATTTTATATTCTATTTTATATTTTAAGCTCTAGCCATTTTCAGATTTGGAACAAAATTGTTTCTCTAACATGGAGATAGATTGTAATATCAATGTGAATGGCATATTATATGTTTACAACCCATGTATTGGTTTATGAGTGGAAATAACCCATATGTACATGTACACAAAAGAGCCCTACCTTTAAGCCTTGCCATGGTAAATTATTTCTGTTGAAATACATTAGAACATAGCCCAAAGACTCCATATCATCACGCCGTCTGAAGGAAGATAAAAAAAACAGATGACAATCACATACCATAAATAACTACATATAGGCTGCATCCCAAACTTAGAGGACTTTTTGGAAAAAAGTCAGAAGGTTCCAAGTCATGCCAACTGCTATCACAACTTCGAATATGCATGGTTACAACTTTCTTCATAATTTCTTGTGTGTATTTTAACCTACTGTATTTAAATCACTCCAGAATTCTTCTGTTTTATTCCTCCATTAAGTAACAACATTTTCAAGGAACCCCCGAGGGGGGGGGGGGGGGGACTCCCTTATGTGAGGGGTACATGGATGCTCGTCGTACCTTTTAGGGGTCAAAATCAGGAGTTTGGTACCACTTAGGGTATCCACCATCAAACACAGACATTTCTATGTAAAGCGGTACCTTTTAGGGGTCGGGTGTCAATTGAACAAAAAAGCTATTATCAATTTACATTTTTATTATCTTTTAGGGGTCAAAATAAGCTTGAGCCACGCCCATTTTAGTACCTCTTAGGGGTCAAATCGAAAATGTCCGACGAGCATCCCTACCCCTTTTATATGGGAGTCACCCCCCCGGGAAGGAACCTCTTTTCTTTACTGTGTGACTACTATAACCAGGGCCACTTAGACAACAAGAACCAATCACATTGCAGAACGAAAACAAAAGCATTCCAACTTGCAGTTATTTGATCCAATCAGAGTCGAGTACAAGACAACAGCATTTCAACTAGCCTGCAAACAGCATCCCCTTCTTGATGGAAGAACGGCAATTTCATTGTTTCCATTTCACCTCAAGAAGGGTACGTCACTGCCAAATGTTTGGTAATTAGCTATTTATGCATAATTTGTTTACATAACTTAACAAAGTCAAAACAAAATGGCAGAGACCTGGCAGAGATTGATATTAAATTTCAGTGTGTAAAGTCCACCGCAGAGGAAATTGCTCTCAAATTTGGAATCCCATCTCTCAAATGTGAACAGCTTAATGTTTTATAGAAGGAAAAGGGGAGTAAGGGAGGGGGAGTGAGTACCATAGAGAGGGCAGGGAGTGGTCAAAAATATTTTGAAGGGGTGGGTGGATTTTTAACCCCCCCCCCCCCCCAAAAAAAAATATTTAATAAATAAATAAATAAATAAACCCCTTTTTTTATGAAACCCCAAATATAATAAATCCCTTTTTAGAAACATTGAGTCAAACCTGGGTCAATTTTACCTACGTTGAATTGACTCGGGTCAACTTGACCTGAAGGGTCAATTTGACTTACCGTATTTTATCATGTATAAGCCGCACCTTTTTAGACTTTCAGATTTTGAAAGTAACAAAAAATTGCCACAAAGTTGGGGGTGCAGCTTATATGTAAGTGTTTTCAGAAAACTTTTTTTGCAATGACCGTAAACAAAGCCATATGAACAATAGAAATGGCACATTCAATTCACAGAACACGAATGCCAGCAAGATTTCTACTCAAACTCCTCTCCTTCGCTTTCCAAAGAAACTAGCTGTCCAGTTGCCTGTCATCTTCTCTGCTAACTCCTCGAATGGTTCCTAGTGTTGTTAAAGGCCTTAATTGGTCTTGGAAGTCTTCAAATTTTCAAATAAAGTATAATTCTGATCGAGTTTATGTTCAACTTCGGAGCTCGATCACGCCCGATCGGACGTTTGAGAAAGCTCTCGCCCCAGGCCTCCTCGAAAATCCAAGATGGCGGACCACGGACTCAGACACGTGCTCATATAGTTTTGCCAGAAAATCTTACTTTCTTGTGCGCTTAAAGGAATGAAGTTCCTTAAATATGTTGTTGGTTAATGGGGGAACAACAGCAGAAGAATTCCGAAGTGATTTAAAGACAGCAGGTTAAAATATACACAAGAAAGGACAAGGAAAGTTGTAACCAATTCGTTGTTGTGATATGACGATCTCTTATGAAGAAGTTTTGCTTCAATTATGGGCATTTATGAACTCGAACACAAGACTACTCTTACTGAATTTTGTGGTGTGGCTTATACACGAGGTTTTTCCTTAAACCTTTCGGGAAAAACAAGCTTCTGTTTATCAGGCTGAAGTTAGGGGTGCGGCTTATATGTGAGGTGCGGCTTGTACGTGATAAAATACAGTACAACAGATATGTTAGGCATTGTAAGTTAGATATATTTATTTTCATTTTACAATGTGTTTAGTTCTTGTTGTCTAAGTGGCCCTGTTTGCAGTAGTTGCACTATAAGTACAAGAGATAGCAAAACTGTCTGAGTCAGTGGCCGGCCATTTTTCAAGGAGGGGCCTGGAACAAGAGTTTTTTCAGTAGCTCCATGATAAAATCTTGTCCTGTTAAGTTGCATTCTGAAATTCGGCCCTTGTTTTTCTCACAAAAAGTGTGGCTTATATGTAGGTATCTACGGTATATGTATGTAAGGATCACTTTAACAAAGGATAAAGTAAAAAAAAAGCAAACTGATAATACAGTTTCATGAAAGTGTTTACATTGATACTTTAATACATCTACACAGTTCAAATAGGATCTAATTCAATTGATACTGTACGCATACATAAATTTATGCATGTGTTGGAATAAAGCTGAAATAACTTACGACTGCTCAATTCCAAGGTGTGCATTTATACTGGCATATCTTGCTGTGCCCGTCAAGTTCTTGTCTTCCCTGTAAGGTATGTGCTGTTTTGTCCGACTGTCTCGGTACTTCTTTGCTAGTCCAAAATCTATCAAATACAGCTGAAAACAAGAGCGAGCGTAATACATGTAAAAGATGACAGTTACAAAGTACATCAGTCTTTAGCATGGTACACTCTATGATTGTACAATGTTGGTTTCAGGTATCATTTTTTAGGGTAATGTTCTTAATAACATTAAGTTAAGGTAAGTTTGGGAAAATTCGAGAGCAGAACGAACACGAGACAGCAGGTCGAGTGTTTGTACCTGCTTGACAATTCTCCCAAACTTACCATTGAAGGTTTGCATGAGCCTGTGCAAACATGGAAAATCTGTTTCATTTCTTTTATAAAATAATTATTTTGATAAAAAAAAGCACTAATGGTGCTTGTCTTATGGTGTAACGTCATTTCCATGTTTGCACATGCTAATGAAAAACATTGCTATCAGCCAAACAGAATGCACATGCTATCTAAATTATTTTATAATTACTGTTGTGGTTAATAATGTTACCTTGTTACAATGCTTGCCAACTCCCATAAGGAAGTTATCGGGCTTGATATCCCGATGAATGAAATTCTTGTTGTGTACAAATTCAATTCGACCAATCATCTGCAAAGAATGAAATATATTTTAATATTAAGATTTCAATTCAGTGCTCTCATCACATGGCGGCCATGTTGGCTAGAAACAATAGATTTCCCATGTGTAGCTTTGCACTGAGCAGTTTCAGTTTAGATGGGAGAAAACAGTATTCTCAACATGAACACTGGATGATAAGAGCAACTGGCTTTTGAAATACATGTATGATATGGGAGTGCATATATAATTATATGTACTAGTAAATTGCTAGAGTATATTGGCAAAGGATTTGGATTATAAAATTATTGTAGTTCACAGGATCATTAAAGTATTATTTGTGTGTGTTGTTCAGCCCTAAAAAGCCTACCAAATTCACTCACGGATAAGCCACACCTTTTTACCCGAAATCTTCATTTAAAATCGGGGGTGCGGCTTATCTGCAATAACATCTACCGAACATAAGGAAATTTCCATAAATTAACATTTGTTGGCTTCGTTGACATGTAAAATTCGATCTAAAAGGTGACCTGAATGAACAGATCCTGGTAAACAAACACTATGGAAAGATAAATCATATATCTAAGTATGTAGACATGAAGTTTATACTATTTCAGAGCTGAAATTACAGGTACAACTTTGGAGTTTTCTCCAGTTTGAAAGTCCGATCACAGGCTAACCATCCTCCCATTTTGTATATTTGTCACTGATGTTTTAATAATCCATCATTTCTTAGCAAATTGTGAAATAAAATACCTTTTGACTTGATTCTGCTGTATATGTGTTGATTTAGCGTGCGCTCATAATACAGCTCGGGTTTCCTGTGGCTCAGGATTGTTTACATATAGCTCGGGCTTCCTGTGGCTCATCTCGCCAACTACATAAAAATACACAAGGCAGGTAACTAAATTCATCGCCGACAAGCGAGACACGCGAGAATTTTGCCGAAAAACCGTTATAAATCCTAATGATGGCTCATATATGTCCCGATCATAGGGAGAAAATAAAATCGCCGAAAATCTGGACCAATTTGATGGTTTCTGGAAGCTTTTGCGAGTGTGTACCACTCGATATCGCCATGAATTACCACCAAAAACATAGCTCATTTATTGTTCTTCAATATTTTGAATGTTAGGGAGGTAACAGGAACCTGGAAGTTTTCGTTTTTCGGCAAAATTCTTGCACGTCTCGCTTGTCGGCGATGAATTTAGTTGCCTGCCTTGTGTATTTTTATGTAGTTGGCGAGATGAGCCACAGGAAGCCCGAGCTATATGTAAACAATCCTGAGCCACAGGAAACCCGAGCTGTATTATGAGCGCACGCTAAATCAACACATATACAGCAGAATCAAGCCAAAAGGTATTTCACAATTTGCTAAGAAATGATGGATTATTAAAACATCAGTGAAAATACACAAAATGGGAGGATGGTTAGCCTGTGGGCCGATGAAGGTTTATACAATGTACCTGTATGTTTGATATTCTCCCAAAAAACATTTTTTCCCTGAATCAAGCTTCTAAACTTGGGGTGCGGCTTATCTGCAAGTGCGGCTTATCCGTGAGTGAATACGGTAAATAAATTTATTAACTAGCTCTAAAGACCCTAAATCAGTGAACACGATGGTTAGGGTGTTATTAAATGTAGGAGTAGGGTTTGGATTAGCAGTGATCTAGTCCTGAACATGTAGCACTAAAAACCCTAAATCAGTGAGCACCCATTGACAGTTAGGTTTTTTTAAATATAGGGTAGGGTCTGGATTAGCCCACATGACCATTGAAGAAGTATTATTTGTGTGTGTTGTTCAGTGATCTAGCCCTAAAATGCCTAATTTAGTGACTTAGCTCTAAAAACCCTAAATCACTGAGCATCCGTTGACGGTTAGGGTGTTTTTAAATGTAGGGGTAGGGTTTGGATTAGTTCACAGGACCATTGAAGAAGCATTATTTGTGTTGTTCAGTGATCTAGCCCTAAAATGCCTGATTTAGTGACAAGCTCTAAAAACCCTAAATTAGTGAGCACTTGGGTTTCCCAAGGTTAATGTTTTAAATGTTGGGTTTATATAGGGCTTGGATTGTGTTAGGAATGAGTTTGCTTGGAGTGGAGTGTTAACTGGCTTTAATAAATCTGCTTGTTATTAGCCCTTGTGAACTCCGCATGGAAACAGCAAAGTGAAATAGAAATGTTGTATTTTTTTGCGTTATTTCTGTGTAGTTCTCGATCATTTATCCTTTTTGCATCTTTTTACTTCCTCTGTGGGCGATTATTTGATCATTGAGAGAACAAGAGAATAGTTACAGCATTTCTTTGAGTTGGGGTGGTGCAGAGTGCCATATTATCACACTCTTGCTCTGATGGTTTTTCTCCAGCTTCCTTCCATCCACAAAAGCTAACACGCTAAATTCCAATTTGATCTGTGGATTAGCCGGGTCCTGACTTTGATCAGCCGCTATGGTTGTTTCAGATCCCATTAAAAGTTTTTTGAGCCACTTCTTTGTTGTCAGGATTTACTAAGTTAGCAGTTTGTTGTTTGCGTACTTGCATTTTCTTCTTTTCAGTGTTTTATTCCATTTGGAAAGCTGAGTCTAACGAGTATGAGGGGTTACTTCAGATCCTTTTATTTTATAAAATAAGCTCTTTTGTAGAAGTCTTCTTCCAGATACAATGCTAGAGGTGATTTGCTTTTCTTTTGCTTTGCTTTTAGCTGAGACTCAGCTGTGATACCCTGGGTGCCAGAGGTTCCCTCTCTCTAAGACAAAGTTTAGGTGCGAAGGAGCGAATCAATGCCGATGGTGGTGCTTCACACATTTCACATTAGAGAGGGCAGTAGAACCTCTGGCATCCAGGGTACAGCTATGATTGCTCTGTAAAAGTCGGTTCGGTTGACAGAGTTTGTTTCGAAGTACGAGTGGAGCCATAAAGTACATCTGATCATCTATAAACAAAATATTTTTTTGGCTTTAGCTTTCTTACTTCCCCCGAGTTGCTACAGTTTTCATAAAAGAATGCTGAGTCAACACAAACTTCGTCTGAATACAGTTTTTGTCTGTGTTGTCGTCCATGTAATTTTATTTCCAAGTCCGATTTTGTTAGCAGTGCGCATGTGCGAAAAAATTTAAGACTGGAAACAAATTAGCAAAAGGAGAGGGACTGGGTTCGACAATTAGTCACTTATGACTGCCTCATCCCCAGGTGTATTTAATTGAGCAATATTGGGAGGTGCGAAGCGCCTGGGTACCTTGATCGAGTGCAGAGCTCGAGATAGAGGGCGCTTCGCGCCTGGGTCGAGTGCGGAGCGTGAGGAGTTGTGGGAAGGAAGGAACGCCTGGCAGATCTTATTTGGTTTCTTGGCAGAAACTTCGGTTTCTTGTCAAAAGATGAAAAAAACTCTCTCAGATGCATCCAGCCTAGTCCTAAACGCACCCAGATGGTTTAATAGACATGTTCGAGTGAATGTGTGAAGCAAAAATCAAAAGTTGAAGTGATCCAACACAATGACCATATACCATAGATGGAGTCCATAGATTTAGAAGTACTTGAAGAAGTTCATCAAGCTGTCTGGAAAGTGGGTAGCAATGTTGTCAATATTTTTTTTTGTAATCCTTGTAGCTAGCCATTTTCATTGATTTTTTATCCATCAACAGAAATTCCTCGGCGTTCTTCTCATCCATCGCTGACCTTGGAGTTTGAAAGCTCAGATGTAACTGATACAACGACCACGAGTGGAAAAGCATGATATTACAACTGGATCAAAGGCACCAATTTTGCCCAGCACCAAACGAATTGAAACCAGTATATATCATGCTGATTAGTGGTTTATATTTTCCTTAGGGCTAAATAAAACAACAGGTCTTTCAGCAGCCTAGTTCCTAGGCCTTCTGGCTGGTATTTTGTCTGAGTGGTTAATGGGATCCCTGTGGTTTGTAATGGCTTGTGACGTAACTGCTCTCTGTTACCAGAAGGCCTAGCAGAATTTGATCCAACATGTCAGCCACGGATTCGGAATACATTTGCTTGTGAAGAGCTTCAGCAAATATCAAAGCATAGGTTTGATTCTTTAAGACAGACTGTTTTCCTTTGATTTCAAAAGCACTTTGCCTGATTTGGCATGGAGTAAAAACGGGGACACATTTATTGCGGAAGGTGAATATCACGTTGAGTTTCACGGCTCAACAACTTCTATCCATTTGACAAAGCACAATGCAACGAGTTCATTCCACTGGTAAAAACTGAAGATGGCTCTTGCTGCTGTCGGTCTCTCTTCTATGCTAACATCGGGCAGCGAATCCAAACCTGTAAGATGAACGGCTTGGAAGCAAAGTGCCAGGTATTTTGTCGAATAAAGGTGAATAAAGTATACTTAACGAGTGAGTTTAAAAAATACACGATATTCGATAACTTAAAATTTTAATACTCCGACTGCCATTTGAAATTACACAAACGTCGAACATTTTAGAATAAGAAAACTCAATGTGATTTTCCTATCACCTGATGCATACAGGAAGATAGGGGGATGGGAATGGGGAAGTGTAGAAAGTAGAGGGGAGGGGTGGGTTGACAAAAACAAATTTGTAGGGGAGGGGTGGGTGTTTTTTTTCTTCTCTTTTTAACCCCCCCCCCAAAAAAAATCCCTTTTTAGAATCTTGAAAAAATTACCAGTTGACCTGTTAATGTTGACCTGGTTAAAAAATTTTAAACCAAAAAAAATAATAAACCACAACATGTACATACATGTCCACATACACTTCAGTCATCTCTCTTGTTCAGGAAATTACTGAAACAATGTACATGTATGTACCATTAGGAACGGGCAGTTGGTACTATACTTAGGAAGAATGGTTTAGTTTTGTCACACCACAGCAGCATTTCCTAGATGTACTGTACAGTTTTAAGAAATGTTCATTATTTTTGTAAACTGCCTTCAAAAGTTGTTGTTGATTTATCCTTAAATTCCCACAATAAGTCATAACAACTGGCTTTATTTCTAAAGATGTGTATAACTTAGAATGAGATATAATCATGAAATATTTGTTGTTATTCCCTATAAAACCAGTAAATATGAATGACATGACACACACATATACAGGGCTGTCATTAGAAGCTGGCTACCGATGGTTATCAGCAGCAACTATGATAATGATCGTTGGCTACTTAATGTTAAACTTAAAGACAGAGTTGTAGTTTATGGCACACAAAAAGGTTATTTTTCATAGCTGTCTAACAACTGCATATAAGTAAACTACAATTCGCATCAATTGATATCCTTGACACATATACCGTAAAGACCCGTAGGGGGATAAGCCGCACCTTTTTACCCAAAATTTTCGTTCAAAATCGGGGGTGCGGCTTATCTACGGGAACACCTAGAAAGGAGACCCAACATTAACATATATTTACATATCATGAACCTGTATGAAGCTTTTATTATGCGATGGTGAGTACATTACAATTAGGTTCAAATCGCATCCGATCGTGTAATATAGCAATTTAAGCATAATCATTGAAAAAAACACGCAATTTGAAAGAGTTAAAGCAAAAACTCTTCTAAGACCTACCTTAGACCTAATATATTAGAGTTTCGTGAATATTTAAACGTGATTAAGCTTATTTACCTTCCAAAACATACTGATTCGCACCGCTTGTCAAAGCATGCATCTAAACAACCAGGCATTCTTCACAATTTTACACGTGGGAGATTGGCACTAGTTAATGAAAATCCAAGATGGCGGCCCTCAGACCTACTCGTGCAAGTATAGTTTCGCCAGAAAACCTTTCTTGCTCTGGCGATCAAAGGAAAGCGGTTCCTTGGAATTGTTGTTAGTTAATGGGATAATAAAAGCGGAAGAATTCTGGAGTGATTTAAAGACTGTAGCTCAAAATATACACAAGAAATAACAAGGCAAGTTGAACCATATTCGATCGAATTAAAGTTGCGATTATGTATTTAAGACAATCTGATGAAGTCCTGCTTCAAGTACGAGCATTTATGAACTCCAACAAAAGATTATTCTTTTTTTTTAAAGAAGTTTGGCATCAAGTACAAGCATTTATGAACTTGGACAAAAGATTTTCTAATAATTTTTTGTATTTTTCAAAAAAAGTTTTTTCCCTAAATTCAAGCTTCAAAACTTGGGGTGCGGCTTATCTACGGGTCTTTACGGTATCTACATTGTGTATATATGCTTGCTTACCTGATCTGCTAACATGAGAACTGTCTTCATGGAAAGATGTCTTGAACAAAAGTTAAATAAATCTTCCAGACTGGGTCCCAGCAGATCCATAACTAGTACATTGTAATCCTTTTCTTGACCATACCATCTAATAAAAAAGAACCAGAAACTGTCAAAACCTGCTTTCAAAAATCTCACTATTTTCTCCTAAAAGCCAAAAAATACATGTCCTGTAGTAATGAGAAAGTTCACATTTACAAAGTCTTCCATCTTCAATACTTTTCATGCTGTACCTTATCTTTGGAATTCCAATGCCCCCTTGAAGAATTTTGTATAACTTGGATTCATACAATAACTGAGGGTGTCTTGCCTTCTGTGATTCTAGTTTAACTGCTGTTTCCTAGAGGTGGATTAGAGGAAGCAGTCCGTTAGTATAGGTTATCACACAGTTTCTCATTCAATTTGGGATTAATTCGCATGACTGTTTTTCAAAGAGCATCAATTTGAAAAACACACAAGTGTGAATTAACTCCAAATTGATTGAGAAACTATATAATTACTTGTTAAATACCCAGCTAAATCAAAATGGAACAATGACCTTATGATAATATTCTAAGTTGGAAGTTCAGTGCCCAAGGCTGCAACAGTGCTTGAGAGCTCGGCTGCCAGACCTTGGCAACCGAACAGCCCAGCGCACTGGGTCGCACAAAAGTGGACAAAGGGAGGGAGGGAGGGAGGGAAAACCGCGAGCGATCACAGCGACGTGAAACTGACAAGTGGGAAACCGAGCCACGATCAAGACAACAACACAAAGCGCAAGTCCCGGATGCGAGCCCCAGGGCCGCGCGAGCAAACACAGGGCCCCCAGTAGTCGCTGGTTCTTTAACCATGCCTAAATTACATTTAGTCTCGATTAATCACATACAAGAAAAAAATAACAAATCAGCTTTACTTTTGCTTAGATTACTCAACCATGCATTCATATAAAAGCAACACATTTCTCAGTCTTTAGTGCACTCATTGTCTGAAAATGGCATCATTGGTGTTGGTGTCAGCAATGTGTACAAACTACATGTAAAACTTAAAACTTTTCACTCAAATCATAGGCAATTTTCTGCAGTTCTCCTCCTTTTTCTTAGGCTTTCATGATCAAAATAATATGTATCAGAAATATGGGTTATTCAATGCTTGAGTGATTTATCTTTGATTTTGAGATACTTTGTGAAGAGTTTCATTTGCACTGAATTATATAAATTATTTTGATTCTGTACTGGTGTTACAGTAGAACAGCACTACTCTTAGCCAATGGAAATCTACAAAATTAATGCTTTCATGTATATGATTACTTAAGCCTGGTTTGAATCACTAGCAACATAAGCACAAGCAACATATGCAAATGTGGTACTGAAGCCTGTCATTAGCAGTATTTGTTCTACACACAGGTGATTTTTACCACCAGACATCCATTAAAAACGATGTTAAATCTTAATTTCCCTCATGGATTCTTTCAGTAGATCAAAATTACTAAAGGAAATTACAAAATTACAAAAGTTCCACATCATTGGTGTCCCAAAGTTTTTAAAAAGAACAACATGCCATATAGTCACAAAGGACTGGGACTAATTTACAAGACATACAAAAGAAATTGAATAGCTAGCCTGTGAACAGGCTAATGGGAATAGGGAGAGGGATGGTACAAATGTGAATTACACTCATACAGTCATCTATCATTAGGTTCGGTTCAGATGCTGCTCCATGTCCAATCATGCCAAATACAATTGAAACAAATGATAATAATTGGGTAGTACAGCAGCAGCATCTGAAACAAGCCTAAGATATCAATTGAAGAAATCTAATTGACATGTGAAAAGATTTCATTGTAGAATGGACCAATAGGATTCAAATTTGTATTGCATCCATGCAGGCTCTCCTTCCCCCTTCTCACCCTCCCATGAGCCTATTTGCAGGCTATCAAATAGCCATTACTGCTTATGTTGCCAGTGAAAACCAAGCTTGACTATCAAAGGCAAAGGCCATATGTACATTTATAAGGAGAATGTACTGTAACTCTTTGGAAAGTAGTTCTTATTTTTTTCAGCTCTTAACTTCACTATTATTATCTAGCATAGCCTATCAGAATGTTCAGAGTGGAATTCAGTGTTTGCAATGTGCTTCAATAATCTCTTCATACATGTAGCTAGTATAAACCTTATGCAATGACCAGCCTTGAAAGGGATGGCTTTAGCCTATTCTTACACCATATAAAAACATTGTATTCCTTGCTCCATGTATGTAATTGATAAAATAACACTGTTATAACAAGCATTCTGATTGACTGAAAATAATTTTCTAGAACTCTATGGAAACATATAGCTGTGCATGCTTTTGAACTAGTTGGCACAATTTACATTTTGATTATCAAATTGAATGAGTATTTTCCTGTTTTGTACTCAGTGTTTTGAATTATTTTATAAAGGAAATAGAAAACATTTGTTCTGTGTTTCGATAGCGTTACAAATGAATGTACATGCATAGAAACACTTGTAGAAGTTTTAGAGATCGAATCAGACTTGTGTTCCCACATCCACTGCTCATTCTCCCAAACTTACACGGAAACTCTGGTCAACCAATATCAGGATATACATGTATTCCTTATCTCCAATTAGTAGGCCTTTGAAAAATACCTCAACAATATTTTGGAGTTATAATAAATACATTCATTTTGATAAATCCAGAATGAAAGAAAACCGACATTGGGCAGTTCCATACGAGAGAAGGGATTATGGTAAATTTGAAAATGGAGTTATAAGGGCAACTTAAAGGTTTCATGAAGTCTGGATACCTCAGGGCTATAAAATATAGCATTATTAGCTGAATTGTTTCGTTGGCTTCACCAGGGGGAACCCAAAGTACATGTAATATTAAATAATAATCAAAAATTACACCAAATTGGATAAATATTAATTATTTGGATGGTTATAAAAAAATATTATTACCAATGTTAAATAAAACTTAAAAAATGTTCTGGACTCATAATATTATCAAAGAGGGTTTACGAACGCTTGTTACAGCTGTTTTACTGCTGGACATCCTAAAACGTTCATATTATACACCACCCTTGTTAGGCTATTTTGCACGTGTAACGTCCGTGACAAATGATGTAACGTCCGTGACACTGGTTTTCCTACCCTCGGCCAAAAGTAAAGAAGGTGATGATGATATTTTGGCACTGAAGAAATAACTGTCCATTACCTGCATACTTCAAATTATAAAACTAGCCTGGTGTACCATCTCATCTCACAGCAAGTTAACTTTGAAGATTTCTGCTTGGAATATTGGTTGTTTTCCATTTAACGTCCGTGACAGTGCTTTTTCTTGCATTTTAATAATGTATGAAATGTCCAAATTCTTACTCATGTTATTTTAAGTATTACTGTATTCTGGTAAAGAGTTATGATATTGAAAATTTGGCAAACTGTCATTTGGTATTTATCTAGAGAAATAAATAGGTTCAAAATCTTGTCTGAGATGTAACGTCCGTGACGTGGAACTGCCCCATTACAGAGATTTCACAAGACCGGCATATACTGGTTTTTACTGTAAAAATTTGAACTGTTAAAGTACCCAAAAAACTGGGGCTGTTGTTTTTTCAGGTGGTTCTGTACCAAAAAACATATTTTACTCATACACAGTATTGGCTGATAGAAGAGGCTGACAATCTCTGTACTAAAAACATTTTGTACTAGTACATGTACATACAATGTAGTACTGGCTGATAGAAGAGGCTGACAGAATCTCTGTTCCAGTGGAATGTTTTTAAATAAATAACTAAATATACAAATGTATCTCAAATTAATATTTTCAGCCAGGATATTACAATGTATATGGTAGTGTGAAGATATGCAGTTTATCCTCAAGAGTCAACACTTCTTATCTTCAAATCACAGTATAATTTTCTTTTTATTCTGAGGACAATAATTAAATTTAGTATAAAAACTCAGACTTCTCTACTTGCTGTTAGTACAAACTTCTTAGTGATCTTTCGACTCTCTTCTGGGGGAATTTCTTTGGTTTCTCTTGTCTCTTTATTGCAGTCTAGAAAATCCCTAGAAAGTTTCAGATCATCCCCCCCCCGAATTGTCATTTCCTTGCTGCTCATTTAAGCTGTTTACATCTTCCTTACTGATTTTCACAAACCTGCTGCCATCTTTGTACGGTAGTTCAAAAGGTGGCAAATGTGATGTTATACATTCAGGAGATGAGTGACATATCATTTACATACTTTACTCGCAAGAGTGAAATATGGATTCTACGAATGGTTTAGATCTCAATCATATTTACCTATTTTGTTTACTATATCTTACATTAGTAATTTAGCTTACCCTTTAGAGTTTCAGAGTTTTTCAGCTCAAGTATTTTCTTTCTATTTTTGTAGCTGTCACAATAATCAATTTTCCACTGCAAGTTATTGATTAACATCAACTTTACAGAAACCACTTTCCAGTTAAACCATCCCTTGTTAAATATATTATTATTACTAGTAGCATTACAAAGTAATTATTAAAATCTTACACAAATCAAATGTACATGTACTTTGGTCCTGTAGTTGTTAATTTCAATGATAACAAATTAACTTGAAAATACAAATCCAAGTTACTTCGTCTTTCAGCCATATTGTCTGATTTCCTGTGATGCCGAACTCACCTCTCCATTTGTAATATTGACGGCTAGATAGATATCTCCAAAAGATCCGCTTCCAATCTTTCGTACCAGTTTATACTTTCCTCCGACGATGAACTCGGATTTAGCACTACTTGGATTCGACATTTTGGCGGGATCTACTAGAAAAGATTATAAATATAATTGTTAGGAAGTCTAAGCGAGTCTGGCATTTTGGTGTTTATTAGGAACCTTCTTGGAGTCTGCATTTCCTGAACGAACACGGGGATATTGGTAATAAAGGCCATTCATCCATCTGGTATTGGGAATGATTGTTTACTTGTTGTTTATAACCACGACAAAAATAGAAGCCGTTTTAAAGAAGACAGAAACTAGAAATATAGGACCTTTTATGTCTTATTTAAAGCGAAGAAAACCTGACAAAAAAATTGCTGGTTTTCAAAATGCGGTGAAGGTTGACACTGCTCTAGATGTTTTTGGGGGCGAACTCCATATTTTGACACCACAATGTCACAGGTATTTCTCGTCATGCATAATTTAGACGGTCCCCGAGAACAGAAAACATTCAGTTGGTATCGCTCGTCTGGTGACACGGAGTGTATTCACGATTCAAAGAACTCCTTTCGATTACGGAAAACGGCAACAGAAGTTGCCTAAAAGCCCGGTACAAAAGCACAGTGTTGTGGAATCGAGTGAACTCAACACAAAAGAACCTCTCTTGTTCGACAGAACGCATTCGAACGCCCAATTTTAACCATAAAAAATGCCACATTATTGATTAAATTTCTCGTATATGATCACGAAATACCTTTCTAAGATGTTCCTTGTATCTAAAGTCCTGGTTCTTAGCCCTTCGTTTCGCTTAAGAGTGCTAAAAGATCGACTTTACATGATCGATCCCTTGCCTCATTTCATGGACTCCATATTTATCTTCCTGATGTTAAAGAATATTATGGGATTCACAGTCGCCCGTGGCAACGATACGAAGTAATCGATAATCGATTGATCTTGAACAATAATGATTTTGCAGCTGATAGCCTGTTCACAGGGGAAAATGATAAAAATAAAACGTGGCTTCACGTTGTCTACCCCAGTTCTCGTCTTCTCTTTTGTTTTTTTTCAGATTTTTTAGTTTTTTTTAGTATCCAGGGCCTGTGAACAGGCTAGTAACGGGGCTGAAGCTGTTCGATGCTAACGTCTTATACAAAAAAACTGAACGAAGAGAGGGAATAGCCGGCGGAAATCGAGGAGTGGCGTGAGTACTCTCCGAGGGTTTTAAATTTCTCCGAGGGTTTTTCTCCGGGTTCTCCGGTTTTCCTCCCTCCCAAAAACCAACACGCTAAATTCCATGAATTCGATCTATGACTATGGATTAGCCGGGACCTGGCTTTGATCAGCCCCCATGGTTGTTTCAGGTCTCGTTAGAAATTCAAAGTACTCTCTAACCACTTCTATTTTTTCTGCTCTGTATTTCTAGCCCACATGGTTATTTTGGGTAGCCAGTACCCTAATAAATTCTTATAATTCTTGTTATTAATTATATATATTGTAAATTAGGGTACAAATAAAGAGAGCTTGGTGTTGTTCTTGTTGGGGAAGGGGAGAGGGGGGGGGCGTTGAAGTACGTAACGGTACGATCACTGCCACATTTCATAAATGCTCAAGATAAACAAACCAACAACAAAGACACTACACACGACGTCACTGTAAAACATAGAAAATTGATTTGGAATGGCGATGCAAAGGACAAAATACCTGAAATACTCAATTCCGAGGAATATCAAACAAAGTTCTTAGAAATCTTTATACATGAATACAATATGTGAACAAGGACCCAAGTTGTCGGACGGTATAAAACGCAGGTGTGCAGGTGTGCAGGTGTGCAGGTGTGCAGGTGTGCAGGTGAAAAGTTTCCAGGAATTTATATCAAGTTAGTTGTACACTTGTACACAACCTACTGGAGTCAGTAAACAAACAACACCAGTCTATCAAATGCCATGACGTCATCAGTCACGTGACTCGTGGGAAAATCGAGCATATCTCTTTAACAAAGCGGAATATCTGAACCAAACTTGTACACAGCAACCTACTAGAGTAAACAAACAACACCAGTCTATCATATGCCATGACGTCATCAGTCACGTGACCCGTGCAAAATTCGCTCATATCTCCTTAACAACACGGAATATCTGAACCAAATTTGTACACAGCAACCTACTAGAGTTAACAAACAACACCAGTCTATCATAGCCGTGACGTCATCAGTCACGTGACCCGTGGGAAAATCGAGCATTTATCCTTAACAACACGGAATATCTGAACCAAACTTGTACACAGCAACCTACTAGAGTAAACAAACAACACCAGTCTATCATATGCCATGACGTCATCAGTCACGTGACCCGTGGGAAAATCGAGCATATCTCCTTAACAGACCGGTATCATTCAACCAAATTCGTAGACAGAAAGAAGGCCGAATGAAAGTAAAGTAAATCAGACTTGAGCCTGATTAATATTTGGCCAAAGCACCAAAAGGACAAGGCTGTTATCAACTTTATTTCATCAAAAGTTATATCAAATTCAGGAAGGGTCATTCCTTGCCTTATAATTTGATTTAAAACCTTTAAATAAAACACCCCTTTCACTAAAATTATTGACAGAATCAAACGGCAAACAAAACATAATTCGTTTATTTTCTGTCATGAATGATTTTTAAACAAATTTGTGCGCTAAAATCAGTAAAGGTTGGTACACACCAGGCGTCACGATGCAGCGCCAATTCCCTTCGTGTGCTCTGTTCGGGATAACTGACCAGTATGAATTCATGCGCCAGACGCGGGTGCCGAATTCTGACGCGGCATCAAGATTTTTAGACAGTGCACACGATCGAGGAAAATTGGCGCGGCGCTGCGTTGTGACCGTGCGTTGAGACGCCTAGTGTGCACCGACCTTACAATTACGCTATTCCTTTATGTAAAACAACTGAACTGTAACGGGACTGTAACGATATATAGAAGCTTATGAACGTGTACATTTTGTTACTTTGATAGCTAGAGTGATTTTATTTAACCTGTGACTAAGAGAGTAATACACTCTACACTCTATTACTTTGGCCAGAGATCCTGAAAGCCCAATTAGCGCTAATCCTGGATTGAATGTTAACTGATAATGTTGGTTGACTTGATAACTTATCCTGAATTAGCGCATTTTGGGAACTAGGCCCTGTTCTCTACATCTTTTGTTATCTTTTGTTTGTTTGGGTCGAACAGATACTGACTTTTAGACTGTGTTGAAATCTCTCTACTTTATAAAATATATCCGTAGTTATAATTTTTGATTCTCGAGTTAGTTGTAACAAGGGCACCCAACGAGTACTTTTTGAAATTTGTTTGAAACCAGTTGTCTGCAGCTTATCTAGCCATTTTAAGGCGCCTACTGTCTTTTGACGTATTCTAGAAAGCTATTAGCTGTTCGGATTTTCTAGGTGGAAATCGCGTCAACCGAAAATACTATGGCAAAATATTCCCGGCCTACGAATTTGTTAGTAGTCTAGAACATAACAAGAATTTTCTAGCCCAAGTAACTTCATGTTGCAAAGTTTTGTGGAGGTACGAATTTTTTAGGGATTCTTTTTCCTTTAGGCAATTCTTAGGGAATGAAAATATGTTGTTCTGACTCTATTGATCAGACGAATTGGGACATACGAATATTTTAGGGGAAACCTTTTAGTCTCCCCTTTCTTCTCAGTATAATTTTCTAGGGATTGAAAACAAATTTTCTAGCCAGTATTTCAGAAAACAATTTTCTAGGGACAATTTTTTTCAAATCCGAAAGTTTTAGGCTAACTTACTCTCCCGAACAGCTTTTTAACCGAAAACTTCGTTGGGTGCCCTTGTTGTAACTCTGAGCCTCTCAAAATGTTATCTAATTTGCACACTACAATACATTTATGACTGAAGTTCTTTTGACTCCGCCGGGGTAATGCTTCTCCGGTATGTAATTTAAAACCGAGCCTTGTACTAAGGACAATTTAAAAGAGTGTTTCCTGAAAGAGATGCCACTAAGCATACAGCCTCTTCAAGAAAGATCCAAAAAGTTTTCTCGATTTGAAAAAAAAAAAAAAATATTAAAATTTACGTACAATACTAAGGCGGGAACTTTAGCGACCATTGTTCAGTGTTGAACATACATTTGGTTACACGTAAGTCTTGAAATGGCCCATACCACTCAGGTTTGTTTTATAGCGTAGTATTTTATATCGCTGCTCAAATAACGTAACACCCTCGCATACCCAGGAGGAGTGGCTGATTCGCAAAATATGTGATCGAGGGGAGGGGGGTGGGGTATCCGAAGATGCTCAAATAAACTAACAATATACCGGTCAACTCAGACCTCAGTCCTGGGTTTTGATCACGATTCAGTTTTAATTTGGCACGTATATGAATCAATCGTTGCAAAGCTACGGACATCTGGATTTCATGAAAATATTTTCCTCGCAAGTTATAGCAACTTACTAACCATGTTGCGACACATGCGCATAGTGTCACACACTGTAACCTGTGTGAAAATGGCGGCGACATAGACACGCGTGATAGTGTACTTACCGTAAACTTATCAAGCGGAATTTCGAATAGCAAGAAGGGTTTTCAAATTGTAATGCCGACATTCCGTTTCATAATGCTTTTCGCTTACCTCTGCTTTATTAATCTGCTTTGTACTAGGTTCATAATGTTAATAATCAAACAGCTATCACACAATCTATGTCGTATGTTATCTTGCTTCACTAAGACAGTGACAGGGCATGCTCGATTTTCCCACGGGTCACGTGACTGATGACGTCATGGCATATGATAGACTGGTGTTGTTTGTTTACTCTAGTAGGTTGCTGTGTACAAGTTTGGTTCAGATATTCCGTGTTGTTAAGGGGAGATATGCTCGATTTTCCCACGGGTCACGTGACTGATGACGTCATGGCATATGATAGACTGGTGTTGTTTGTTTACTCTAGTAGGTTGCTGTGTACAAGTTTGGTTCAGATATTCCGTGTTGTTAAGGGGAGATATGCTCGATTTTCCCACGGGTCACGTGACTGATGACATCATGGCATTTGATAGACTGGTGTTGTTTGTTTACTGACTCCAGTAGGTTGTGTACAAGTGTACAACTAACTTGATATAAATTCCTGGAAACTTTTCACCTGCACACCTGCACACCTGCACACCTGCACACCTGCACACCTGCACACCTGCACACCTGCACACCTGCACACCTGCACACCTGCACACCTGCACACCTGCGTTTTATACCGTCCGAAGTGCTGTGACTCGAATTTTTTCGAAAAGCCTTACTTGAAAGGACTACGATACTAGTTTAACAAACAATAAATCTGACACAAAGGAATTCACTATGATCAAGAATGGTTCGATCATGAATACAAAACAGAGAAAGATAATTTGGTCAGGATTCAGTTTTTTCTAGGCAGTTAGGAACAGGCGAACAATTTATTTCACTGAGGGCCTATTTGTTTTTACTTAGAGAAGGGGCAATCAGTTTTTTTTTTCCAAAAGGGGGCAATCAGGGTTTTGGAGCTCGGATTTTGGGTCAAACAGGGTCAGGGTTTGAGCCTCTTGGCCTCACATACATACCCATTTTTCATGTAAGTACCCCCCTCCCTCCGGGGTATAACCTCAGGAAACAAAGGCTTTTTTCGGTCCCAAGCACAAAAACCAAATGGTTCTCTAAATCGTTTATTA
Source organism: Actinernus sp. WN-2022 (assembly GCA_030867875.1). Classification (NCBI taxonomy): domain Eukaryota; kingdom Metazoa; phylum Cnidaria; class Anthozoa; order Actiniaria; family Actinernidae; genus Actinernus; species Actinernus sp. WN-2022. Next base: position 30,891,117 of record JAOWCC010000577.1, read on the forward strand.
TTTCCAGTTGTAATGCCTACAACGTGTTATAAGGCTAAGGAATTTTTATAATAATTCTAGCTATAGTAGTTCTCTTAAGCGTAGTCCACACGAGCAAGTTTTCCTTGACAAGTTTTATTTGCTCGTGTAGACGACGAAAAATGACAATTTTTTCCTTGACAAGCGGTCTCCTTGTTGAAAAACTGGCGTGCCAGTACTTGTCAAGGAAAACCTGCTCGTGTGGACTACGCTTTAGTAGTACTTAGTTTTTATAGTAGTGATTATATTATTATTATCATTTAGAGTTGTACACAATTTGTAACAGTTACGCAATTCAGTTTTCTTACTGCAAAGTGACTCAAATAAATCAGTCTATCACTCTCTCTCTATGTACATCTTAGATCTTAGATTTTTACTTCCTTGGATAGTATACACTAATACCGGAAGGTGCATAAAATAATAAGAAAGCTTAAAGCTAGTTACAATACAATGGTGAAGTACAAAGTCAATAAAATAGTGCAAGTGCGGACAATAATAGTTAAATACAGGTATAATAAATAGTCATGTAAATGTAGCTATTTTAAATAAATAAATATATAAACAAATTATAAATGCCTCAGATATGGAGGAGGCTTCATGGACTTGATTGCAGGGCCAATGATGCTAGAAAATAATGCCAATGACGGTGTGTTAGCTACGTGAACAGGTAATTTATTCCAAACACGAATTGTTCGGACGTAAAAAGAGTAGCTAAAGGCCAAGACATTACACGAAGGTTGGCAGTAGTACAGATTATTGTGTCTGGGGTTAGGGACAATATTGTGAGGGAAGTCTATGTCCACCAGACCATTACGAATTTTATAAAACATAGTGGCCTGCTGGGCAAGTCTTCGATTCTCAAGAGTGTCCCAGCCCAGAGAACTAACGAGGTCGGAGGTGCTAGTATACATATCGATCATAGTTATTGCAGACGAACCTTGCTGCAGTCTTTTGAGTTTGTTCTAACTTAGATATATTAGAATCAGTATGAGGGTTCCAGGCCTCTGATGCGTATTCAAGCCTGGGTCTAACAAGCTCGTTTTTTAACAGATAAAGAACAAGGTTTCAATGTCCTACGTACAATTCCTAACGTTTTGTTGGCTTTAGATGTAATATTAGAACAATGAGTGTTCCATCGAAGATCGTGTGACTGTGTGACCCCTAGGTAGTCATGCGAGGACTTCTGAGATAGAGCTTTGCCATTCATATGGTAAGTAAACTTACTTGGCTCGCGTTTGTTAGTTATAGGCAGTAAGTGACACTTCACATCATTGAATTCCATTGACCATGATGCGCACCACTTCGTTAGAGTGTCCTGGACTCGGGGTCTTGTGATCCAGATCGGACTCAATCTGTCAGTAGACAACAGTGTCGTCTGCAAACAATCTGTATTATAACCTTATATACCCTTTTATATCCTATGCAATACTGGCCTGGGGCAGCGCTTACAAAACTCATATTCAAAAAGAACAAATAAAAAAAACAAAGTTGTACGTAAGATTAATATTTTTTGCAATATCTTTAATGAACTGAAAATACTGAAAGTACCCTCCCCTTGCTAAATCTATTAGACATTTTAACAGTAAATAATGTTTATTGCCTACATGCCCTGAAATTCGCCTACCAGTGGCATAAAGGACTGTTGCCAAATATATTCAATTATTGCTTTCAATATGCAAGTAATGTACATAATTACAATACCAGATATGCAGCTAAGCGAAACCTATATAAGTCACGTGTGAAAACAAATACTGGTAAACAAATGATTTCTTTCTTAGCAATTGACCTTTGGAAATAACTCCCTGATCAGCTTAAGGACTTAAAATAATTTTCTTTCTCCAAAAAGTTAAAACATTATTTACTATCACAACAATACTTAAAATAACTAGTTTGCTTATATGTTTCTTGTTATAAACTCTCCTTCATTTTCTAAAATTAATCAGTTAATTTCAGTCTTAAAATATTCCCTTTTGGTTTCCTTACCTCTATTTACATAACATAAAAATAAACTGGAGGCTAACCTGTAAACCTTGCGGTTAATTTAGCATCCAGGCTCAAACGTTACTATAATTATTTAATATTATACTACCTGTAAATATTACGTTTTTGTATATTATTTGTTAAAAAAATATGTAGTTATGAGATAAAAAAACAAAAACACTGATCTTTGAGTTGATACCTTCTACAATGGCCATGGTAGTTTTGGTCAGTACATATAGTTTACTGACCAAGCTGACTTATTTACAGTTTTTGCGTATCTTAAAACAGTCAAATATGTATTTACTTACTACTTTCTGTAGTTTTGGTGGCGGATTTAAAAATATTCTAAAACGGAAATTTTCGTCATTAAAAAAGTTTGGTTCGACGCGGAATGAAGTTATTGAAAGCTATTTTAATATTGGTCTTAGTGGACCAGAAATTGTTACATTTTTCACAAACGTCCATGGCATTAGACTTAGAACGATGCCATGGACATTTGCGAGAAATGTAATAATTTCTTCTTATTGATTAACCCGCCCTATAATGTGCAAAATTTAGAATCGAGATACATATATGAATGCATCAACGAAAGGAACAAATGAATAACTTCTACCACGGCTTATAAAATATATATTAGAGATATATATCGAATATTTACGTTACCTCCAGCACTTATTATTATTATAACTTATTTGGATAAAAGCCGATGTATCTATCAAATGGAATCAAAACTTTTGAGACTCTGTACACAAAGTTTTTGAAAGGTTGAACCTAAGCTGAGAGCTTGATCACAAGTGTGCGAAGGTCACGGCCGCTAGCTCTCGCGGGCTTTCGGCTCACGTGACTGCAAGGTGTTGTCCCAAATGCGGGGGAGCTGGTACCGGCCCCAGTCACGGTTCACTGATCAGGTTGGTTGATCCGGATGTGAATGGCTTCCTTCCGGCGCTCAAACCATCGGGACTCGCGGTCGAGAACTTGTACATTTGCCATTATTATTCGATGTCCCGGACAATCCTGGTTATTGTGTTTGGAAACCTCGGATGTGGTACAACTAGGCCGCCGATCAGTTCTGCGAACCTCGCCTTCAGAGTTCGTTCCGTCTCACCTATATAGGTGCTATCACAATCTATACCTTCGTGTCCTGCAAAGCTGAAATGGTATACATGCCCACATCTCTCTTCCTTCTTGGTGGGGTCCGTTAGGGGAGCACACTAATTGCCTTAAGGTGTTTTTTTTTTGCTTAAAGTACGCCTCAACTCCATGCGATTTGAAAACTCGCCTAAACTCTTCAGAAATGATAGGTAACTAGTTCCTGTAAAAACTAGTGTTGGCCTGCGTCGGCGGGGAAGATAAACACTGGTATGTAATCAACTAAAGTCGATTGAAGTATGCTAACCGCCGTGGAAAGCGAGCAGCAGCTGACGTTTCGAGCGCTAGCCCTTGTGGGAAACGGGTCTTGTTGCCCAGCTCAGTAATTCCACACTTCACTTTGTTTCAGATTTCACGATTTAATTCCCTTGATTTCAGTTCTCTCCGGTCCTCTCGCTAGTTCACAACAACTTAGACTCGACTATAATAAAAGCTACTAACCGAGTTACTTGATTCTATCTAACTAATTAGTTTTGTTCGTCAATCAATCTGAGAGTCAATCTCTACTATTTTTAATACTTATCTCTCACGTCACCCCTCACTTCCTCTCACTTGTCAACAACATTAATTAACAATTTCTAACACACTCTCCTGTTTTTCTCCGGAGGAGACAAACACAGGATTTGGTAGTTCATTCGCAACGTTCAGCGTTTATATGATAAAAAACAAAGTTCAGTTCCAAAGTTCATCTTGGCAACATCTCTGATCCTTTCTCTTGCGGCGACCGCAGCATCTCGTTTGGGCCTGAACGTGGGCGCGTCGGGGTTGAGCGGAGTCTGGGTGTTGGGAGGCGTCCTGTCACAGGACAATTCCAATGGATAGAGGTGCTGAACCGCACGTTCTAAGAAACTCTTACCCGCTCGTAACTTGGCGGCCCGTACAATTCCGTCGCGTCCCACAATCAGGTCTTCTATGATTCCAAGCTTCCATCTATTGCGATTGCGTTGATCATCCTTGATGATGACGACCTCCCCCTTGGCTAAAGGGGAGTCTTGTCCCTTGTGCTTGAGGTGATGTCGTTCGCGTAAGGCTCGCAGGTACTCTTTTGACCATCTGCTCCACATAGCGTCCTTGCAGCTCATTAGATATCTAGCCCTCTTGCGCAGATCTTTATCCTCCAAGTAGTGTGGATCCAGCTCTGGGAGGAAATTGGAACCCAAGAACAGTAGTGAGTTTGGCGTCAGAGTCGGCAATTGTGCGTCGCCTTCCACGTAACTCAAAGGGCGATTGTTGAGAGTGATTTCGACATCGAGGAGGACTTCGCACAAATCCGTCCAGGTCAGCAAGCCGTGAGCGATGGTCTTGTGTAGTGCTGATTTCACAAGGCCAATGAGGCGCTCAAACTGGCCGCCCCACCATGGGGCGCGGCTTAGGTTAAACTGCCACGTAATATCTAGATGGGCAAGGAAATCGTTGAGCTTCTCGTCGTTACGCACGGTCTTTAACCACTTGGCGGCAGCCACAAAGGTCTTACCGTTATCAGAGTAGACCTTTATTGGTCGGCCTCGCCTCGCGACGAGTCGTTTCATACTTCTTAGGAATTCTTGAGTCTCCAGTGTCTGCAACAACTCCATGTAGATACCTCTCGTCAGGCTGCAGGAATACAACACCACGTACGCTTTGCCCTCTGTTTTGGGCTTGGCGCTGTATTTTATCGGACCGGCAAAATCCACGCCTATGACCTGGAACGGCATGTTGCCCTCTGTACGATCTGTGGGCAACAGCCCTGGGGGCGGACTGGCCACGGCAATCGCTTGGAATCTCTTGCATCCCCAGCAACGTTTCAACACGTTTCACTAGTTTCCTGAGGCGTGGTACCCACAGTTTTTCGCGCACTTTCGCCATCGTCAGACTCACTCCCCCGTGGAGGGTAGTCACGTGGGCTCGTTGCACGATTTTGGCGGTGAAAACAGCTGAGTCAGGTAGATAGATAGGGTATTGGCCTTGGATTCTGCCCCGACACTCCAACACACCCTCTGTGTTCTCCTGTACGTTTAGTTGTAGTTTATCCTCACGAAAGCTTGGGTTGCGCATTCCCTCTTTCTGCGCTCGCTTGATCCAGAAGAGCTTATGTGCTGCAATCTCCTCTGTCGTTAGGGGGCCCCGCACTCTCTCTCCCTTTGGGGCTCTTGCATTGCGCAAGAATCTAGCTATCCAGGCGCACGTGCGCAGCACCCGCCAAAGGTCACACTTGCCCAGTAAATCTTCAAATACATCAGGTTCGCTTGCCTCGGCAGCAAGCGCAAAAACCTCACGAGTGGCCTTGGCCTCTGCATTGCTCTCTTTCGTCGCTTGTGTTGCGATATCTGGTGGCCAGCGTTCTGGTTCGCTGAGCCACTCCGGCCCATGCCACCATAATTTCAAGTTTAGATTCACTTTGCCTCCTCTGCTTGCGAGGTCTGCCGAGTTTTCAGTCGTTCTCACGTGACGCCAGATTATCTCAGGGTGATTCTGTTTTTTCTGAACACGGTTGGCGACAAACTGCTTGTAGTTCCCTCCACCCTTTAACCAGTGGAGGGCAACTGTACTGTCCAGCCAACCGTGTAGACTGGACACCGGAAATCCGTCTATGGTGTCACGCACGTTGAGTAGCAGGTTCATGGCCATGTGTGCTGATATGAGTTCCAGGCGGGGAATTGACAGACCCTGTTTGGCGAGTCTGGACTTGGCTGCTACTAGTCTTTGAGTGACACCCGAGTCTTGAGTGACAACCGCATAGACGGCGGCCCCCACCCCATGACCACTGGCGTCACCAAAGGCGTGTAGCTGAATCGCTTCGATAGGTTCTCTGTAAGTCGCCAAACTTCGGGGAGCAGAGATGAACTCGGGTAGGCCACTCTCCCACTTTCTCCAACGAGTAAAAATGGATCCTGGTAACGGCTCATCCCACGCCAACTTCGTCTCACATGCTTCTCTATAGATAAGCGTGCCCCCCAGGGTTACGGGTGACACCAGCCCTAGGGGATCATAGATTTTGACAAGATTAGCCAAAATTCCTCGCTTGGTCAGCTCAGCTTGTTTTTCAGGAAATGATACACTCACGGTGTCTGCAGTTTTGTTCCAGGAGAGTCCGAGGAGTTTTCCTTCTCCCCTTGCAGGGACTCCCAACTGTTGCTTGGCGAAGGACTGTTCTTCGCCCTCGTTCGTTTCACTTGATTCCAACTCAGGCGCGTTGGAATGCCACTTGTGGAGGGTAAAGGTCGCATCCGCGAATATCTTTGTAGCTTCTGATTTCAACTGCTTCGCTTCTGCTACGGTAGATCCGCCCGATATTAGGTCATCGACATACAGGCTTTTCTGTACTTCGCGCACACTCTCTGGAAGTTGATCTCGCCAGCCCTCCAAGTGTTGTTCTATGACCCCTCCTAACAAGAAGGGAGAAGGAGCCAAACCAAACAACGCCCTGGTGAACCTGAGCGTCAGCACTTCCTTCGAGTGCGAGTTTGCGAGCCAATGGAATCAGAGCGCATCCCGCTCTGTTTTTCTGATGCGCACCTGCAGGAACGCTTTACGTATATCCCCAGCGACGACCACGGTATGGAAGCGGCTACGCGTTAACACACTCCATAGCTGGTTCTGTAATGGGGGCCCTGTATGGATGCGCGGGCGGAGGCGTCATACACGATCCGTAACTTCGTCGTCTCGGCTGTTTCCCGTATAACTCCTCGATGGGGTATGTAAAACTCTCTCCCTTCAACTGTTGTCGGTGCCTTTTCTACTACGCCTAAGGTTAATTGGTCCTGGATAATGGCGTCGTAGTCTCCCAGACCATCAGATTTCCGCAGCTTTCTCACAAGTGCATCCAGCCGGCGCAGACTCCCGTTCCGATTGTTTGGAAGGGGAGGGTGATTCCCCAGCCACGGCAGCCCAGTCTCATACCAGCCCGCTGGATCAAGTGTCAGCTGCTCCTTGAATTCTGAATATACGGTGGCCTGATCCCCACTGAGTAGGCGTATCGGCAAGGCCAAGGACGTCCAATGCGCAGAGTCGCTCATAATCTGCTGTTGAACTCATTGTTAGGTACATGTGTGACAGATCTGCTTCGGCACCTGGAGACATGAGCGCCCAACCAAAGCGAGTGAATTTCGCCACCGGTTGTCCTCGTCTTCCAACTCTTCTCATTCGCACGCTCGTGCGGATCTTGGCAAAGTCATTGGCGCCCAGAATGAGGTGCACTGGTAACTGGGCACGCTCATCTATTTCATCCATCGTCGCTCCCTTGAGACGAGAGTAGTCCGCCAACACTTGCTTATAATAGACTAGGCAAAATTTGTGGATATTTAAAGTGCTCAAGGCAAATGGTGTTAATTTATGGCATACAAGCTTTTTAGGGGTATTGAGGGGTGCTGAACTCAAATCTGATGTATGCCCAGCTCAAAAATGGCCGATAATGCCTTAAAATTGAGAAATCCAAGATGGCCGCCAACGACGGGCTGAAATGTATTTATGTTCAAATATCTTTTTGACTAAACAAGGTAGAAACTTGAATGAAATGTGCTTTTGTAGGTTTTCATATATGGGGAATCCAATGCCATATTCAGTTTCGATATAAAATGTGAAGAAACTGATTGAAGATGAATAACTCGTCGACCAGATAAGATCTACAAGTTCCTCACTCCGAAGCACATAGGAATGGCCAGTACCCTTCACCAAGCTACACGTTCGAAAGAGCTGGTGAACATGTTTCACAATGCAGGTCATGTCATGAGTTACCGTGAGGTAATCAAATTTGACACTGCACTGGCCAAGAAGACATTAGAGACCATGGCTGACAACGGTGCTGTTGTTCCCCAAAATCTAGTAAAGGGTCGCTTCGTCCATTTCTCGACGGACAACGTGGACATTAATGAGTACAATCTGGATGGAAAAGGAACATTCCATGCCACTCAAGTTGCTGCCTGGCAACGCGGTCCACCTGAAGGTGATATCCTCATTGGAATAGACATTTCCAAGACAGGAACATTCCAAATCCCTGAGGCGATGACTGACATCACACCTGCACCAAACAGAGGAATCACGGAGCGTCCATTCAGCGGTGTGATCGCAGCTGATTGTTTCACACAGTCACCTGAGGAATGACCTTCAGCACAGAATGCGCACGCAACTGACATGGCCTTCATCTTGTCCCGGTCATCTCACGAACCAATGCCTTCCTGGACATTGTACAACCAAAAGGCGAGCACAGTCAACCCGGAGAAAACTACAGTAGGGTACCTACCTATCATACAGGCTCCTCCATCAACTCGATACGTTGAACACAGTCGTCAAGCGAGTGCTCCATGTGGCCAAATCGATGGAACAGCAGCATGTCGTTCTGACGGTGGACGAGGCACTTTATCCGAAGCTGCTGGAACTGAAGTGGTCGGTAGAAGAGTACAAGGACGTGCTTATACCTTGCCTTGGAGGACTTCACATTGCCATGAACTTTCTGGGTGTAATAGGACGACACATGAGTGAGTCTGGCCTGAGCGAGCTATGGGTAGGGTGTGATCTTTTGGGAGCCAATGCTGCGCAGCATGTCATGGGAGGAAAGGGGTATGCACGTGCCATCAGGACGCACAAACTTACCCTACAGGCTCTTTGGCAACTACTCCTCCCACGGCTCTATACGTATCTGGATGGGGTTGATGTTGCACTGAGAGCCGAACGCTCAGATGTCTGCACATCCATAGACGCCAATCACATTGCACAGATGGTCGACAAACTGACTACCGACAGATTTCAGCAGCCCATGAAAGAGTTCCCGGCAGCTCTTGCAGTTGATGACCCGAATGCTGAATTCTGGTGGGACTATATGACTATGGTCAGCATCCTACTCTGCTTCACAAGAGCGCAACGTGATGGATCATGGGATCTCCACCTATATGCGTTCAAACGTATGCTGCCATTCTTCTTCAGGTACGATCACACTAACTACGCCAAATGGGGTACTGTATACCTGGCTGAGATGTCGGTTCTCCCACCAGAAGTCATCCTTGAGTTCCAGGAAGGCAACTTCGTAGTAAAACGCACTGATCGACGCTTCAATCAGGTTTCGGCGGACCAAAGTACGGAATGGCTAAACGCTACAGGAAAGAAAAGTGGAGGCTTAGTAGGTATCACCAGAATAGCATCCGCACTCAGTAGATGGACATTGTCGTATAATCTGAGAACGGTCATAGCTTCTCAGACAACAGCAATGCTGGGACTGACAACGGACGATGAAGACGATGAGTACACACACAATGAGTGCACGAAAAATAGGATGGAGAAAGACGACTCTGATGAAGGCAGCATATTTGTATCATTGAAACAGCATGGCGTGTTTCAAGATGGCGGTGACACATTGAAGAACATAATCAACAAGGATGTGGTCACGCCTGTGATTCAAGAATCTCTGCTTAGTGCAGAACACCTTGGACAGGCGCAAATGAAAGTCTTCGTGGACAAACGTCTGTGTGAGCCTCCAGATAGTAACCAGCACCTGGATCTGAAATCACCCATTAAAAAGAAAAAGGCCAAGACATTTGCCTCTTTGTACGAAGTCGTGCAACCTTCCAAGGGCAAGCAAAACACTATCAAAGTGGACAGGAACATTCTACAAAGGCTCATAACAGCTTATAGAGCAGGGCGCGAGGTAAACCTAGAAAACATCCTCAAGCATGAAATCATGACCGTCCCACTATCTTTGGCCACAACTAGTGGTAGTCTACATTCCACCAACAAGTCTGTGTTAGCAAACATACTGACGCAACATGTCAAAACTCCTGCAAATGTTACACTCGATGAACCCAGCTGCCTGCTTATTGATGGCCAAGCACTCGTGATGGCACTTGGAAAGCCGCCTGACATTAGAACGTTTGGTGACTATGCCAACACATTTGCTAACACTGTGTTCAAGATGGGAGCAAAATACCAGAGGATCGACGTAGTCTTCGACAGGTATCAAGGCGACTCAATCATAGCAGGTACCAGGACCAAACGCAAGCAGCGCCACCGACCGGTACGTCGTAAAATAGCCATCAGTACCTCTCCCATGAGACTGGTCTAGTTTTATGGCACTCGAGGAAAATAAAGCAGATCTCGCTTTACTACTTTCAAACCATCTGATTGAACACAGCCTGAGAGATGGACCAGTGGTTGTAGTAGCAGGGGGGTTGCGCCGAAGCGACCACTGTCAAGTCATCTGATCCAGATCTCGAAGTCTCCTCTCTGAGGGCTGACCACCAAGAAGCTGATACCCGGCTGATTTTGCACTGCATCCATGCTGATATGGAAACGATAGTTGTGTCAGTACGTGATACAGACGTGCTTCTTCTACTTCTAGCACACTATGACAGAATGGAATGTACACGTCTCTACATGAAATCTGGGACGTCGAAGGCTCCAAGGTATTTCCCAGTACATGAAATTCGCATGTTGCTATCTGCTGGTCAAGTGGACACACTACTTGCCTTCCATGCCGTAACCGGCTGTGATAGTGTGTCTCAGTTCAGTTGCCACGGAAAGAAAACAGCCTGGCAGGTGTTCCAGCAACATCATACTGATCTGATTGGCCTAGGCAAGGGCCCTCTCACCGAAAACATAGCTATATCAACAGAGAAATTCATCTGTAAGATATATGGCGTGCCTGAGGTCGATACATGCAACAAAGCACGAGTCAAGTTGTTTTGTATCGGTCGTGCACAAGAGACTCTGCCACCAACCTCAGATGCAGCAAAGTTTCACATCATGCGTTCAGGCTATCAAGCAAGTGTCTGGAACGAAGCACACTCACCATATCCTGCTCTTCTTCCAGTGACCGAAATGGGATGGATGCACCTGGACGGTCAGTTAGTGCCACGGCTACTCTCTCTGCCACCTATCCCAAAAGCATGTAGGGAGATCACCTCATGTGGTTGTACGAAGGGGTGCCTCAGCCAACGCTGCAGCTGCAGGAAAATTCGCATGAAATGCATCGAGGCGTGCAACTGCAGGAAACTTGGCGACAACTGCCGGAACACTCATGACGACCGGGAATAAGTTCATGTGTGCACATCTACCTGTACACACAATGAAGGACTGTATATAACGCTCTGACAGCAAATATGATAAACTCATGCAATTCATGCACGATTAAGTCAAACGTTCTTGACATTGTTCTCGTGTTACAAATAAACAAATTGCTTGTCAAATGTTGGTTTACGTCGAAGCGCGTCAGTGTTATTTGGGGGTACCTTACTATGCTAAGCCAAAATGGGTATTGCATCCTTAATATGTTTCCTGCTAACATTTAAATCATATGTAGTGCCTCTGGGCTTTAAAACATGGGCGGTCTGTGTTCCTGGTGGGGAGGGAGAGGGATGGGGCTTGTGGATCTTATCTGGTCGACGATTTTTTTTGCAATAAATATGAGTTTCAATCAGTTTCTTCACATTTTATATCGAAACTGAATATGGCATTGGATTCCCCATATATGAAAACCTACAAAAGCACATTTCATTCAAGTTTCTACCCGTCGTTGGCGGCCATCTTGGATTTCTCAATTTTAAGGCATTATCGGCCATTTTTGAGCTGGGCATACATCAGATTTGAGCTCAGCACCCCTCAATACCCCTTAAAAGCTTGTATGCCATAAATTAACACCATTTGCCTTCGGGATTAAGATTTTTTGAAAATTGACCCAGTCTATAACGAGGGTTCTCTAGCGTGAGTAATTCCCTCTTCTCTACTTTCGTGACATCAACATCCAACTTAAAATCTCCAGTCACGGCATTCATACACACGTGGAAAACATCCATCTTTCTTGTTGTCACGCCCATCAACATAGCAATTTGACGTATGCTAGATGTGTGTGGTCGAGCTTTGATTTGTTTGATGAAAGTCGCAGATGCGTACGAGTGGCTCGCGCCAGAGTCTAGTAATGCACGGAATTTGACCCCTTCAACCTCGACGACAACAGTGGGATGAATTACTGCGGTATTTCCGATGTGGTTTGCTGTCATTCCCTGCTCACGTGCATGTTCATGTTCACAAATTAACTTGTGATGTTTCCGTTCACAATTTTGACATTTAGCCCGCCTTTTACAAGCCACCGCCCTGTGTTTAATCCCGGTACAATTAAAACACAGGCGCTTATCGCTTAAAATCTTCTTTCGCTCGCTCGCAGTAACGACTTGATCGCAGTTGAGGGACTTGTGTTCGGCGCTCTCACAATAAACACAACTTCGTGGATGTGAAGGTTCTCCCTGGCTTGAATTGAAGGCTTTATCTCGCGATTTGAATTAACCGATATGGCCACTTTTAGATGTTTGGATTGGGTTGCTTACGGTCCATATCCTCAGCGCTTCAAGGAATTCGGGGAATGTCCACTCCTGCCAATTCTTGTTTGCTTGGGCAAGTTCCCCGGGCAAGTTCACCCTTGATAACCTCTAGCTTGTCAAGTGTAAACCTTGTCGCTGCGTCGATCTCCCTTAGATTTTCTAGTGTCTTTAACGATTCTATGTTGAAAAGAAGACGATCGTAGAAGGCATGTATCTTGCCGACATCTCTCTCTTTAATGGTCGGCAATTCGAGAATATTACGGACGTACGCGCCAACGACTTCGCTGGGTTGACCGTATCTCTTCTGAAGAAAACCTTTAGCCGACTCGTATCCCTCGCTTGTGAATGGAAGCCCGTCAATGGAGTTTCGCACTTTCGGTTCGAGGTATTCCTTCAGATACGAAAACTTTGTCACAGGGTGTGCTTTGGTACTTTAATTTCTATCTCAGCTTCAAATTGTCCCCAAAAACGAAGCCAGTCTTGTGGAGTACCGTTAAACTTCGAGATAGTTAACCTTGGCATTTTAACCGCTCTGGTGCTTGTCTCTTTGGCTTGCTCTTTTGTTTCCAGAATTCTTTGTTCGAATTCTAGTTCTTGGCGCAACTGCACTTCTTCAAATTGCAATTGTTCCGCGCGTGCGGTAGCGACTGCATCGGCCTCTTTGACTGCTGCTTGCTCTCGTTTAGCATTCTCTTCTGTTAAGTCGATTTGTTCTAGGTGTTTCCCAAGTTGAACCACTTCGACATCAACAGTGGCTAATTGGGCGTCGATCGTGGTGCTCCATAAATTCAATTCTTCGACATCTATTCCACTTTCGAATTTGGCTTCTTCTGCCTTAAGTTTCAACTTTTGGATATCGTCTACTCTCTGGCTAAGCGCTTGGCAATGTCTCGCGAGCGCTTGTTTACTTCCTTGGTGGATTACCTCTGGTGTTTTGTTTGAGGTGTACTGCAAAAGCTTCAGTTTCGTAGTCATCTCGTTATCGATTGCTTCCATTCTCGGTTCCTAAGTCTTAGATTTTTCACGGTAAATTTGTTCTTTTCTCGTCCCGTCGGGGGTGCCACTGTGTGGGAAACGGGTCTTGTTGCCCAGCTCAGTAATTCCACACTTCACTTTGTTTCAGATTTCACGCTTTAATTCCCCTGATTTCAGTTCTCTCCGGTCCTCTCGCTAGTTCACAACAACTTAGACTCGACTATAATAAAAGCTACTAACCGAGTTACTTGATTCTATCTAACTAATTAGTTTTGTTCGTCAATCAATCTGAGAGTCAATCTCTACTATTTTTAATACTTATCTCTCACGTCACCCCTCACTTCCTCTCACTTGTCAACAACATTAATTAACAATTTCTAACACCCTTCGTCAGAGCAAAAAAGGGAAATGCCCTGAATATATGGCAGGGCCACAGGTGATCTCTTGGCACGTAACCTGTCCACTGTCTCCTTAGACTCAGGTGCCTTAGGCCTTATGGAGGCTTGTTCTAACGCCCACTTAGGGTATCCACACCTTTTGAGGGCGGTGTAACGTGTTCAATCTCCTCCTGTAAGTCAGATGGTTCCGTTATCACAGTTTTTGCCACTTTGTTTACGAAACCAAATTTTTCATCTTCGGATCCAACGTATTTTTACAGGATGTTTGTTCACGGTATTTGCTTATATTTTTTCTATTATGGATTTTTGTACCGTAGGTCTTATATGGATCCGAATATTCCTGTTATTGTCATCATTTATAAAGCTGGTCTGGCCAGCATAACTATTTATCACAAGGCACTGACATGTTAGGTTCAGATTTGTTTGGTTTTTGGCTTTTCGCCACACGTAATGACGTGTGACCCGATAACCAAACATTTCTGTGGGCTCGAAACTAGATGCTCCTTAGCTCAGTCCCGGGTCGGTAGTGCATTGGCACCGAAGCCTGTGTTCTGTTTGCTATGCCATACTGACGAGTTCTAATAAGAACGAAACAGCTGTCTATGGCTGCAATCTAGTCCGAGCGCTTTTCATGTCAAGCCTAGCTAACCGTAGTGCTTTGTGTTGGAATTTTACGTTGTATATCAGTTTTGCTGTAGTCTTCGGACTTTTCATTCGTTATTACTCGGGCTGCCTGTGGCAGCACCGAGTCTTAAAATGCAAGTCGTTATTTTTGTTGTTGTTGGGTGTCGCAAAATTTATGCGCATGCGTTAAAGGTCAAATTCAAACCAATCAGATTGCACTGTGCTGATCACGCAACAATCGCCAGGTTAATTTATTTACATAATTTAATACAGTAAAGCAAGATGGCGGAGGACCCGCGAGGAACTTTCTCTCTAATTTGGAGTCTCATCTCTCAAATGTAAGCCAGTTTAATGTTTTATTTAACTTCACTCATGCGAAAGCCTTCCAACAGGCTCAGGATATTTCAACTGGCGCTATTGTCGGAGCCGAAGGACCGCGTTTTTTACCCAGATGGCCAGTGATTTTATTATACGACACGTACGACGACCTGAAGCCAGTGTAGGGGCCAGGATCCGGAAAGCTAAAATTCGAAGAAATAGATATTGGAATCTATAAGCCATCGGCTCGCTGTGCTGCATTTAAAACATCCGAGGAGAACATCTTATTTTGGGTGAAGGCACTTCAAGACCAATATTATGAGTCTCTTAAAAACTGTCAGAGATTTAAATTTACCGTACTCAAGCATGTTAAGGCCTGGTTCATTTAACGGAAAATAGATGTACGTTAAAAAAACATTTCTGACAGAAATAACAGTTTAAACAAAATTTAATTACACCATAAAACTAATATAAACTTCCTTAAAGTTGTTATGTGGATAGTTGTCGTGTCACGTGATCGATGACGTCATAATTACATAAAATCGTTTAAGTGATATGCGGCTGCGATGATAACATATGAATATAAAGTAACCCTGCTAGAACATTACTCCTCCCGCAGTGTTGCAGATCACGCTTAGAAAACATGACTATCGTGTAAAGATAAGTTGATATTAAGGGTACAAAAAGTCACGTGACCTATTTTGCGTATGTTCGCCTTAATAACTCGTTAACGAAACTTTGTAGTCATCTTTTCTAAGCTGATTTAGGTGAAAGGCTTCAACCTTAACTAAACGTATCCACTCATAGTCCTAGCTGCGATACCTATTATCGTGAGAAACTTGGCGTGCCTATCATACTCGGCTGTGCTGAAATAAGGAAAACAGTTTTTACCCGAAATTTGACCCTGAACCAGGCCTTAACAGACACCGCGGCAAAACGCATTGCGCACGCGCGGCCTTCAACTTCCTGTCCTGCACTCTTCCCTGTTGAAACCATTTAGTTTTGTCAACAACAAACGTTTCCGGCCTGGTATTTTGAAAAAGTTAAGGTAGAGAAGTAAAAGTTAAGCCTCAAAAGTTCAACATAAGGAGTTTATTGTTCATTCTATCTCCTGTCTTTTGCACCCCATGCTTTCGTGCTTGCACCCGTGTTGAAAATCACGAGCGAAGTTGTGCTTACGAGTTATAGAGTCTTGCTGCTTAATTGCTAGTATGTATTAGAATGAGTCTTGCGAATGCTGTGAATGGGAAAGACATAAACGAACAGTGGATCATCGTCAAGAAAGAGAATGCCAAGGTAAACTGTATTCCTTGACTAAAAAACTCATCAGACGTTCAGCTCCCCATTAGTTCTTGTGTTTGCCTAGCCTGCGTAGCAAGCCCAGGGGGAATGGGGAAGATTGGGGAAGAGGGGGTTCCTTCCCCCTGGGCTTGCTACGCAGGCTAGTGTTTGCCCACACCGCGGCAAAACGTTACGCGCATGCGTATTTGCTATTTCTTGTCGGCGCGCGGCCGCCCCCAGTTTCCCGCGAAAACTGAAATGAAACAACAGGCACATACCCGTGATTTTAAAATTTCTGCTTAAAAGCATCCATGTGTGAACTGTTTTGTCAAAAAATAAGAAAACTACTTAAAAGCTAAGCCTAAGACTTTAACAGGTTGAAGTTTTCTTAATTTGTAATTCACTGTGAGTTTACTAAGTTATAAAATTATTTACTAAAAAAGTTGAAACCCTCGGTAATTTGTATTTGATAGCGGAGCCTTCGTTCTTTTGGCCAGCGGAGCATACCGTTTTGCCGCGGTGTGGTGTTTGCCATGCCAGTCGATTATGCAGAGAACAATTAAAATCAACAAAGGGCTAACACTCGAATTTATACCCAAGGAATCTCTGTCTAGCAGGGTATTAAACTCGGATTCAATAATATTATTACTAGCTCTTTCTGAAACCCACCTGCTCTTATTTATAGAGATTCACCAGCACCATAATATCTAAATTAGATATATTAAATTTTATTTAGTTATTACAGTTACACTTGTGCACCTACGAATACACTATGCATAGGCAAGTATAGCTAGCACTCTTCCAGTATTTAGTTCATACTAGTTGGAAGTTCACATTATAAGTTTGACAGTGTGGGTACAGACCAGGAACTTGGTGGTCTGATACTCTTCAAAGCAACTTCTGACATTTTTTAACCACCCCTTTATTAAATACAAATGTAAGCCATACCAAAAGAGAACACGTACCCAACAGGTGAGAACTAGCATATATACAGGCAGCCACATTTTGACATACTAGTAATGTGCTTGTGTATTAGCAATAGCTGATAATATTATTATTAGTTGCATCAACAAATAGCAGTTTCAGCAGTATTGACCAGATTGCCGGGTGTCTCGAAACCTAAGACCCTCGAAAACTAAGACCTAAGACCTAAGACCCCCTCTTAGTTTTTCTAGATCTCGAAAGCTAAGACCCCCTCTTAGTTTTCGTAATTCGCAGTTCGAAAACTAAGACCCCGCCAAAGAAAGCGATGTGAAGCGAAGCGAAGAAATAAAAACAGCTCCGTTTAATCAAGAGTCGCTTGGCTTCTTGTCTGCCTGTGTGTGACTACATATAACGAAAAATCGGCCGGCTTACTTTCACAGTATTTTATTGTACGAAATAGTACTAAAGAACTTGATTGAATCATTGAGAATGAAAGCATATATGATAAATATATAATAAAGACAAAGTATTGTGGCGTCGCTTGAAAATAATCAACAGAAAATATGTTTATAGATCAGAGCGTTTTTTGCATACATGTGATACGCCGATGACAGATCCGATTTAATTCAAAAAATATATACATAATATCATTTTGAATATAAGAAATGAATCCAAGTTACATCAGATGAAACTTATTCATTTAAACAAGAAACTTTCTTTTTACTCAACATTTAAAGTTGACACCAATACCTCAGAATGCTATGACATGATTAAAAATATGAAGCACAGAAGAATGTTAGCTAAACTACGAATAGGAAATCATAATTTACGTCTAGAAGTTGGAAGGCACGCACAACCTAAGATACCAAGAGAGTCCAGAACTTGCCAGTGCTGCCCTTCAACAAATATTGAGGATGAAAATTACTTCGTATTCTCCTGTGCTTCATATGCTGACCTCAGGAAAGATTTATTCGATGACGTAAACAATTACAGCAGTAATTTTTCACATCTTAATGACGCTGACAAGATCCTGTTTTTCTTCAATAGCGTCGATCCATTTATATGTAAAAAGTTAGCCCATTATGTTTATGAAGCCTTTGATAGACGTAGCGTTTTACTTTCTCGATCAGCTATGTAGATTGTATATTGTAATTGTTTTTGTTTGTTTAATTGTTTGTTTATTTTAGGCAATACCATTTATGTATATGGAATGCTATTAAACAATATTGATATTGATAATTTACTTCCGTTACATATTGGACATATGATATGAACTACTGATGAAGTGAATTAATCTCATAAGGGAAATTCCAGGGTCAAAATGACGCGGAACTTGAGTTTTATCAAATAACTGATAAGTAAGAGCAAAATCCGGATATCCAGAGACGTTTGCAGTCGTTCAAGGGACCGAAACTTCTTTGTTTTTTTATAAGAACGAAAATCAATAAAAATCGATAAAAATCGATAATCAAGGACGCTAGCGTTGTGACTATCGATTTTTATCAATATCAATGAAGTATTTTGATGGAAGGGGGGTTGTACCCGGATCCCACCACGTATTTTGGCATCTAGATTTTTGTCCACAAATATCTTCTTTAATAAAGTACTTATTGAAGAAGTAACTATATTTCTACTTTCTACAGGCAGAGAAGAACGTGTGTCTGCATTAAAATCGGTATCCCTATTTTACAACGCGAGAAATTACCCGCCACCCACCACCTCCCCATTGTTTTGACCTCTTCCCTAACCTAAACATTTACAGCCTTCTCTCACTGTTCTACTGAACGGTATTATCGCCATTGAATTTATGCTAATGTTACGAGAAAAATCGCTGTTAAAATTCGTCCCGTGTAATCTGGTCAAAAAAAATGTTCTTACAAATGCAATAGACCAGTTCGCGGTAAATTGCGACATTTTGAAAGGGGTGCAAACATGGCGCGAAATACAGTGTTTGTATGGGAATCGATGGGAATCCGATTGCCAAATAAAATCCGTAAAATCGAATTTCTGAAATATTCAACAGATAAGAGTAAAAGATTAACACATCGAAATTTGAGGGATGTAGCTGTGCTGGGAAGCGTGCAATCGTGTTTTCAGTTTTCCATACATTGTCTGTATATTTTCACGCGGAATTTGACTCGTTTTTACCAGACAATGTATGGAAAACTGAAAACGCGATTGCACGCTTCCCAGTTTCCAGCACAGCTACATCCCTCAAATTTCGATATGTTAATCTTTTACCTGGTATCTTAAGTTTGTATCTGAAGAATATTTCATAAATTCGATTTTACGGATTTTATTTGGCATCGGATTCCCATCGATTCCCATACAAACACTGTATTTCGCGCCATGTTTGCACCCCTTTCAAATGTCGGAATTTACCGCGAACTGGTCTATTGAAAGTGTCTCTAGACTTTAATTCCGTTTCTCTACGGATTTACTAAGGGGTCATAGTTTTCCTACCTAGTTCTCGAAAACTAAGAAATGTTTTTTAGGACTCCTTATTTAATACTGCAATAATTTTCAGCTAATGAACGAAGTTTCACCTTGCTCGATTTTTTGGGGGCGTTATTTTTTGGCTTGCTCGATTTTTTTTGTGGGGGGGAGGTGGATTTGCGGTACCTCCCCCGGTATAATTACACTTCATGTGTCGATCAAATGACAGCGAACGTGTATTTTATTATAAGTTACTACTCAGTGTTGCTGGTATATGAGTATTGATTAGCAGAATCGATCAGGTATCCAGATTCATTCTGACAGTCGTTCAAGGGCCGATCGAAATTCGTGCATATCGAAAACTGTAGCCTGAGGAAATCAGACGCCTTTCATCGCCCCTTTGGAGCAGCACATACCCGTAACTGTATAGCTTATATGGTAGAAAACAGAACATTTCAAATCCGATTGAAAGTGTCTTTAATTATAATTGTTTTACTGAGGGTCTTAGTTTTACTGAGTTTTCGAAAACTAAGACCCCTCTTAGTTTTCGTAATTCGTAGTTGAAAAACTAAGACCCCTCACTAAAAATATAGAAAACTGCGTGAAACGAGTAGAAGAAATACTGAGACATAGCGCCGTTCAGTTAAACCGTACTTTTTAGTAAACAATTTTTAAACTTAACTAAATTCTGTGTGAACTACAAACAGGAGCAAAGTAATACATGGAGTTAAGTCTGTTGAAGTTTTAGCGTGTTCTTTCGAGTAGTTTTCTTCTTTTTTTTTAACGAAACATTGCCCAAACTCCCGAAATATCATGCATGCATATATCATGCATGCATATATCATGCATGCATATATGCATGCATGTACAAGACTATGTATGGGCCTGATAAATGAGGGGCTAGCCCGGTCTCTCCAAACCCGCCTCATGTAATCACAGAGTTAATTTTTGTTGTGTTTCATAGCCAATTAAGGCGGCCTACACAGCAAAACCGGCCAGCCGCCTCATGTAGATACTTTCTTTTCTGTTTCTTTTCAAACTGCCGGGACGCGTGCTGCTTGTACATGTACACAAGGTTATTGATCGTGATCATATTACATTTTGGCGGGAACTGAGTGCACATGTTCTCTGGCAATTTACATCCTATTCAACGATGTCGTTGTTTCGGCGGTTTAAGCTTCCACAGCTCTTAAATAAGAAGAAACCTGTACAACAAATGGTCGACAGCATTCAATGCTTCGACTGCAACCAACTACCAGTGAAAGAAAGAATCGGACAAGGAGCGTTTGGGGATGTTTACACCACCGATTACAAAGCCCCGGGAAATGAGATTGCCGAAACAGTTGTTATCAAGAAAATGTTACAAGTCCTGGATAAAGAAGAGAACAAACTTTTCTTTAAAGAAGTAGCTCTTCTTAACAGACTTAACCATACTAGCATTGTAAAATTCAAAGGAGTTTGCTATCAGTTCGCTGTCATTTAATCGACATGTCCAGTGTAATTTACCGTACGTATCTAGACTAACTTCCCTTCAATCAGGTCATATATTATGAGTATTTTTACACTATGAAGCCAATCACGACTACACATAATCCGTTACTTTGCCGAGGTCCAGAACAAGCTATTGTGCACTGTTTGGGTTTAGTTCGGATCCCGGGGGGGGGTACTTACATGAAAAATGGGTATGTATGTGAGGCCAAGAGGCTCAAACCCTGACCCTGTTTGACCCAATCCGAGCTCCAAAATCCTGATTGCCCCCTTTTTGAAAAAAAACACCCTGATTTCCCCTTCTTTAATTTGTTTTCGAAACACGGTCGGATATATACCCCGGCTGGTATACCGCGTACCGGGATTGCATGCAAAATACGGAACATTTCAAGTCGGGACGTGTCATTGGGTAAACAAATCAGCAGATGAAGTACATAGATAAGTACTGAAGTACGAATTAGCGGCGTCACGATGTATGGGAACGTCAGTGCTTGCATTTGGGCAGGCGATCAAAATGCGGCAACAGAATGTCTTTTTTTGACATAGTAGCTAAAAAAAACTGAACCCTAACTGCCTAGAAAAACCTGAACCCCGACCCTGACTGAATCCAAATTATACTCAAATCCTGACCCTGATCTGCCCAAATCAGGTCAAAACCCTGACCCTACCTGCCCAAACCAAGCTCAAAACCCTGACCCACCCGGGCGGCACATACATAATACGTCACAAACAGGAGTACCCCCCCGGGGTTCGGATGCGACGCAGGCTATGCGGTGGACAGCTAAATGGTTTTTCTGTTAATACCTATTAACTGACTCGTCTATAAAATTATATTCAAACAACAATAATAATAATAACATGTTATGTATGATCAAATGCGCAGGTATCAAACTATATCTAAAATCTTAAGCAATCTAAAAGCTAAATACTATTCTAAAGTGAAATCTAAAAAGAGTATAAAATAGACCCATGGCTAATGTAAATTAAAAGCTATTTTAAAAAGACGAGTCTTAAAGATTTAAGTCCATTCCACACTTTCGGCGCTGCTGCAGCAAACGCACGGTCACCCAGAGTCTTTTTATAGTTACAGGTTTAGGTACTATAAACAAAAGTCCACTGTTAGATCGTATCGCGTAGGCTGTAATGGGTACATACATATGCTCTCTGACAGTAATGGCATTACAAAGATATACAGGTGCAAGACCATGAGTACACTTAAAAGCAACTGACTGCAGTCTTGAAATGGACTTCCTTGAAATCTATCTGAACAGGACTGCTTGTGTGATGTAGCTGTATCTAGGCCAGTATAGTCTTGCTGCCGAGTTCTGTAACCGCTGCAGTTTGGACAGATAAGCAGCAGGCATACCGAAAAGCAGACTATTGCAATAATCGACACTCATAATAATGGGTTGAACTCCACTTCGCTTCACACGAAAACTAAGAGGGGGTCTTAGTTTTCGAGAACTAGGTAAGAAAACTAAGACCCCTTAGTAAAACCGTAAAGAAACGTAATTAAAGTCTATAGACACTTTCAATGGGATTTTTAAGGACATTTTTTGACCGGATCATACTGGACGGTTTTTAACGACGATTTTTCTCGCAACATTAGCATAAAATTTAATGGGTAGAACAAGTGAGAGAAGGCTCCCTGGTTCAGGTTAATGTGGTGCGAAAAATTTAAAATCGCCCCGTGTATTAAAGTTACTTTAAATATGCGCTATTTATATTTTGATAAAATTTGACCCTGGAATTTCCCGCATGAGATTAATTTCACTTCATCCGTAGTTCATATCATCTGCCGCCCAATATGTAACGGAAGTAAATTTAATCGGAATCTGTCATCGGCGTATCGGATGTATGCAAACTCTGCTAAACTCTGTTCTATAAACATATATATTCTGTTGATTATTTTCAAGCGACGCCATACTACTCTGTCTTTATTACTCGGGCTGCCTGTGGCAGCGCCGAGTCTTAAAATGCAAGTCGTTATTATTATTTTTTTTATTCAGTGTAGCACGCGATCTGCGCATGCGTTAAAGGTCAAATTCACACCAATCAGATTGCACTGTGCTGGTCACGCAACAATCGCCAGGTTAATGTATTTACAGAATTCAATACAGTAAATCAAAATGGTCGACCCGCGAGGGCGAAAGCCTTCCAACAGGCTCAGGATATTTCAACTGGCGCTCTTGTTGACCATAAAAATACATGAACAACCAGGAGCCGTAATACATTCGATCAGCGCTGTTTGGACAGATCCAATGTACATTTAGAAACGTAAGCGAAATACAATATCCAAACACGTTTGGATATCAACGGGTATCGAATTATCATCAAAGGTTAGATCTCGTCAGGCGCGCTCAGATAAGAAAGTTCAAAGCTCTCAGACAAGGCGAGACAAGGAGATATCACAGTTTCAATGAGTCATTGTCAGAAATCTATTCCATCGTGGGCGGTCTTGTACAGCTAAGGCATGTTTTACGACAGAACAAGAGCCCATCTGGGCTTTCACTCGGGCCACATGAGATTGAAGATGAAACTACCAAAAGATCCAAAACGAAAGTTCAGTTACGTAAGTACTGTAAGTAAACTCTTTTTGATTTGAATAAATTTCCTCTCAGTTTGTCTGGTAATTACTTTTTCTTCTAATTATCGCTTTATTTAACATCTGTGATTTAGAGTATGCGTACCTCAGAATAAATTATTTGAAAGGTCAACTGAATTCTTGTGTCGATAAGCGCAAATGTTTTTTGTGAAACAGTCTGTGTATATGAGAAGCGGCTTAATAGATCAATAGAAGAGCTTTCTCATTTATAGGAATTACAATTGTTTTTCTTGCTATGAAATTTATGTTTCATTTCACATTTATTCATACAGTTTTAGCCGGACATTTCCCCGAGTTTTTGATCTATTTTCAATCAAATTCAAAGTCTGAATATGTCATTGTATTGCATTTATACACTTGAATTGCCAGTATTCTGTTGTTCGAATCCTGCGTTATCGTAGTCATGCCATAAAAGCGATTAATAGACCAGTCTGTTTTTTTGACGTTCTCACTGGCGAATTAAAGCACGACTTGATACTAAGAGGATTTCAAATGAAAGTGTATTTCATCTTCAATCTCATGTGGCCCGAGTGAAAGCCCAGATGGGCTCTTGTTATATATTTATCATATTTACTTTCATTCTCAAATATTCAATCAAGTTCTGTTCGTAGCACTATTTCGTACAATTAAATACTGTTAGTTTCGTTACAAGTTATAAACTGATGAACAGTCAGACAAGAAGCCAAGCGACTCTTGATTAAACGGAGCTGTTTTTATTTCTTCGCTTCGCTTCACATCGCTTTCTTTGGCGGGGTCTTAGTTTTCGAGATCTAGAAAAACTAAGAGGGGGTCTTAGCTTTCGAGATCTAGAAAAACTAAGAGGGGGTCTTAGGTCTTAGGTCTTAGTTTTCGAGGGTCTTAGGTTTCGAGACACCCCCAGATTGCCTCACTTCGATACATGTAATAATGAAGCACATTTAGGACCATGATTATCACAGGTCTCTTGTGAAGCACCATTGAAACCATCATTCATGTGAGGCATTTCCAGGGTCAATACCACTGAAACTGCTATTCACAGATGCAACCTATTGCAAGCAGCACCTGAATTCATACTTATTTTATTACTGATATGTAAACAATGCTAATAAATTGTTTAGTATGGTCTTATACGATGAACAATGTGAACAATTTAAAATTGTATGAAACATGATATGGAAGTACAGGATTATTAATAGTAAGATTGTACAAAGTTAATATTAATAACAAGGATAAAAAATAGAATAATTATTGTTCTATTTCATATGAATTGCCTGCTATTCATATTAGTCATGTGTGAAAAAGAGCTGTTAAAGTTTTTAAATCAGCATTGATCAGGATTTTTGATTATTACACCTATTAGTATTACTATATTGGATGGGGAAATTTCCTTTGATCCTTCATCTGATCGTGCATGAGTACATGCTTCCTCAGTGGTAATCCTGCACTCAACACTTGATAAACGATTTCCACACCCACAATTCCCTCTTTTGTTCTGACAAAGGGCAAGCATTTGAAATGTCATTCAGTTGATTATGGCAGTGTTTTATCTTCCCCATGGACACAGATCAACACTAGTTTTTACAGGAACTAATCAACCATGTGAGAAAACAGACTGATTCTGACACTTAAAAGCTAAGGGGCCTGGGGAGAGCTAATAGCAGTCATTGAAGTCACCAGGGATTTTTGGCAAGTCGAGGCGTCTGTTGGTCCCATTTCTGTGGACTGTCATTACATCTACCAGGTAATCAAGTTAAAGGAGAACTGTACCATAAAATTGACTTATTTTAAAATTAATCTTGAAGGTATGGATAATAATTTGATTTTCAGTTATTTTTCTCATGTTGCACTTTATTTAAAAATAATAATTTTGGAGGAAATTTGGGCTCCAGCTCTGTGGCATAGAATTGGGATGTTAGTATTTATAATGTAGCATACAAGGAAGATAAGTTTAGAAAGAACTGGAAAAAATTGTGCATTTTCAATCAAGTATATGGTACTGCTGCTCTCAAAATGGATGCCAAAATTGGAAAGAGCAAGCGAAAAATAGTAACGTGTGCAAGTTTCATCCCCATATCTTTCAAGTTAATGCCAGAAAAAATTAAACCTCTAAAATTAACAGAGTTTACGAGGCTGGAGGGCAACTCTTCCTTTTATACTGTCATGAAATATCCACTGACACATGTACATTAATTGTGCTGCCAGCAGTGTTTGAAGTCAAAACTCACAATTTGTTGATATTCAAGGACCTTCTTTAAATTACAAAATGCAATACAAAAAAATAAATAGGTTCTTTAAAAATAGGTTAATTTTAGAGTACAGTTCTCCTTTAATAATTCCTGCTACATCCCGGGAGGGGTGCAGGGCTTTAGATTTACTACAGGCCCATAGCCAGTATGAGGTAGAGGTAAAAAATAAAAAATAAAAATAAAATCGCTTGAAGTCGAGGGGTCCAATAGTATTTCAGTACGGTACTTCACCTGTCCAATGAGGTTGCAAGAGTTACGGTACAAAGCAATGACCTTCCACAAGTTACAAGCATCGTTTTGGTGTTTTCCTGTCAACATTTTCTTTGGTTTGGTCACCATTTTCATTTTAGTGCATCATTTTAGTCTGGCTACAGGCCTGGACTATGCAGTGTTCACACCAGACCATGCCACTGCAGGATTTTCACATTTGTTTTTGAAATGGTGCACTAAAAAATGATATACTAGAGGGCTAGCTTGGATTCCAAGCTACAAAATTCTGGTGAGAACACAGACTATGCTGTGCATTACCCTTCTTTCACCATCTGCATATCAATCCCTCATCCAGAGCAACAGATAATGAGGGTTATACCAGTCATGATCTACATTGTATATATAGGGGGGGGGGGGGGGGGGGGGTCATTTCTCTGTCAGTTTTTTATGGGGAACTGATAATCTGATAAACTTAGAGGAAATACAAAAGCTTAACCGATAATTTGAAAAATTGTGACTGGTCTGTAAACCTATGCTTTAGAGCTAATTGATGATTAGAGCTCACAAGTAAACAAGAAAAGACAAGAGAAAAATCTATTATGGGCACCTACTGGGACTCAAACCCTCGACACACAGCATAGAAAGTAGATGGCTTAACCACTGCACTACAGAGACATGGACTCAGCCTGTGTTATATAGTGCAGGATTTTCAATAGAAGCCGGCAGCCGGCAAATCTCGCCGGGTATTTTACATGAAATCGCTGCCTACTTTGATTGAAAAAATCCCCAAAAATTAGATATTTGCGCCAATGGCGCTCGACGCCTACTCTTCAAGTTTTGCCACTTACTTCAAATGTTATTGAAAACCCTGATAGTGCTCACCTATCTTGTGACCTATGCCTTCTATCGGTTATATATATATATACCAAAATCCTCCCCCTATAACTTGACACATTTGATGAGGGTAATATGGGGGGTAGCCTTCACCTCCTCGGAACCTGGAATAGTACTGGCTATCCAAACAATAACCTACCCTGAAACAATACAAACCCTAAAACAATGGAATTCTTTGTCATTGCAATCCAAATGGGATCCAATAAAATGTAAGGTTTTGAGGTGAAGGCCTCTGAATGTCATATTTAATCTAAATAGTAACAGTAAAGATCCTGCCCACTACCAATCATTATAGCTTGAAATGGCAATTCACAAGTAAACCAACAACCACAAAGCTACTTCTCTACAAAAATCAGCCTATTCATGTTGGATCATTATAGTGTTTCAAATGGTTTCTTCCACCTCAGCTTTCGCAAGCCACACGTTGGTGAAAAAATGCATTCATATATTTTTTACGCTTTTCTTGGCAAAATCTTTTAAACCGTGAAGCACACCAATTGAAAACTCGTACTCCACTCACTACTGCATGCCATTCCAGAGGCAGTCAATTGTATATACACTCAAAGTAACTGTAACTTTTGTAAGATTTCAGTTCGGCGGTTCTTGTTAAGGTTCTTGACTTTGTCGAGAATGAGATCGTACTTGGTTCTGTTCATCTGCAACACACGATCAATCTATCCACCACTTGCACAGATCCGTGGCTCCCAAACTTCAAGTGCCACAGAGATCTTTAGAATTTTATTTGCCAGGACTTAACGCAGAAACGAACTTTCAGCCTCTACCCTGGCCGCCATCTTGTTCCAAGCCACGAGACGAAAAGTGACGCATGCGCAGTCGTTTTGCCGCGGTGTTCCCTTAACATGCTTGAGTAAGAGTACCGAAGTGATGACGTCATAAATAAAAAAATTTCCCTTTAACAACATTTGACCACAGTTGCAGAAAGAACACGATAAAAGAACATTACATAGCAAAAATGAGGTGAATAAGATGAAAAGCGGCCGAGATATGGGCATTGGAATATATAATATTCTTTAACAAAACAATGTATTTTTGTCCTGGTTCCTAAGTTTATGAACCAGTACAAAAATACAGTGATTTGTTAAAGAAAAGTATATATTCCAATGCCCATATCTCAGCTGCTTTTCATCGTATACACCTCATTTTTGGTATGTAATGTTCTTTTATATTGCTCTTTCTGAATCAGTGGTCCAAACATTCTACATCTAAATTTTGCAAATTTGTGACGTCACACTTCGGTACTCTATTGAGATCAAGTTATTTCGTTCCAGCGAGGATATTGACCTAGCGGAAACGGTACAAGCTGTCGAAGGATTTTACTTATAATCATCCACGTCTACTTAACAACAGGAATAGTTATGTGCCAAGGCATGGGCAAAGATAGAGTTTCCCAGATTACAGATGAAAGTAGAGAACTTAATGAACGAAGAAACAGGTCACGCGCGACATGCTTGATAACATGAACATGTTCAACACTTTATGTTATACTAAGAAAACAAAACAAATTACAGAGCCTGCAAGTTCACAAGTCAATGAAAAACCCCAAGAGCCTGTAGTTTTGGATCAACATATCCTTGAAACTCCAAAAGCAACATACACATGAGTCAAATTCAAACCGGAAGAGACGGAATTCTTTAGATTCTTCACGAGGACAAAAATATCTGTTAGCCCGCAATAAGAACTCTCTCGCTGCTTTAACGACCTTGATTTGTAACATGGAGGCTGACCTAACTGATATGCGTAATGAATTCTTACTCTCGTCACATCAAAACGAAACTCAGTCATTTGGAAGACAAATTAGTGCAGCAAGATAATACATACAAGACCGAAATCAAGATGCTGTCATCGCGTATTATTGACCTAGAAGTTTAAAATGGCGAGTTGAAAGCGGATATAATAAAGCTCAGATCCGACTTTCAAAATCAAGAATACAAAAAAGAAGACAATGAAAGACCAAGGTCTCCAGTGTTCCGAGACTACCCAACCTACTGAAGCTTATCAGTTTGTTCAAGAGCCATCTTTCTTACATGACAACCCGATCCCTATTCATCAGAATACATTTTCTGTGCTAAATGACGAGAGTTTACAATCACCTGACCGACAACTCACTACTAAAAGAAAGGGACCATGAAGTACGGTAGTACGGTTAAATCTCGGGTTCAAAACAATGAATATATGCGGCCTACTCAAATTAAATTACATATATAGTAGAGGAGCAGAGAATGAAAGTCATCGCGCTACCGGCCACTAAAGACTGCTAAATTCAGCTAATAATTCTTCCCTTTGGTTATTACTAAGAGGATTTCAAATGAAAGTGTATTACATCTTCAATCTCATGTGGCCCGAGTGAAAGCCCAGATGGGCTCTTGTCTTATTAAAAGTTCATTCTCCGAGATTGTAAGTATCGAATGTCTGACAACTGAAAAACAACTGTATAAATGAAGAAATTCAATGTTATCACTCGATTCATTTCGAACTCATTAGCATTACGACCATAAATCGGCCAAAAATGGTTGAACAAGATTTAAAACATTTCACTGCGCCCAATAGATGATTTCTAGCTAGGGCTAGCGATGCAAGCAGAAGCGCAAGCAACATACATGCACAGACGCAGAAGCAGTGTCGTCCGTTGTAATAATGCGACATAACGGGATCTCGCCACTGACGCCAGGATCATTCCTTAAATTTCCCCTTCCTTAATCCAGTTATTTATGGTGTAAAACTTGAGTATATCGTTGAGGTGCCGGAGGAAACCATTCCCTCCCACCTCCATGAGTATATCAAATCGAATTCAATTTCTGTAATGATCGTTACGTGCGCTTCGGCATGCACGAATTAAATGTGATGTACGGGAAACTACGAATTTATTTTAAATCTTTAAGACGGCTTAACGAAATCCGGGGAAACGGAGTACTGACAGAATTCAACTCGTAAGTTATTTTTAAAAGAAATGGAAAATTGAGATTAGGGATTGCGCGCGTTTGAAATTTTTGAATATCTTATGACATACAGGTTTAAGGTTCTTTAATTTTACACTAGTTACTGAACTGAATAGGTATGAAGTTTGACATAGGATTACTGTGAGAAAATAACGAATTAACAAGATGTACTATACTGAATGGTTTACAGGAATTGTGCGTAGTGGCCGCCAAAGTAGCAGTGAAGCTTTCGACCTGAAGTAACTTTGTCCTCAACCGACCCCCAGCAGAGATTTAAAATATACTTTTTTAATTAAGTCTCCTTTAGTGTCACGCAACATTACTCAGTCGATGGCGTCATAAAACTCGGCGAGTTTTTTTAAATGGGGGAAGTTTACACTCCAGGAAAATGTAGATTGTTTTTGCTGTTATACTGCTTAAAATGACAATTGCATTATATTTGTGCCTTCTAAGGTAATATCGCTCATTTATATTATAATATATTTTACCATTTACTATGTCACGCCGGTGACATGTTTCCTTTAATTGATTACTTCCGTTATGATCTGGACATGATTAAAAGGCGGATTTGACGGATTGTTCAAGCCCTTATTATGAGTTATAAAACACTGGAAAAAAAAATTAAGCCCGTTTTTATCTTAAGGTTTCAACCGTTAACGGTCGTTTTCAAGTCGATCACGTGAAACAACTTTGAAAATAGTTCATATTGTTACAAATAACCGAGTTCCATAAGGATTGGATGAAAGCTTCAATTTAAATAGAAATATACCAAATTAACAGGCGAGTCAGGCCTTAATATGCTTGAGGAGTTCACCACTACCATCTAAATAAATATAAGATGATAGGTTTACTGGAAATATGATTAGAATTTCATATAAATAACTGAGAAAAGGAAAAAAGTTTCTCGGGATAGTTTAATACATGTATACTTTCTAATTTCATTGAGTATACAATGAACATCAAATTTGATAATAGGAATATTAACCTAATCTAGAGGGAAAATAAATTTTAATTAAATAGTGTTATAATATGCTTTTGGTAGAAAATATCAGGACTGCATAAAAACGTTAATACCTATTTCTGAATAAATCTGTTACTCGTTGTAACGTGAAAGGGACGTGAAAGAACCTGCTGTACTACTCGAAAAAGAGCAAGGGATGTACGTATTGTCACCCGGTACAGCGGTCTGGCCGAGAAGACACTGGGGACGAAGACTGTGACGATGAGTAGAAAGTTTGAGCCGCCGATTGGTATTTAAGCATTACAAGTACAGCAGGATTGCCCAATTTTTAATTATGGCGGTGAACGTGTGCTCCAAATCGAAAGTAGTTCTTCTCAGTTGTGGTTGTTTTAATCCAGTAACGCACATGCACTTGAGACTGTTTGGTGAGTATTATTATACCGGGTATTATAGTAACCAAAACTAACCAAAAACTCGAGTTGGAACATCCATCTTAGAGTCTCACTAAGTATACAGTGTGTTGCCCTAATTCCGGCCAGTTTTTTGCATTTATCATTTATCATTATAACTTACCTTGAATGAAAGCATCGATCAGGTAATTTCCTACGAGATTAGCTTATTCCTTCATTAACCCTATTACATACATACATACTTTATTATATGCTCCCAAAAGGGCTTTTCAACATATAATTACATGGTTTGATTAAGAATATATTTAAAATGTTATTTAAAAAGTAGTAAACAATATATAACTTATGTAAATGAAATAAAATGTAAATGTTATAAAATATAAATGTTAGTCTACTTACTTACTATTAAGACCTAAAAACTGTAATTACTAAATAGATAATGGTCTAAGACGTACTGTATAAAAATGCCTTGATCATCTGATCTTTTAATTTGTTCTTGAAGGCACGAAGTGACGGTACCTGTTGTAAATCTGTGTCTAAATTATTCCAGATCTTTACAGCTCTGTAATGGAACGACCGTTGTCCTGTAGCAGTTCTGAAAAGGGGGATTTGCAATATCCCACAGTTGCGTGTGGAGCGATTATGCACCTTCGTGCATTTTACGAACTTATCACATTGATAAGATGCCGCTAGATTGTTCATGCACTTATATGACATGACTGTATCTCTATATACTAACAAGTTTCTAACCGGTAGCCAGTTAAGCTGGCGCAGGGCTGGAGTGACATGATCGTATTTCCTAGTATTCGTTATTATCTTACAGGCAAACTAGTTCTGAACGGCTTGGAGTTTCTTTATGTTTGTTGCAGATGTGTTTGACCACACTGTCGAACAGTACATAAGTTTGCTGATTACGAGGGCTGAAATAATTAATGTTAATGTTATATTATCGAAACTGTGCTTGACACGATTTATTTGGGAAAGTTTAGCCATACACAAAGATACCAATTTACTGATATGGCAGTTATATGATGGAACAGGTGTAATTGTTTTGCCCAGGAAGGACAATTCCAAATTTATGGGGAGTCTTTGAAGCATTTGTCGAGTGCCTACGAGGAGGAACTTCGTTTTATTGGGATTTATTAAGAGTTGGTTGTCACAGCACAATTCTGCTACGCAGCGAAGATCTTCTTCCAGATGTTTCTGGACTGTATGCACATCTTTTATTGGAAACGTCATGAAGACTTTAGAGTCATCCACGTAGGACTCTAAACGACATTCTAGGGGCACTGTTGGTTTTGTAAATTTTGATTCGTTTTTCTTCACGATTTAACCAAGTTATTTCTAAAAATATTGTTAAAATTGGTTGCCGTAATTCCAGTAGGGTTGCCCTAATTCCGGCCGATAAGAATAAAGATGTGTACTTGAAGTTTTGGCGATATTTTTCGGCTTATTTCAACTAGAAACTCCTGTGGCTGCTTGTCAAGGTATTTGAGATGAAAAAATATGAATCAGGATCCCTGTATTACAACAACTGCGCCCACGATGACAACTGCTGACTTGTTCGCTCAAGCGCTCATCTCGGGATATTGCAAAATGGTTCGCATAGTCATTTTGAATGCGGTGGAGAGGGCTTTCGTGAATTTCAGATATGCCCACCTGTTTCTATGACCCTCAGTGTAATGAGAGTATGGCAATAAACACGATAAAAACGCTTGTTTACAGTTTAGTGTGGGCTCCAAAATTAGAAACTATACTGCCATGCCGGAATTAGGCACACCAAACAAACTTTTAATTGAAGTTGCACTCCGTAATTTGAAACCGTTCAGACTAATTTTTCCTCTCAGAACCGAGGTAATCTTTAGAGTTTCATCTATGCCAAAAATCAACATTTCACATACCCTACTTTGCGAGAAAACGTTTCTGTTGCTTTATTACCTAATTCAAAGTACAGTCAAAAAACACACTTGGAGAAATTGAGACTCGACTTACCTTTACAAAAGCTTGGATTTCCCCGCCTAAAAAGACGACAGGAAGCCCACAACAATAGTTTACGAAAGCAAACTAATCAATAATTTATCGGATTGTGTCGTTTGTTATTTATTTAAAGTTTACGGAGAATAATCGAGTTTCAAAGACAAAGTGGCTGGAATTGGGACCGGCCGGAATTAGGGCAACATACTGTATAATTATTGTACTGATTAGATATTTCAACTATAGCGATGTTTCGTGTTGATAAACATTGTAATTGTTATGCTAATGTTCCAACCATGATTTGTAAAGGCCGCTTTGTGTTAGGAACCAATGGATCTCTGGTTGGCACATTAATGACAATAGATGTCGACACACGAAACATCGCTATTCCTACTTTTTATAATGTATTCGAAGGCCTGATGTTTTAACCGTGTATAAATAAAATTATTACTTACTTACTCACTTGTCATGAGCCCGACCCTCGGCCTTGTGCTCAGTGCAGGGGAATGGTTCTTTCTCGGTGTAAGAAACCCGAATATTTGTCATTTGAATTGCAAATCATTTTCAGCCATGTTAAGAATACAATACAAATACAATAGTAATAATTAGTGTATGCTAATGAGAAAAGCAAGATAAAAGTTCTAAAAGAGCGAACATCAGCAGCTGTCATTAATATAAACCACCCGGGGGGGGGGGGGGGGGGGGGGGGGGGGGGGGTAGGGTAGATTAATGAAACCAAATTGAATGAATGGATAAAGGCTGGAAAAAAAGAAAAGAGCAATGCTTCCAGGCAATCATTATTATTTTCACGATGGTTTAAAACTAAATAAAGAACCAGTGTGAAAGTGGTGAACTATACTTTGAATTTCAAAGATTCAGGTGCAAGTCCCAACAGTATGACCTATGTGGAAGCTATCAAGAGCTAGAGCTACCTGCGCTTGATCCAATCCCATGCCCAATACCTGACACACAAACAGGACATTACAAAAAAATATGAGGAAACTCCCTCATACAAGCCTGAAGGTGAATATCAGGATGTTGATGACTACCAACCAAGACGACAGTGTGACATGCTGTTCAATGCAGGAAATTTAGATCTATGACAGCTGAGATTGATATCTTCTCCAAAGAGTATCTAGTCAACAAAAATCTTGTCAGTCTCCATTTACAACACAAGGCACACCTTAAACTAGGGAAATGAGGAAAAGAGAAGCAGAAGAACCATGGCCATGATGAAAAGTCCATTGAAGCTGTAGACGAAACGGTTAATGACAGTGAGACTGATAATGTTGAGATGAGTAATAAGGATACTAGTTCTCACAGTGATCTCATCAACAACATTGTAGGACAATCTGACAGTGAATCAGAGAGTCATCTGTGATGTTTGTATACCATCCACATAAAATACAGGTATGGGGGGGGGGGGGCAGTTTACAGAAACAGTACATTGCCATTAGTCAGGGGGGGGGGGGGGGGGGTGGTGTCACAGAAACACAGTGTGATACAATGTGGAGGGTCACAAAACCATAAGGGTGCAGTGCTCCCAAATCTGTATGGGTTGTTATTAATGACAGCCCCCCTACTCCTGGGACATGTTCTTACTGGCGGGAGAGTGAAAGAGCAGACCATAATGTCTTAGTAAGTTAAATAAAGATAAAAATGGAGTTGACTTCAATTGTTGTATGTGCTTTTTTGAATAGGCGACGAAATTCGAAATAGTAAGGGTGTTGATGTTTTGAATCGATTGGTACATACATGTACATGTAGACTTAAAGAGCTTTTTAAACATAATTGCAGAAGCCTTAAAGGAGAACTGAGCCATAAATCAATCCAACGACTATACAAACTTGTATTCAAGAGAAATAAGTCCTGCTATTTTATTTCTTTGTGGTGCATGTCTAAAAAGAGGAAATTATACATTTTGAAGGTCGAAAAATAGCAGATTCTCTGCTGATAAAGCTAGTTAGTTGTATGGTGCCTAAATTCAGTGCTTTTTCCCTTGTATCGTACATCATGCATACCAATTAGGAAAAACAACCACACCTTCAGCACAAAGAAAGCACAATAGTGGCAGTGCAATTATGAGTCATTAGTCCATTTATTCAAAGCCGAAAACAACATGACAAAACTAATTTATTCCCTGTATCGTATGTCACAGATTACAGGAATTGAGCCATGATCTGTACTTAGCAGTGGTTGGGAGGAAGATTTGCAGATTTTCTTTCCTTCGATGCAAAACACAGTAAAATAAATGTTGGTAAGAGTCTTTTCATGTTTAGATTTTAGGCTTCAGTTCTCCTTTAATTGCAACCATTTTCATGTTGATGTAAATTTTGATTGGGGTTTGTCCAACCTTTCCCCAGATAATGATGGAATATATAGTCAGTTTGATTATTATTTCAGTGCCTTTGCAAACACAAGAAATCCAAATGAACTTGCTACTTAGTAGAATACATGACATCATAATTGCATGCAGATGGATGTGCACACCTGTTATAATGACCAAACAATCTAAAATAATAGACAACTTATTAATCCCAGGAGTGGGGCAAAGCAAAGGTCAGCCTGGGGTGGTCATAACATAATAATATATTTGTGTATATTTGTGTATATTTGTACAGTATATAATATATTTATATATTTCTCTCTCAGAAATTGCTCGTGATGCCTTGCATCGCACTGGTGTGTTCACTGTACTTGAAGGCATACTTTCCCCTGTTAACGATGAGTACAAAAAGAAAGTAATGAATCCCTTTCTTTATTTGAAGCTACTGTAGTTACTTGTCTGTTTTTGGGTTGACTATGTTTACAATGTAGTTATGTTGCATAAAAAATATAATTATACTTAATATACATATCATAGGTGCAACACAGGGTTTTGGTTCCTACCTGATTTGGTTCTGGCCAGAACTATATCCCTATAGCCCTAGAGTCCTGGTTCTGCATGGATTTATCTTGGGGAAATATATTGAAATTGGGAGCATAACATTTTTGTAGGACCCCCTGTAGTAGTGGGAAAACCCAGTGGAAACAAATAAGTCCCCCCTTGTAACTCCAGTAT
The DNA here is from genome assembly GCA_030867875.1 of Actinernus sp. WN-2022. Taxonomy (NCBI): domain Eukaryota; kingdom Metazoa; phylum Cnidaria; class Anthozoa; order Actiniaria; family Actinernidae; genus Actinernus; species Actinernus sp. WN-2022. Next base: position 30,927,286 of record JAOWCC010000577.1, read on the forward strand.
TTTTCAAGAGCCCAACAAATTTAATAGCCCCCTCATCGCACTAAATGAACCTAGATTTTTGTATCCCTCCCTGCCTGTATAACCTTTATAGGTATTAATATATATGTAGTAGGAGTGTCATGACCTTCCAACACTGGAGAGTATAAAATATTACATGGCCTTCATGGGTGATACATTACTTGTATTAATTATTTTTCAGGGACTTGTATCATCGGAACACAGAGTTTCAATGTGTCATTTGGCTTTAAAGACCTCAGACTGGATAAGGTACATGTAGATGTAAAATAATCAAACTGCTGTTTAATATGTCAGGGCTCAACACTAACTTTTTGATGTGTTAGCCTAAGGGCTACAGTTTCATGTCTGCATGTTCTCACTAGCCAAACCACAGGCTTCCCAGACTTGGGGTTTCAATTGATAATTAAGTGCATAATATAAGCCCTGTAAAGTAAAGCAACAAAGTTTAACAGTCAGAAAACCAAAACCAATCACAGGAGCAAGTAAACACAATAAACTGAAGTACATGTACATCATGAGGAAAAGAAAACACAATAATTATTTAACTAATCAATTAGTTAATCAATGGATTTAACTAATCAATCAAACTCGAAAGCTGCAATCACCTAATTACTTTTTGGCACTCAATCAAAAACCATTCTATTAGTAAAATGATGCAATGTGATAGCAAGCATTTTTGATGCTCTTGGTGACTTTTTAGTGCTTGGCTTGTGATAGTTGCAGAAGGTAATTGGGAGCTTGAATCCCAGACACCATAAAAAGAATAAATTATAGTAACTGTTATTTTGAGGGTGGTGTTCATGTATAGTTTTCTTTTCTAATGTTGCTAATTTTCAATGTTACTGCAGTGTTGATAACTGGGAAATTAAGCAGGATACATGGAAACAAACAGCTAAAGTACTTGATTACATGACAGAAAAAGCAAGGAAAAAATATGCAGGTAATTAACAAAATATTTTTATTATAAAGCAGAAATACCAATGTTCCAAAACATCTTTGTAACAGTAGTACTTTATTCAAAACAAGATCAACCCATACAGAAATGAGTACATGTATTGTACATGTACTGTACTATAATTGTACTGTTATTGTTTCTTCTTTCTTTTCCCTACCTAAACGGTCATGTACAGTATATTCTACATAAGTCTTCTGCTAGCCTGAATTTCAGCTGTCTCTTCTGGTTCGTTCCTCCTGAGAGACACATCTGAATTCATTCAACAATAATGCTATCCAGTGACGTCAAAGCAGATTAAATTTTTAATTTATGCAAATACAGTAACTGCCATGGCAGCTAGCTGTATAAAAGAGTTTGTTGGGTCAAGAAAACAAAGCGCTTGCCTTGAGAAATTATTTGAGATTTTATCAAGCTCCATCGAGTGACTGAAGTATGTAGCATCCCCTCAAATTTCTGGGGTTCATATACATGTAACTTTTTCAGTTTTCATCCAAACATCATCAAAGTGTATAATGTATAAGCTCTCATACTTTTGGCAGGAAAATGACATCATGAAGTTGACACCAATTTTAAAATTTCACATTGTGAGATATTATTTTGATGATTACTTCTGTAAGAACAAGTTGTATTAGAACTTCAAAACTGAAGAGATAACTGAAATATTGTTGTTCGATCAAAAAACGTTTTATAATTTTGGAACTTCTGCCATTTTGTTACTAAAAATAGCTCAAAATGGCAGAAATTCCAAAATTTGTCTGTCATCCAGTAAAGCCTTTCCCATGGCTCATTGGTTATTGAAGTGATATACCAGCAAACAGCCTTTTAGAACATGTCAGGTGGCATGATGTACCTTTCCTACTTAACATTCCTATTGTGCCACATGGTACTTGCAGATAGTAATGTGATTGTAAAGCTGCTTTGTGGTGGTGATCTGCTCGAGTCATTTGCTGTACCTAACTTGTGGGCTGAAAAGGATGTAAGTGACTGGACAAGGGCTTTAGGATAGAAATAAATATTACATACATTTGTCAGATAACTATCTCCTCTCTGAGCTTTGAATTCCAGTTGTTATAAGTATTCCCCTTTCTCTGACAGCTTTACAGCCTCATTTGGGCTCTGTGGTATTTTTTCTTTCAACATCACAGAGCTAGTGTTGCAACTGACTGTAGCTTGTTTAATACATGTACATGTGGGAAAGAATCTTAAAATGGGAGTGTTGGAAGACAAAAATAATGAAAGAAATTAATGACCTGGTAATAAAAGTTTTATGCTGTCCCTCAATTAACATAATTATCGTTTTACTTCTCATCACATGTGGCAAAGCTATCAATAGGGGGTGGTAACTTTCAATAAAATGTTAACCCCTCTATGCAATGACCAGCACACCACGGCCATGTGCTCTCAGTCATGTTCTCAGTTGAATTCTGTAATCTCCAGGTGGTCAAGCTGTCTTTTCAACCCACCTCCTCCCCTTCATGTGTTATACTTTATAGCTAGTTTATTGCCCTCACCTTTGCTGGGCAAGGCCTTTGTTTGTAATGAAATTACCCTGTTACAGACTAAAATACTCCAAAACCATACCCTGTCCAGTGGCACATCCCCATAATTATAGCTTTAGTAGGAGAGTAACCTCCTCCATTTTTAGGTACATGTACCAGTATATTGACACAACATACCATACATACATTTAATTCATAGATTGAAAAGATAGTTGGTGAACATGGGATTGTGGTGATCACAAGACATGGCTCAAATCCTGAAGAATTTATATATGACTCTGATATCCTCACAGACCACAAGGTGAGTTTATAATATGCCTCCGATATCCTCACATAACACAAGGTGAGTCTGATATCTTCAAAGAACACAAGGTAAGTTTATATACAACTCTGATATCCTCAAAGAACACAACTAGCTAGGTGAGTTTACATACAACTCTGATATCCTCACAGAACACAAGGTGAGTTCTGAGAGCTTGTAGAAATATATTTACATGTAAGTTTTGTAAATAAGTTGTTACCATGAAAATTATCAGGACCAATTTAATAATCAGGTTGTTAACAATATAATTTATATCAGTGATGGCAATCAATGCAGTTAGTACTTGAACCAAATAGTTAAAATACCAGTATTTTTTTTTATCAGAACAACATACACATTGTGACAGAATGGATGACAAATGACATAAGTGCTACCAAAATAAGGTAAATACCGGTAATAAATCTCAAAGGTTTACGTCAACACCTCATTGGTCTCAAGTTTGAAAACTAGAAATAATACATCTGACTTAATCCAGGCTTCAGAAATGATCAGAGTATGTACATTGTATAATTATGTTCAATGATGCATGCCCGGGGTGGTTCTTCAAGGTAAAAATGTACCTCGTAGTCTAAAAATCACCCTGAAAAATGGATTTTGCTTGGACATGCAACCCCTAAAAAATACTAAATCACTGATTTTTATTTATAATGATAGGTGATATTTGGAATAGTTTGCTGTCTCAGTTCATAAAATAATGATAAACTTGCTCACAACAAAAAACAACTCAGATTAGCAGAGTATGCTTTTTGAGGTATACTGGAGAAAATTTGAGACAATTTTGATGAAGGATGGCAAAGATTCAAGTGGATGAAAAATACTGCTTTAAAAGAAATTTAGAGCAACTTGAAATCGGTTCACTGTAACCAAAATCTAGTTTCTAAAAAGGTTTGTAACCACCGCTTTAATCTTTGCCATCCTCTATCGAAATATTTTGAAAAGCACATTCACATGAATTCATGTTATTTTTGTAGTTTTGTTGTACATTGTAAATATTTCAATAATTTTATGGTAAGCATGTTTATTTTAACAGGTGTGCATTGCGAAGGAATGAGAGTGTCAAGTACTTGATTCCAGATACTGTTATTGACTACATCAAAACACACAAGCTATATTGCCATCCATCAAAATAATGTTAAAAGATGCCATGGAATAATAATAATGTTAAAATTATTGTTAATGGTTCCAGTCCGCTGCCCCAGACAATAAACAACAACAATATATGTGGGGTAAGGGGATGACGATGAAGTACTCCAGGAAAAGTAGTAAATAGAAACCAACACAACACCCTTGAGGGTCCTAATCCCCCAGGGCCCTGAATCCCCCACCAACACACCTGGGGTAGCAATACCCCTGCATTGTCTCAACTGTCAAGGGGTAGTAATCCCCATGGGACAGTGAAACGGACATTACATTGAGTCTATGGAGCAAAGGGTGACTAAAGGAGCACTTCATCCCATATCCCAATTTGTTTAAATCCTAGTGTTTAACTCATATTACATACAGAACTGTGCTCCTGTGTAATACAGGATGTAAATTTAAATGATAATGTTCATAAATAAAAGGTTCTTAATAAATGTTCTGCTATCAAACTGTCCATATCACAGAACGTCAATGGTGTAGTACTTGCTCTAAGTGAGCTAACTGATGTTTAAAGTGCAACTAACCCCTTTTGCAACTTTTATACATATGAATCTTTGAAAGGTTTTGGGTACTTCTGCAAATAAATTTTTGGCTTACATAGAATACTCTGTTCTATGCTTGTTTGAAATGGTGAAAATTTGACCTTTCCTGACCCATGACCGTGTAAGAAAAAGACTGGGTCGATTCTTGATCTTACGTCATCTCATTAATGCATTATCCTCCATGTCGCCTTTCTATCACAACAACATCGATATATAGATAATATACACAGTCTGTGAGTTGTTAGTAAAGAAAACAGTTATTTTAGACAAGCTGCTAAATATTTATTCAAATTATTGCAAAGTGGAATGAATTAGATGACGTAAGATCAAGAATCGACCCAGTCTTTTTCTTACACGGTCATGGGTCAGGAAAGATCAAATTTTCACCAATTCAAACAAGCATAGAACATAGAGTATTCTATGTAAGCCAAAAATTTCTTCGCAGAAGTACTCAAAACCTTTCAAAGATTCATAATTATGTATAAAAATTGCAAATGGGGTTAGTTGCACTTTAACTGCAAGAGGGAGTAGAGGTGGGAGCAGGAGCAAAGGGGAGGGTGGGTGTGGGAAACTTTTCCTTCCAGAAGCTTGCCAAGAGGAAAACTGACTGGCAGTGTGCCAGAGATACGAGGTACAAGAACTGGCAGCTTGGCCATGATTGGTTGAAGGAATGACAGCCACGTGCACTGACAAATATGATTGGTTACCAGGGAGCTGGTGCGTGATGGAGGGGAACCGGGAACAAACTTTGACTGGGAAGTGGTTTCCCACCTCTATTCAACTTGTATATAACTATCATATACAACAGGCTGCGGTTGGTCATTAACTACAATTTATGCAAGCTTACTATTTTATTTTTGCATAAAAATGAAAATATCAATTTATTTACCCTGCTAGACAGAGATTCCTTCCCCTTCTCTCTCAAGACGAAAGGAAGAGAGAGTAAAAGGAAGGGAAGGAGTCTCTCTAGCAGGGTATCCCCAAAGTTACAAAACTATCCAGCTCATTACAATTTTAAGGGATTTCTACTGCATCTACCAGGGAATAATGTTATTAACAATTAGACCCGCAGCCCGAATGGGCTAAGAGTCATTAGTATAAACCAACTAGTGGACTATTACAAATCCTGCATTCTGATTGGCTACCCTACTATAGGTCTATTTGTGATAGCCCATGGTAGAGAAAAACCGTATGCATTTTCACGAATTAATATTTTTTTCAACTTCAATTTGTTCCTTTCTATTATTTTCTACTGTCCTACTAGTTAGTTTATACTAAAACAATTAGACCTCTCGCCCTAATGGGCTAAGAGTTAAATAGCCCATTCGGCTGCGCCTCATGGGCTATTGGCTCGTAGCCCATGAGGCGAAAACTTGTAGTCCATGAGGCCGTAAGGTCTAATTGTTTTAGTATAAACTAACTAGTCGGACAGTAGAAAATAATAGAAAGAAACATTGAAGTTGAAAAAAATATGTCATGAAAATGTGTGTTTTCTCTACCATGGGCTATCACAAATAGACCTATAGTAGGGTAGCATCACCAATGATAGAAAAAGTGTAATTTATGATCCAATGAACGTGTTGGTTGACTGTCGGCCAACCACCGGTGAAGTTTCCATGGGCTATCACAAATAGACCTATAGTAGGGTAGCATCACCAATGATAGAAAAAGTGTAATTTATGATCCAATGAACGTGTTGGTTCACTGTCGGCCAACCACTGGTGAAGTTTCGGCCAACAGTCAACCAACACGTCAGGTGGATCATGAAGTACACTTTTTCCACTGGTGACATCACACTAAGATGATTGCAAATCAATAGCAAGATCTACAAAACTGACCACTATAAATAAATTTTAGTACTAAAATTCTGACAAACGTCGATTTCATTCTTGTTTAGAGGCAAATTGTTTTGGTTACTAGGTATGTTTGGGCTGGGACTCATAACATGCAATTTGCAATAAAATCAGTGAAAGGGTGACAAAAATGTTGATAGGAGCCAGAAAACAGGCCATTTCCCTGGCTGTTTTCAACTTTGGACTGAGGGGATGTTGGCCAAGTTCTTTTGTTTTGCATGTTTATGAACCAAGAGTAACTCGGTCCATAAAAATAGGCTAATATCCGGCCCATCTTGACCAATAAGGTTTTTATTATAAAAATAAATTCCTAAATCCCACTTGCTTTGTGTACTGTCTTGACTTTCATGTTTTACTGTTGTTGTTCCAACATTAAGCATTTTTCAGTTCATGCAGTTTGGTTTCTTTCGAATTGGATAGGTTTTATAAATCATTATTATTTTGTTTACAAAGAGTTTCAAGCACTTTTGGAAGATCCTTAGCCTGCGTCGCATCCGAACTGAACCCCGGTTAAGTCCGTCTGCGAAACAGTGGACAAAAGCTTGTTCTCGACCCCCAGCGAAGTTGCAGGATTATTTATAATCGATTTTGATTGGCTTTTACTAATGCTCATTCTTACACGTCTTCTGACTGGCCATTCAACTGTCACCAGCCTCGGAGATTGTTATGACGGGCAACATGTCACGTCAGAGGCCGCTCGGTCGAAACTTCGTTTGCACGTGAGTCAACTGTTTACTTGAGATTTCTCGCCCAAGACGAGCTCTGTCGTCGTTTCCCTGTGTTTTACTATCGGAGAAGGTTAGGTTTATTTCAACTTCGGGTCAGGTTTTGAAGTAATAGGCAGCTGCCCGTGGTTTAGTGCCAGATAAAAGGAAACTTGCCGAACACATTAAATAGAATCTGTCACGACAAAATGCTCGTTCGAAGAACACACAAACATATCCCTCATGCAGCTTGGAAAGATCTAGTAATGTGCCACATCCGAACTCAACTCCGGTCAACTGCTCTTGTTCTAGCAAACGAATCTCGATTTTAACTGATATTGTACAAATATCATTGCTCTTTTCGACGTGTATAAAAGCCGCCGCATTTTGAAATTTAAATTAGCCGTTAGTCGCACCGGTGACAGGCTGGTGACAGGCTGGTGACAGTTGAATGGCCAGTCAGAAGACGTGTAAGAATGAGCATTAGTAAACGCCAATCAAAATCGATTATAAATAATCCTGCAACTTCGCTGGGGGTCGAGAACAAGCTTTTGTCCACTGTTTCGCAGACGGACTTAACCGGGGTTCAGTTCGGATGCGACGCAGGCTAGAAGATCCTGAGCAGGCAAGATTTTTTGACCTTGCACCCCACAGGATTTTCCAAAAGTACTTGTAACTCTTTGAAACAAAATAATGATAAAACCCATCCATTTTGAAAGAAACCAATCACATTGCAGAATTAAGAGTCATCTTGTCTGCTCACTGAGATGCTGTACAATAAACATAATGATGGCCATTTATATAGCACCATATCACCACAGTCTCATGGTGCTTTACATATACTGACATATCCTGTCAGTGAATTTTTTTGGACTGCTTTTACGGTGCTAATGGCAGCTACGCAGTTTACAATGTTGAGTGTGTGGTTAGTGCAATGGCCAGGCTGCTGTACCAGGTGACAATCCCCTTCTCTTTTTCGAGTAGTACAACATGATCTTTTAAATCCCCTTCAAATACTGATTAGAAGTAGGAGACAAGGCCAATGGCTTATAAATGTCCCTGCCCAAGGACGCGGCCGGGATTCGAACCCCTGACCTCCCGCACTCCAGACCATGCTCTACCAACTAAGGCGGTAAACCACAATAGTCCAGCTAAGTTCATATATTTCTAAAATTACTGCTGAATGCGATGACTACATATGCATATACAGGGTTAGCCTCGATTTAAGTTAAACATTCATAAATACCAGCGAGAAGGTACAAAACTACAACAATATGCAGAGTTGTGAACAACCCACCTTGCTGGTATTTATGAATGTTTAACTTAAGAATGAGGCTAACCCTGTATAAATGCATCTGTAGTTATTGCATTCAGCAGGAATTTTCAAATAAGAAACTGGACTATTAGGCTAAAGTTAATTGGTTCCATAACTGCACGCCACTGTAGCTTAAAGTGCCTATCACCCTTTTGCAATTTTGATAGCTTATGAACCTCCGAAACGTTTTGAGTACTTTTATGAAGAAAGTTTTGGTTTAAAGTGAATACTTTGTTCTACGCTTGTTTGAAATCGTGTAAATGTGACCTTTCCTGACCCATGACTGCGTAAGTAAAAGCCTGGGTAGACCATAATTAATTTGGCTTTGCAATCATGTGAAGAAATACTCAACGTGTTGACTAAAATGACTTTTTTCTTTACTAACAACTCAAAAACTGTGTATATTTTCTGTGCATCGATGTTGTTGTGATAAAAAGGCGCCATGGAGAATAATGCATTAATGAGATGACGTCTACCCAGGTTTCGACCCAGGCTTTTACTTACGCGGTCATGGGTCAGGAAAGGTCACATTTACACGATTTCAAACAAGCGTAGAACATAAAGTATTCACTTTAAACCAAAAATTTCTTCACAGAAGTACTCAAAACGTTTTGGAGGTTCATAGGCTATCAAAATTGCAAAAGGGTGATTTAAGGCACTTTAAACTCTGTGTCAACTTGTTTACTTTAGCCCCACAATTATATTGCAAGGGTATTTAATAGCAGGGTCTAAACCACTGGTAGATTTGATATCCCACTTGTACATGTTATCCACATGACATACTCAGTTTTCAATATTTTGGTTTATTTGCTCAAATAAGAACAACTGTTATCCATATTATAATTAAAAGTAAATTGCACACTGGCCTGTCTTGAAGATACACAACTATGAATATTTTCTAATGTCAAAAACAACATTCTGCCTTGGATTCTATTACAGCTATGTGGTCTCACATGAGACCAGTAACACAGACAATTACAACATACTTTTCACAGCCTTCACATGGGATTTGGAGATTAAATTAATCTAAAATGTGAAGGGGATACGAATGCAACTATATGCATCAAAATAAACTCCCAACAGCATATCAAATCTTACAGAATGAAATTAACTGACATTCTGGTACTGACTGACAATGTTCCTTTTAACTCAATTTGCTAATTTAGTGCTGAAAATGGCAAGGCTTTCAAGCCTGCCATACACATGCAAGGTCAACATTCGAAATCTAAAAACAAAACTCTTGAGACTGGTGTCTGGTTTTCAAATCTACATTCACTTATTTGTAATTACTGGTCTCATGTGATCACATAGCTGTTACCGTAAGTACACTTCGAGTTTATTACTCGATGCTGACAATCGCATCCATTTATTTTGTGCAATGGACAACACCGAGTATGTTGCAGTTCTTAGTTACTCAAGAATGCCAATCTGAAATAATGCTGAAGGAAAAGCAAATATTTTGCGTTCTCAATTATAATTATGTCAGACTAAAATTTTGATCCAATGCATTAACTTTACCCTTTGTATCATCCCAATGTAATGGTCTATGATCCATTATTTACAAATGTAGGAATGTTTTGATGTGATGTACAGGGCTGTCATTAGAAGCCAGCTACATGTATACTGGCGATTATTGGCAGCATTCATGATGAAACAGCTGTAGCTGATGGCACAAGAAAAAACCAGCTATTTTTCACCATTGTCCAGCAATTTGGAAATTGTAATGACGCTATGGATATAGCAATTTATAATAAATTTATATTACTGCTATAGATTACATAACTTGTATTATATAATAATTGAGACCAATCCAGAAATTAAAACGTTTTGGCCCCTTTATTACACACACTCTTTTAAAGCCATGAAAATGGCCTCCTAACATGTATTACTGCAGGATTATTTTCTCCCAAGTGATTGATGTCCTGAAATGTTATAGAACTTTACTTGTATGATGTATAAATAAATGTCCTATAGTCCTGAGGATCAGACAGGCATCCTGTTGAATTACTACTTGTCGAACTTTCTCCTGATACATTGATTGAACTGTGAAATGACTGTGCATCTTCATCTCTCACATACTCAACAAAAGTAAATGAATCTATGTCTGATATGACTACTTTATAACAAGATGTAGTATTACATTGTCCAGTTTTCTCCATACTCTTTGTTTCCAGTAATTCTTGTTCACTAATGATATCTTCGACAGATAAATTACTCTTGTATTTCCCATTTAGATAGTCCTCAATCTGTTCCAGGGGACAGCTGGCTTTGAAGAAATAAGTGGAAACCAGAAAAGGATAAAAAGTCTTTTACACTTAGTATTCTGAAAAGAAAAACAGGATTTCATTATAGATCTGTGTGTTCTCAAGCCATCCCAGTAGTGTTTTTTTCTCTATAAATTTTCAAAGATCTTAGAATTCTTGGCTGTCAACAAATCCCCAGAGACAATGTACATGTAATATTTTGAAATCCTGACAGATGGAAAAAATATTACGATGGCTTGAATGAGCACTCGGGGGGGGGGGGGGGGGGGACTTATGTGAGGGGTACATGGATGCTCGTCGTACCTTTTAGGGGTCAAAATCAGGAGTTTGGTACCACTTAGGGTATCCACGATCAAACACAGACATTTTAATGTAAAGCAGTACCTTTTAGGGGTCGGGTGTCAATTGAACAAAAAAGCTGTTATCAATTTACATTTTTATTGTCTTTTAGAGGTGAAAATAAGCTTGAGCCATGCCCATTTTAGTACCTCTTTGGGGTCAAATTGAAAATGTCCGACGAGCATCCCTGCCCTTTTATATGGGAGTCACCCCCCCCCCCCCCCCACCCCCCCACACCCCAGAATGAGCACAGCAAAATATTAAGCAAAAAGATTACAAAAATTTAGTAGATACCTTACAAAGTTATAAACATACAAAGATCAAAATTTACAGAGATCTGAATGTACCATGGTGCACAAATTTATATACATTTCAATGTAAATTTTCAAACATTGCCAGCTCGTACCTTTGTTGGTACCAGTATCACAAATATTGATTAAGACTGTGCACAGTTGGTAATTTTAAATATATAAATATAAACCGCTTACAAACACCTAAACTCCCAGGCGTAGGAGCATTTGATCGCCTAATATAACCGTGGGATGGGGCATTTGAACAACATTTTTGGTCCATGTTCAAATGCCGGGGGTGGCACGGGGGGGCATGCACGGGTTTGGAATTGACTCATACATTACGAATAAGTTGATGTTTCAATTTGATTACATAAGGGAACATTCACATATCGATTTTGCCACGCTTAACGTCATTGTGACGTTAGGGTCAATACCCACCCACCCCCTCTTAACGTCACGGGTGGAACTCGTTTGCGGAACGGCAGATTGTAATGCACTGTATTTTTCTCAACTCTGGGTCAACAATAACACTTAATGCAAATCTTACGGCTAATATTCTATAAGTTTTAGTGACTAAACTATAGAATACCCCACCACTCCATATAGATGGTATATTCAGTGCTACCGCGGTCCCGCAGTCAGCTTTATTAATATTCATGATGGGACTGCGGGACTGCGTTGCCACTTTGTTCAACGTCTTAATTCATATCCTTCGATATAAAAAACCTTTATCCTTCGTTCTAAAAAAGCTATCGCGACTGCGGTACCACGGTAGCACTAACTAAATAACATAGCTTCAAAAAGTGGCGGGGTATTCTATAATCGCTCCCGCCATTTTGTTTTGACACAACTTTGATACCAGCTTAAGTCATCGCGTGCGTAAAGTTACCCTGCGAGCAGAGGTTTCTCATCTCTCTGCCTTTCCTGTCGCCGAGAGAAACCTCTGCCACGAAACGATTGCTTTTCCCGTTGAACATGCGCACTTGCAACCTCCAAAATCTTGGAGGTAAACCACGTGATAAACCAGATACCAAACCGGTTTTACCTGTTTGATATCACTCGGGCATGACTTTTTGGCGATCTTTGCTGGTTTTGCAAGAGCCCACAGTATCCTTCGCAGCCGTTATTTATGTCGTCACGCGTTTGTTGTTTGCCGACGATTGATACGAACGGGCTTCAAACTCCGGCTTTGTCTTCTTCTTACTTTACTGAACTGCACAGAAGACCTTGAAATTAGCGTTCAATAAATCTACCTTAATTTATCCTAAAGAAAGCTTTGATTTATACCTTCGAAGAAGGACATTAATGTTATTTTCTCCACTGCCGTTTATAACAATAGGAAATGGACAATCTGAAATCTACACACAATTTATTCTACAATGTTTACCGTCTCGTTTTTTTCGGCCAATGGTAATCCAGATACCGTGGCGCATGCTCAACGCGAAAAGCAATCGTTTCGTGGCAGAGGTTTCTCTCGGCGACAGGAAAGGCAGAGAGATGAGAAACCTCTGCTCGCAGGTTAACGTAAAGTGTGATAATAATTTTATAAAATATCGATGGAATTAATATTTGGTATTTTTAAAATCTCAAGCCTAAACCCACCCACCCACTCTTAACGTCACAATGACGTTAAGCGTGGCAAAATCGATATGTGAACGTTCCCTATTAAACTCAATTGGTGAACAGTCACATGCGTAACGACAAAAACACTCACTTCTCCAAGAAGACTTGTAAGCCATCCTTTCTGGTAAAAATAAACTTGGGTTCGAATCGACCAAACAGACGCTTCTGGGGGAGACTTGGGACTATCCTGTCGCTGAAATATCAATAAGAGGAAGTAGTTAATAGTGTTAAAAAGAAAGAAATGCCAAACTATTTAGTCGTATTTGTAAATGACTATATAATGACGACACTTGTGACTGTTAAATTACTTACCTTCCAAACCCATTCACTTCGTTGGTATCTAGTTTATTCCTAAGCCAAATAAATTCAGAATACCTTCTTCTGATACTAGACGTCTTCCTTGAAAATGCTATGTTGCTCGTCTAGAAAGAGAAACAAAGACGAAGTGAAACCCAGTCACGAGTTATTTTGAGTAGGTGTGAAGATAGTTCAATGTCATTCTAACCTGAATGTAAATCTCGTAGTCAACGAATTTTCCTCCTTGACAAGTGTGGATTCTTGGATTATTTACCTCAACATGGATGGCCTATAATGAGAAATAAAAACATTATTTCAAAAAGAATTAGAACATTTTGAAGCGTTTTATTACGAATAGTACATATTTTGATTTCCCTTTGTATGTCCCGGTTGCTACAAACCAAACTCACCTCAGATTCCCGGCCTTTCTTTGATTTCGATTTCGTCATAATAAAATAAAATGGTTCAAACACCGAATAATGCTACCAAAAAGTGACGAAGAAATTGAACTAGAGTCTATAAGTATAAGGTATATATGGAGATCCGTTTTGCCGCGCGTTAACCGAGATATGACGCACTATTGATTCATGTGACTTACAGCGTGCCACACCACAGGGAGCCCAAGTGTGTATAGTGTAGATTTCTGAAAAACACCTCGTTTGTGATTTCCTATTGATTTTAGCCTGTTTTAGCCCGTTTCTTGGAATTTTTCCTGACCTTCCTTTCAGGAAAACGACAAAGGAACGGGCGAAAACAGGTTAAAATCGACAGAAAAAACAAATTATATCTGATTCACAAAATATTATTTTTTAGCATTTAGGTTATATATTCTTTCAGCATTACAGTTAATTTCACAAAACTTTGGCCGCGTGGATTGCCAAGTTCGTTTGGAACTTGGGAAGTACGTTCCGAAGTACGCAAATAACTTTTGTATCTGTCAATCAAATTGTGATCTTCCAACTGAACTTTGGAACTTAGGTCTGAACTTCACAACAAAGACAAAGTTGCTCGCGAAGTTGGGTTTGATCCCATTTTTTTTATGGAATATTCTTTGCAACCCGGTTCACAAGCACTACTGTAGTACTGAGTGAGACAGACTAACTAAAAGGCTGGATGGGGAATTAGACGATACATTTTGCTTAATTTATCAAATTGCAAGCGTTCACCGAAGATCAAGTCAACTATATGTTCCAAAAGGAACTTCCACTTGGAGCAAAAGCTTTGCTGATCTATCAGCTACAATAATTATTGCTCATAGACGAATCCCCACTGCTACCAAGAACTAGTCAACGAAATCATTATGTAGAGCAAGAGGCCGCAAATGCAACAAGCAGCCATCCTGTGGATATTAAAAGCCAAGGTGATGTCAGATTTAATTTGGCACCATTTTCAGACATACAAATTATTTTCAGAACCGAGCACTTTACCGATTACATGTAAGCAAAATGTATCATTGTTTAATTCCGCTTTGAAAGATATAACATCCAGCCTTTTAGTTCGTCTGTCTCACTCAGTACTACAGTAGTGCTTGTGAACCGGGTTGCAACGAATATGCCATAATAAAATTGGATCGAACTTCACCGCCAACTTCCCAACTTCGCGAGCAACTTTGTTGTGAAGTTCAGACCGAAGTTCCAAAGTTCAGTTGGAAGATCACAATTTTATTGACAGGTACAAAAGTAATTTGCGTACTTCGGAACATAGTTCCCAAGTTCCAAACGAACTTGGCAATCCGCGCGGCCAAAGTTTTGTGAAATTAACTGTAAACTAAATAACAAGCCAAGATAAGGTCAAAACCTTAAAATCACATATAATATTGCTTCACTTGTTTCTGCAGATAAAATCAAACTATACACACGCTCGAAATCATCAAACCTGAAAACCCTCGGCCTGTAGTCCTTCAAGCCCATTCACAGGGTTGGTATCTGCCTCGGGATCGCTTTGAGTTCTCATCAGTACACCAATGTCAAACAGTTCCAGAAACATTCCTGTTCAGTTGGCGTACTTCCTTCTCTCATGAAAATGGCTAATGTCCGACGTATACGTAGTGAACTGCGCACGTAGCACTCCATCATCATGCAGACATCACGCGAAATCCGGCAGACAAGCGCCAGCGCCTATATGTGGATTAAAGCCCGTGATTCACACAACACTCACACTCATTGTAATAACATATGGAGAAAAGTCGATCAAGCGAATCAAGAAGAGATGGAACGAGTGCTGATTCGCTCCACACTAGCTTGCATTCTAATGGTTTTTCCCCGGGGGTTTTCCCCAACGCATCCTCGCTCTACAATTACCAACAAGAGGCCCCGAGTGGCCTTAACTCGGGCTATCTATAGCATGTACTGCATAGAGTGCTAGCATAATTTTGTGTCAACATGGTTTGTGCTAGAGTAGCCAGAGAATTGGTTCTCTACTGATGCTCTTGTCTGTCAAATGTCAATGAGCAAGTGCCCCACGTATTCCGGGGTGGGGGGGGGGGTTAGGTTAGGGTATGCCTTGGGGGGGGGGGGGGGGGGGGTTGGAAATGATAGAGCCATAATACACACACAACACACACATACATACATGCTGTGCATGTACATTTCACCCACAATTTCCCGCAATTCTGTAGTTTAATATTACTTTCTTTTCAATATTATTGTTCCTTGAGGGTCGTTAGAATGACAAAAATAACTTGGTATGGGTGTTGTTGATTGAAGTGCAATGGTTATTTGAGTAGTCTGCACGATATTGAGTCACTCAAATTTGATGCATTGTAATTATATCAGGTGGAGTACAACTATGAGAAATCAAGCAATTTAGAACAACAAATTCCACATAATGTTGCTATTCATTGTGAATAGTTACATGTAGGTAATGTCATTCTACATGTGAAATAAAGTCATCTATTTGTAATTCTCAATTATTAACAAACCAGTGGAGATGGCTGACATTCAGGCTAAATTCTCAATACAATATTTTCGATTGAGGTTGTAAACTACAGACCACCATTTTCTAGTATTAGTGAGCTGCCACTGTGCTAGTGCTCATTTCTACATCTTGAAGGAGACTGAAACTTATAATGGCTAGGCCACAAATAAACATGCAATGTCCACTCTTTTTATATCATTGGGGTCGCAGGAAGATTAATTTTCATTCCCAAATAATTTGTAAAAGTACTTGTACTCCTGATCATGACTGAGTGCAAGTGACGATGCTGACGACAAGAACTGAGGAACAACAATTACATTTATTTTCTCATAAGATGATGGAAATGTTTACGAGTAATAAGGCATAATAAGAAATACAATGATGAGAAGGTAACCTTAGGGTTATCTTTAGAGCGACTGCCTGTAAATATCGAGAATCGCGGGACAACGGTGAAATTTCGGAATCCTTCATATTTTGCCAGAACATACCTTTGGGTGAACTGTTTTAGGAAATCATATCAAAAAGTTCCAGCGCTTTTTTAATTTGGCGATTTTTACAAAAGATTGAAAATACGGCCCCAGAGCGGTTTTTGGCTTGTCGGAACGACCGAATCATCACGCAACAACAAAGAGCTAGGGAAGTCTTATAAAAAGTCCAATGGAATCATACTTAACACACGTATTAAAACAACTCTTTGACCTCAACATCCAGCAAGAATATATTCCAATAGTGTAATTTATTCTTTTTTTCTCCGACTTTTTAAACATGCATGTTTTGGATGCCAAAACATAAGACAAAATAATGGCCAAGTTTGACAGTCCTAAGCGACTCCTGGTATATGATTTTTTTAAATAAAAACTACACGGCATGAAAGCTTGGTTATTACTCGGGCCAGGCCTTTGGCCGGCACGAGTCTTAAATCGCAAGTGTTTGTTTTTTCTTCAAGTCGAGCATTTTCGCCGTTAACCAATCAGATTACACATACAGGAGCCCATTGTTCGATGGACAATATTTCCCAAGGGAGGGCTAGTGGAGGGTATAATCGACCTTTCATGAAGGGTTGCAGTATTGATGGAGGATGGACAAGAAAACATACATTTTGCCTCCACTACACAATTCAGACACACACAGTCATATAGGATACTTGGGTATGTCGGTCAGCCGAGCCCGACAGCGTTTATTCATATAATTGCTCATAATAGCTTACATGCATTCTTTCTTCAACTTTTGGTCTCTATTTATTACTATTATTAATTATTGCGACACTGCCGGATACGAAAACCCAAAACCACTGTGTGGACTAAACGGGAACGTATACTCCCACCAATGCAGTGCCGCCAACTCTGGGAGCTGAGGTCATCTAAATACATTTAGTCCGATATGATAAATACGATCTTATGCCGATTTAAATTAAACTCGGACGATTCTAACCTAGCCAGAATGGTTTCCCTTAATGTTCGTTATGCCTCCGGCTTCTCGATCCAATAATTAAAAAAAAAAAAATGAAGCAAGTTAGCAAGGCTGACCTAGAATGAGTTCAACCTCTTAACAGTCACCTACTTATGGCACACTACATTACCCATAATTCTCAGCACTACTCTCCCCAGGCTTCTGTTCCGTGCCAGCAAAATATTCATTTCTGTGAATTTCGTACCTCAACTAACATAAATTACACATTTTGCCTCCACTACACAATTCAGACACACACAGTCATATAGGATACTTGGGTATATGTCGGTCAGCCGAGCCCGACATGCATATAGATTTACAAAGGTAGGGCCCGAGTGGTGAACCCGTTAGCCTTTGCCACTGACGTGACGTTAGCATTAACATCTATCATGCCATCTATCATGCCGCTGGAAGTTTCTGTCTGGGATACGAGAATTAGCGGCTGAAAAAGCTCCACCAGACCTTTTGGAATGTGTACTAAATTTGGAATTATCGGGGACAATATCTTTAAATAATTTCTTAAACAATCCCCTAAAATAAAGTGGCTAACATGCTTTTTCATACGCAAAATGCGTTTCTGCTTATGGATCCAAATAAAATATCACTGGAATTTCGTTAATTCCGGCCTTAGACATATATATGTATATACAACCTTAATAACTGGACAAAATACGATTTATGCTAGATGTAGACTTGGATGTCTCTATCAAATACTGTAAATATAGGGCCAATCAAATGGATTGGCGGAAACAGATTTTACTTATAAGAATTCATGTGCAAATAATGTCCATCTATTAAATGCTGTAAGGTAGGGTTCAGTAGTCCCTCTGGAACTGGATGCTAGAACTGCTTTATTTCAGGTTCTCCTTTAGCTGTTTGGTTCTATCACTGGTAATGTCTGATAACCACAACTCGTTAACTGTCTGATAACCACAACTCGTTGACAACTTCTGGAGAAAGAAAAATGAAACAAACGAAAAATAAGGGCATACAGTGAAAGCAGTGATATGGCAAAGACCATGTCAGTATTGAAGTATCAATAAATTTCATAACATGGTAAGATTATAATGCCCATCTGTATTCCCCTTTAGGGCACCCCTTTAGGGCCAACTGAAAACACATTTTCAGCGATTGCATGTTGCACAATTTCTTTCAAAATCTGTGCAAAAACTTTTTCGTAATATAACAATAACATCACAAGACTCATCCAGGGCTTCACCCAATTCTGTATTCCCCTTTAGGGCACCCCTTTAGGGCCAACTGAAAACACATTTTCAGCGATTGCATGTTGCACAATTTCTTTCAAAATCTGTGCAGAAACATAACACCATTCCTAGTTGAAAAACTTAAACATTTATTGCCAAATATACAATTGTTAATTGGCTTTACCTCTCATAAACAACTCAGGATTATTTATTGCTTAAAACTACCCAATCTTGGACTAAATCGCTCCAATGTATCCCATCTGAACAAAGTACAGGCCAGAAATGACCCAATTTCACAGCGGTACAATTACAATGCCTCTAGCATTACATACTCGTGTAATCAATTACTTTACAAGTCAGATAGACAGGCTGACATAAGCAATTGTTGTCATAACTCCCAATCCTGGGAAAATGCATTTACCCCACTATATCGTGGTCGATAATACCGAGTATTAAACTTTGGCACCTTAGCCTTTGGCACCTTAGCCTTGTAACAAGCATGCGAACCTATCTCACGTGTGCGGACCCCATATAGGACTTCAGAACCGTTCATTACAATTTTGGCTGCGTTTACATTGTCTGTAAAATGCATTTACCCCTCAAGTTCGTGGTTGCTGATAATGAGTATTAAACTTCGGCAACTTAGCCTTGTAACGGCATGCGAACCTATCGCACGTGACCCCATAAATGGTGAATACTAAGAAATGCGTAGTCATTAATAGTATCGATGATCGTCATAATCTATTATTCAACTAATTTCTTCAACATAAGAATTTAGCTATCTTGGAATCCATTGTGCCTCCAAACTTATTCCCTTGATACAGTTCTGATAAATATCTAAAGCGATACCTAAACTGCAGATAGGCCGGGACCTCAGAGCCATTCATGACAATTTTGTCTACGTTGTTTACATTGTCAGTAAAATGCATTTACCCCGCAAGTTCGTGTTTGCTGATAAAGAGTATTAAACTTCGGCAACTTAGCCTTGTAACAGCAGGAACACCCAACGGTAAAACTTCATAAAAACAAACATTCTGATGTTTTTATAACAAATCAGATGTATTTAAACATATTTAAGGGAATTGTTTTTCAGCTGGCAGACGAACAGCTGTTCTGCAGCGCCAGCCAGCCTAAAGTTCATGAAGAATTTCTAAATTTCCCAGCTGAAATATTTAAGTGCAGAATTTGCCAGCAGCAAAAATATTTTTTGAACATATTCCCAGCTGAAATATTTAAGTGCAGAATTTGCCAGGTATCAATTTTTAGACCTCAGACTTAAAAATGCCTGGAATGCACTCTGAAACGGGGTATGATATTTATTCAGAGAAGCTAAAATGTTTCAAAGGAAGTTACATTGCAATAAATGATTCTAATTCAGTTCACACCAGCACACTTCGTTGTTGAATTAAAGTATATTTTTTTGAAGATCAGTTTGTGTGTGGTTCATTTAGAAGTTGAAGATGTTGAAGGTGTTGATCCGGCAGACTCTGTCAAGCAGCGCAACGCGTGTTACGTATTACATTCAATCCGTCTTGGGACAACACCGGCAAACTCTAAAACGGGGTATCAAAATTAATCAAACTCTAAAACGGGGTATCAAAATTAACACGAAACTACTCTTAAACGGGGTCCACATTTGATGACCAGGGCGGTACATACCCCTCCCCTGGGGACTTGTAGAGACCGAAAACTGTTTTTAAATGATTTCTATATCTCAACACCTTTCAACATTTTAAACCTGTTTCAAGATTGGATCCAACACTAAATATTGTTCCGATGTTGAAACGGTTTGTACAGGGCTTAACTGAAATATAGAACGCTATATTTTTATTTTAAGAAAAAAAACCTGAGCTAACCTGCAGAATTCGGTATTTTTAAAAACCTGTGAAACAACAGGTACGTGCAGAATTTGCCAGCTGAGAAATATCGCTCTGTTATATTATTATTATGTAATTATATCGGACTGCAGAATTTACCAGCTGACAAATATCGCTCCGTTATATTATTATTTAGTATCAGACTGCAGAATTTGCCAGCCAAGAAATTCCAAAGTGCAGAATTTGCCAGCCGAGTGGCCCAGAAGAACAGTTATTTTGCAGAACAGTTCGTTGGGTGTTCCTGTAACAGCATGCGAACCTATCACACGTGTGCTGACCCCATAAATGGTCAATATTAAGAATTCCGTCATCATTAATAGTATAATCTTCATAATCTATTATTCTACTAATTCTTCTGCATAACAATTTAGCTATCTAGGAATCCATAGGTCTGTGATAAATATCTAAAATGATATGGTACCTAGAAGGTTCATGACAATTTTTGGCTACATTTATATAAATGTCTGTAAGCCATGACACAGTTTATGAGCAAACACTTTGACAGACAGGGAGACTGTATACAACCGGCTCTATTAAGTAGAAATTTGAGACATTTCAATTTCTGACCTATTTTGGTGGAAAAACCTTTCTTCAAAGTCTAATGTACTTCCACATGCTGTAGCGGATGCGTCACTGAAATAGACTCGGTCAGTCTATGTTTAACAGGCCATAAAGGGATACCGTTAAGTTTATTAACAACCAAAGTTCTATAACAGACAGAATAAGCCTATTAACATACAACTGCTGATTTGGTAGCGGAATTTCAGAGTGATAACGGCGTGAATATTCCTTGTCGTAAGTCTAGAAACATTCCCCATTGCACACAATTACAACTGAAATAACTTTGCCGCAAAATATTGCCAATTTTCTTAACATGGAATGTGGAACTTAATGAATGGAACACTGCGGTAAGATCTTTTGACAAGCTTTGAATTCTTTTATCTTTAGCAGAAATGGTAGCATCTGAAGCATTAAAGTAATTAGGGCACCAAATATATTTCCAATGAGAATTAACTTCATTAGGTAGGAACTGAACTTAAACAGATCGGAATGCACTTGTAAACTAACGTTAACAATTTGCCGTGCTAGAATATAACTGAATTTTAATACAAATCCATAGTATATATACACTACAGTAGATTTCCTTCAGATCTCCACTTTTTAATTAACAGTTTTGAGCAATTCAACCTTAACGAAATATGGTATGAACTGAAAACGAAAGGCAAAACGTGCGATTCGTCTGTAAATATCCACTAAAACAACCAATATGTCATTTGTTCTTCAAAAATTACTACGTCGTAATAACGGCTTTCAAGTCGAAAGACTGCACATGAAGTGCTCCATGCTTAACAAATTCCTTTGAGGACACTGAGACACATATTCTCATCTAAACTTGTTCTTATATAGATACAATTATTTGTATGTGTAAGATCTAGAATTAACTTACGGACTTCTGAAAAGAAACAGATAATGGTTAACAATATTCGACTTGGTCTGACACTTCTGAAATACAATCAAGACACAATAGTTCGTTAAACGCTTCTTCTACAAACATATGGCGTACCATCCCCGCCAAAATTCATGGTTTGAATTCTAAGTTCTTCACATGAATTTTACACTCAAGTAGAATATTTCATATTGTTATTTTGTATTTTATAAGCTTTGTCAAGGTTTCAACATACGTGTTATATATTTGTCGTTCAAGTTTTACATTCGAGATTGTCACTGTTCATTCTAAACACCACGTCATGCATTCGTCGTTCGAGTTTCACATTACAAAGTCGACGACTTTTATTTTCAACTCGACGTTTTGAATTGAACTTCACGCTTCAGTAACTTCCCGGTTGACCTTGGGAACCTCAGTCGTACCCAGAACTCCTCGGTAGTCATCCTTGGAGTTGTTAGGTCTGGTAATAAACGCAGGCGCTACGTTTTAATGGCAGCTGGATAGCTGATGTGGACCTGCTTGATAGCTGATGTGGACGTGCTTGATCTCTGTGTTCTACTGCCTATGGAACCCGTTAAGAATACGAAAGCTGCCCTTTGCCGTGTTGCAGATAGCCTGCTTTCAGCGGAGAAAGCGGCGAACTGCGAGAGGTTTGTTGTCTAGTTCTCTTTTGCAAGTTCGTAAACCGTAAATATCATGCTCTTTCCATAGCGCCAGAAGATCTTTACTTAGAAGTAGGCTCTGCTATAGCTTCCTCCTGCTCCGTTTTCAAAGTTCGCCTTCGCCTTTACCCTCCTTCGCCTTTACCTTGGTTCCAAAGGTTTTCTAGAGAGAACACAGCTGCATGCTCGCTTCTTTCTCCGCGGCTGGGTAAAGGTACTTTGAAAACGGAGCAGGAGGAAGCTATACAGAGCCTAGGCTTCTAGGTAAAGATGTTCTGGCTGTGCTTTCGACAGGCTTTGGAAAGAGTATGATATTTACGGTAAAGAGAACTCGACAACAAACCGTGATTTAATTCGCCACTGAAAAGTACTATTGTCGACCAAATTGCAGAGATGCAATCCGGCTATTGACTTCACGGCCGTTGAACTTAGTAGCGATGTACAGTAGAGGAAATAATCAGAAATCCGCCTCAATACATTTATGCAACGGTCGTCCATTTCTTTCGGCAAACATTCACTAAGCGGATGGCTTCGACTCCTCAGAGAAAGACTGAGCTTCTCGTTTCTACTCTTCTCGTTAGGGTTGACGACCACAACCTTGGTCTTAACAAAAGGGCGCCTAATGTGGCTGCGAGGAACGAAGTTGGAAGAGTATCATTGAAACCACTAATTTATCGAAACATGCTTCGTTTCTGGATGCATCTCCAAGCCCTCCCCGAGGGAAGTATTGCGAAACAATGTCTTTATATGTCCAATGCCCTTGCATCATCTAATAAGATGAGCTTTATCACCTCCATAAATAAAATAGTGGAGTCTTTTAAAGATTTATCAGATTTAAAATCGTATAATAATACGCAATCAATGAAACGTTTTTTGGATAGACTTAATATAAAAATAATACAAAAATCTAGGATACATCAGATAAAACTTATACAATTAAACACAATACTATTTTTTTACTATAAATTTTCTAATGACACAAAAAATATTAATTCATGTTATGACCTGGTAAAGAATGCGAAACACAGACGAATGCTCGCTAAGTTCCGCACAGGAAATCATTCATTAAGAATAGAAACTGGTAGACACGCAAAACCGAAAATACCTCGCGAACAGCGTCTCATTTCTTTTTCGACTGTGTTTCTCATTCCGACCTAAGGAAGTCTATGTTTGAAGAAATTAGTAAATATTGTAAGAGTTTTTCGATATTACGAGATAAAGATCGAATATATTTTTTCTTTAGTAATGTCGATCCATTTGTTTGCAAACAAGTGAGTCACTTTATATATGAAGCTTTTGAGAGGAGAAATATCTTGTTACAAAGAACTGTATAATTTTTACACTTCTGTAATCTCAGTGTGATTGTATATTAATTAGGCAATACCATGTATGTATATGGGAATGCTAATAAACTTTTGTTGTGTACTTTGCACTCGTAGTTTGTTTGTCCACAAGTTCTTCAATATCGAGTTCTGACAAAACATTGTCTCTAAACGAATCACTATGCTACTATAATCATCCTCCTGTTGGCAGTTATTGAGTCGTTGAATTGTTTCTTGAACTACGGACTGACTTATACAAACTCTGCCGCCATTTTGTGATCGACTGACTGTTGCGCCTGCGTTGTTTATGTCAGCGGTTCCCAAGGTCAACCGGGAAGTTACTGAAGCGTGAAGTTCAATTCAAAACGTCGAGTTGAAAATAAAAGTCGTCGACTTTGTAATGTGAAACTCGAACGACGAATGCATGACGTGGAGTTTAGAATGAACAGTGACAATCTCGAATGTAAAACTTGAACGACAAATATAAAACACGTATGTTGAAACCTTGACAAAGCTTATAAAATACAAAATAACAATATGAAATATTCTACTTGAGTGTAAAATTCATGTGAAGAACTTAGAATTCAAACCATGAATTTTGGCGGGGATGGTACGCCATACAAACACGGCTTCTTCAAGAGCCGACTTATTATTTTGTGCCTTTTAAGGACCAGGAATGTACAAAAACGGTAATAAGTAGCTATAGCCAAGGTAGACAACATATAAAACAATTAAACCGAGGCACACCATTGACACCCATTGTATAAAAGCTCTACGTAAATTCCCCTAACAGAGTTGCGCCTCTGAGAAGTTTTAGAATTTAGTATTAATGTTTTCAAGTTGTTGGCATTCAACCTCTGGTACGTTACGTATACTAAAACCACAATCAACCTCTAAGGAACTCACAATGACAAAATCAAAAATTCCAGTTAACAGGAACATACTACACCTTTTTCGTAAATGTCGACACTTTCGCCTAGTCGTTTATGGAGCATTTGACTAGCGGCAAGGAAGTC
The DNA here is from genome assembly GCA_030867875.1 of Actinernus sp. WN-2022. Lineage (NCBI taxonomy): Eukaryota > Metazoa > Cnidaria > Anthozoa > Actiniaria > Actinernidae > Actinernus > Actinernus sp. WN-2022. The sequence continues at coordinate 30,952,344 of JAOWCC010000577.1, forward strand.
GGGACAATTCGCCAACCAGCTTCCATATAGCCTGTGTATAGCAAGCATTTCTGTGGGTTTTCCGATTGTGTCGTCTGTGTGGTATAAAGTGATAATCTGGGAACCAGATTATGGCTTGGAGTTTCCCTCACTCTTTGATGTTAGGCTCTGGAGGATGTGAAAAGCTTAGGCAATTTCACAACTCTCGCTTCTGCTCTGTAGATAGTTTTCTCCTCCTCCTCATCTTTGACCGCTTCTATTACGGCTTTAGCGGATTTGTACTGTTCCTGGTTGCTTTTCTTTATTGAATGAAGGCGTTCCACCTGAAGTTTTTATCTGCTTAATTTCTCTAATCTGTTCTGCTGCACTTTGTGAGTCATTAGACCTTTTAAGTGCTGCCATAGTTCTTTATAAGAATAATCACATCTGAAAAATGAGATCTTCGTTGTTGCGTTCGGTATTCTTTTTAACTTCGGTTTCTTCCAAAAAAAATGAAGCAAGGTAGCAAGGCTGACCTAGAATGAGTTCAACCTCTTAACAGTCACCTACTTATGGCACACTACATTACCCATAATTCTCAGCACTACTCTCCCCAGGCTTCTGTTCCGTGCCAGCAAAATATCCATTTCTGTGAATTTCGTACCTCAACTAACGTAAATTACAGAGTGTGTTAGGAAATGCGAGTAACAAGAAGTATCAGACGTTTTGTTAATAAAAACAGTTCCTGCATTGCTCAACGCGGATCTTTTTTTGTTCAACATCTACATTTCGAGGTGGGTGGTGTGAAGGATGACAATATTACCCAGAGGTCTAATTCGATGAGATTCAGTTTCTCGCTCGCTGTCCATCGAGGCTTCGAGTTTTCAGGTGAGTTTTGCATGTTTTTTTGTATTTTACATCTCGTACTCAGTACTTACACATCACTTACATTAGTACATTGTCATTCATACAGTCGTAACTACGACGCCAGACAGTTCTAAGGTACAAAAATCTCTTTACGAGTACTTTTGAACTTCAGTGCTGTCTCAAATAAACTCAAAAAATACTCATAAGAATACTCAAAAGAATACTCTCAACTGAGATACAAATAAACTGTCAGCAAAGTGATAATTGGTTTCTGCATTTTTTGCTAACACAAGCAAGTATTAAACTGCAATATACAACAATTTTGTGATCCTTGATCACACTTCTGTTGACATGATACTTGGCGATTTCGGCACTTTCTCAGTGTAAGCATGTACGTCCTGAAATTGTTAAACTTAAAGCAAAAGTACACTTGAAAACTTCGCAGCTAAATTCACCATTAAGTTCAGGTGCATTTATATTGAAATCCCGGCGCTTTCTCAGTGTAAGCATATTAATAATTCATATTGTCAAATTTTCATACAACCAATCATTTAAAAACAGTGCAGAATACCCCCTCCACTCAAAAGATCGCTTGAAAACTGCGCTAAATTCTCCACTTTAGTTCAGGTGTATTTAGACTCGTTCTATGAATGATTTTGGGTCGAAATGGTTAAGTTTTTTTATTATTTCAGGGTTAGGTTTTTAGAAGGTTTGTATGAAAAAGTTGAGAAATGAATTATTAATGAACCAAAGGAGGGGGTATTCTGCAATTACTCCCTGTGTGTGTTAACAAGCTTATATTGCCTGTCAAAAACCAATAATATATTTACACACCCATATTTTTATATTTGCAGGCATAATAATTATTCCCACTGTTGTACGGTACTTCCCAGTGAGGCTGGCCTAGTTAACTCCTGTAGTGTTCTCCAAAAAGCTGATTCAGTCCAGAAAAATGACCAGCCTGCAGATTACATATATCCATGTACAAGGCACATATTACCAGTTAACCATAGAACTTTGTACCAATGCACTGAACAAATGTTGCTCTGAATTTTGAACATCACAGGACAATTAACTGTTATATGTTATGTACATCTATATCAATGCTACATGTATGTATCCAGTCTTCACTAAGGTGCTGGAAATGAAAGCACCTATTTGGAGATGGTACATCTCTGCAGTTGACAGTGGAAGTAGTTGATAATTTACAGCTAAATAACTGTTTTAAGGACGGTGCCTACTAATTGCAAACCAATTTGTTTTCTGAAAATCTATATGGATTGTTTGAACCCCCTAAGGAGCTTTTGAAATCAGAAAAAAATTTATGGGGTACCCATACGTTTAAGAGAGATAATTAAGGATGAAAATTGAAAAAAGTGCTGACGCAGCATTTTTCTTTGTCCGAGAAACTATTTTTTAATTCGATGAATATTTTGGGTTATCCGGCAAAATATTAGGACAAAAAACGTTAGACATAGCGTTCTTCACAAAGGATGCGAATCAAACCATTTATCTTACAATGATTATCATTTTTTGTACAAATTTTGCTTTGTGAGCCTCATTAGTGACCATGAACAGACACATATTTTTTGCCGAAATGGACATCAAGTTTCAATTTTATAAAGACAAAAAATGTATGAAAACGTTGTTTAGCTTCTATATTATAGATTACAAAAAGAAAAAAAGGGGGTATCCACGCGTTTTAAAAAGTTATGTGTACAGTAGGCCTTTTTATCGCTAATTTTATTTTCAAAAATTGACATTTTTTACCAAGGCCTCCCTAGTAAGTCTGAAAATTGGTTTCTTTTATTGCATTCTGGGAGATTTTCAAGATGGCGGTGGGGAAAAGAGTCAGTCCCGTCTTTCGACTTTCTTCATTGAAAATCAAACCTGTTGCTGCTTCCTTTGTGCTCAAACCCCATACAGTCCTTCCTTCTTCATTCTTCTTTGGATTTCCAAGAGGTTTACCCGTTTTCACAAAGCTTATTTGACCGTATTCACACATTGTTTATACTCGGCCGAGTCCATGTTTGGAGAAACTGACGAAACTCGAAAGCATCGACAGGCCTAAAGCACAAGGCGCTGGGCGAAAAGACAGCAGTGATTCATGGCAGTCCAAACAACCTTCATTCACTTGGTCGGGTAAATCTCCTAAATCTACGATTCTTCGACCATCTCCTCACGATAAATCATTGAAATGGTCGGCTGTTTTAATACCATTTCAGCTGAAAATTGTCTTTCGTGGCCGTGTAGTGGAATTTAAAGATTTCCCAAATCGTTCATTTCTCAAGCATATCTTTCGTCCGTATTTTAAAATCCTTCATCTTTCTGTCTGCAAAATTACACATTTAAAACAGCTTTTTAAAAATAGTTCTGCAAATGGCCTGTCTCGCGGGCTCACCTGCGGGACGCAAGATGCGCAAAACGGCGTGCGCGCTGACAATAGTAGGCACCGTCCTTAAGTGACATGGAGGGGAATTGTACCCTGCACCATTGTATTTCCCTATATCATGCTGTATGCCTTAATCAAGCTAATGAACTCCAAAGCTGATTCAGCAAGGACAGAAAAAAATTACCAAGCATCGCACTTATAGACGTATATGGCCCGAGTATAGGCTGCATACAGCCTCTTGTTCTAGTTTAATCTAGCAAAGTGCCAACTTTGGAATCCAAACGCTTCCCCTCGGCAAAATAAAACGACCATGAACTGTAAGAGAGACGATTTAACCTCTAATTTTACAGTGCTTATCATAAATACCCATTCAAAAAATAAACAAACGTCCAAAATCACTTTTCAACTACTCTTAGCTGGTCTTTTAAAGCTCTGAAAGTGAAATGTTACCTTTTGTACCTTTTTATCAGTCGAGATTTTGAGCCTGAGAGCCGTTAATTGAATGGTAGCTATATATAGATTCCCGTGCGAATCCAATCAAACATTGAAACTACAACAGCGTTGTTCCCAATCTCGTACCCAGATCCCATTTGTTTCTTACTACGCATGCTCATGCTCGACGAAAAAATAGGGCTCTGGAAGAATCCGTTTTTTGTGTATTCTGATTGGCTGTTCTGAACAATGCAATTTCACCGAAAGTCAAACAAAGTATTTATTTGGACAAATGCATTGAAAATTGGGGGTATCTTACGGTGGCCCAGAAGTGCAAAACAAAATACTTTTCTCAAAACAAATCTTTTTTTCTCAAAACAAATCTTTTTTTTCTCAAAACAAATCTTTTTTTTCTCAAAACAAATCTTTTTTTCTCAAAACAAATCTTTTTTTCTCAAAACAAATCTTTTTTTCTCAAAACAAATCTTTTTTTCTCAAAACAAATTTTTTTTTTCTCAAAACAAATCTTTTTTTCTCAAAACAAATCTTTTTTTCTCAAAACAAATCTTTTTTTCTCAAAACAAATCTTTTTTTCTCAAAACAAATCTTTTTTTCTCAAAACAAATCTTTTTTTCTCAAAACAAATCTTTTTTTCTTCAAAACAAATCTTTTTTTCTTCATAACAAAACTTTCTTTTTGTGCGTGGCTTCAAGCGTGGGCCTGGGGGCCTGGGGCGGACTCGCGATCACGTGCAAAATGGCGCCGTGTAGTCAACATGTTCTGCGAATGCTGTGACGCTTTGATCGAAGAAAATTATCTTTTCTGCCCAGAATGTGGAAAAGAACTTGATCCTGAGGAGGTTATTATCACTAACTACTTTGAAAAAGGTTTCGAATATGACAAAATTCTTATATTTTTGTCCAAGTTTCATGGAATTAGTATCAGTCTAAGAACACTTAAGAGTAAGTTGAAGTCGTATGGCCTGAGTAGGCGATCAGTGAAAGTAGACGAAGAACTGCCTCGAAAAAGGATTCAACAAGAACTAGATGGGCCTGGATGCATGCAGGGGTACCGCGCTATTTGGCATACCTTAAAGCTTGAAGGCATATTTGCTCCAAGGAATGTTGTGGAACGTCTACTTAGAGAAATTGACCCAGAGGGTTGCAACTCGAGAAAAGCCAGGCGCTTAACAAGGAGGAACTACGTTTCCGAGGGTCCAAATTATTGCTGGCATATTGATGGCTACGATAAACTAAAGCCATATGATTTTCCTACTGCACCCATCTATGCAGCCGTGAACTGGAAAACCATAAGGCTTTAGTTTATCGTAGCCAGCAATATGCCAGCAATAATTTGGACCCTCGGAAACGTAGTTCCTCCTTGTTATAAAGATTTGTTTTGAGAAAAGTATTTTGTTTTGCACTTCTGGGCCACCGTAGTATCTAAACGCTAAAAACCGTTGGATTTTACCTAAATGGTTGTCGATCTCCTCAGGGATGCTTAGATATTTGCTTGCATCCTATCGGGAGTTCAAATTACTTCAGCGGCCAATTCAAATCGCATACAGTACATGAATTCGAAAATCGAACCCAACCGGCAGTAACAGTTGATATAGCCGAGGGATTTACCGTATTACAGATAGGTAATACTACGCATTCCCATATTAACAACATGTTCGTAAGTGCTCTATAGGCAGAAATCTCTTAAACTTGTGAACTGGCACTGATCGCTTAAATATAAGCGTTTGTACTGATGAGAATGCAACGAACTCCAGCCTTCAATTGCAAGGAGCTAAATACGAGAGAATCGCAAGTAAAAATGCCTTGACTTGCTTCTATGGTGTATTCAGCTGCTGTTTGTGTGGTCATCGGGTTCAGGTAAGGCAATTTCAGCGATCAGTTTTCGATCCCCATGAATCCTCTTCACGTGTACTGGAAAATACATGTATCTGTGATGTCTGATGAATCCACCGATACCGAAACACGAGCCTGATACATGAAAATTAAAGCCTTAAACTCCAAACTAAAAACGGCAGAAGATGAAAGAGACTCCCTAAGGCTTTCCCTGACACTAGCAAGCAAAACATCACTATCAAAATACCGGGCGAACTTCCAAATCTAAACCAAAACATAGGTCTGAGGCTAGGCTTTAACACATTATTCCCGAAAAATGGCCTAAAATTCTTTCCGGAACTACTCCAAAAAAGCTCTAAAATTCTTCCAAGAAAGTCTAAAATTCTCGACTTTTCCCCTAAAATTCCCAAAAATTCTCAAAAAATTGCATAGTAAATAAAGGCCCCTGAATACGAATTAACACGAAACAAGACTCTTAATAGAGTGTTTATTAATAAAACACTTCAAGACTTCAAGTACACTATTTATTTTCAAAATCTAAACTTATGATCCAGTCATCCAGTCTGTACTGGAATGCACAATGGTAGGCATAAGCCATAAGGTCTACTGTACAACTATGCCATAAGGTAAGCACTACCCCCTACACCCCAAATACTCTACAAATAGTTACCAAATAAACTATAATAAATGACTAAATGTCAATAATAACACGGCCTACAAACAAATCTATGATCGATATATCAAAATATCTATATCTCGCCTTCTGAATCTGTGAAGTGCAGTGTTAAATTGCTAGCGGTTATTAACAGCGGTGTTTTGAGGCCAAATTTAGATATTTATATGTAAAAGTGACGCCTGAAAAGTCAAAATTCCTCTAAAATTCTCAATTTTTTTTATTTTCTTCTAAATTCCTGAGATTTTCTAAAATTCTTTTTGGTCTCTAAAATTCCCAAAATTATTCCGGAATAATGTGTTAAAGCCTATCTGAGGCGCTAGCGCTGAGCTGAGCGAGAATCGAACTTCTCAGGTGACGTAATAATAAGCATGCGCAGAGTTGCCGGAAGTCCGTGATTCGCGGACTTCCGGAATCGGATTCTTCCAGAGCCCTATTTTTTCGTCGAGCATGCGCAGTATGAAACAAATGGGGTCTGGGTACGAGATTGCGTTGTTCCAGTCATCGAATTGGCCGAAATTCACCAGGCTGTGCTCATTAAATGCCTACACTTACATCGGAAGTACATTCTAAACGACAAATATATCAGATTCTGCAGTTATTTCTGAAGCCAAACGAATAAATTTTCATTCTCAAAGATCTGACCTGTCACCTATCAGTGACGCTAGCGAAGCGCCGGCTCGACGAATACAACTCTAGTTTACAAGTCATGTTATGAGAACTAAAATAAATTCCTGCACCTTCTTTATAAACCAATAGAAAGCTTAATTCAGATACATGGAGATAAACTACTGACTCAACTCTGCATGATAACGATTTCCTCTAAACCTGTCTAAAATAGCCCGGTAAGTATAAATATCATGATACCAAAGAACTGAGCTGAAAATATGCTACTCACCGACAAGAAGGCCCATTTCCACCACTTTTATTTATCCACCCGGATTATCCAACTCAGTATTTGAAAAAAAGTTAACTGCCCGAGGGTCCTAAACTTGATCGAATTTTTTTCAAAATGGTGAACATAATGAAATGTGATACTACTGGAATGTAACGCAACTCGTGCATCCCCGTTACCCGCATAAATATCGTCCGACCGACCCAAGTTTTTTTTGGAAAAGTAAAAAAATAAACAAAAAGCTTGACACCGACCTAATTTTTTGGATAAGTAAAAAAAAGGATTGAAGCCGGATGTTTTTTTAACTACACCTCTTTTCCGTGCTCGAGATCTCTACGTATTAGTTTCTTGCCTTTCTCATGCAAATAGGCCCTTTGCAGGACCTGGTCACGTGACCTTTTTAGCCTGTCAATAATAAAAATGGCGCAAGAACAACATGAATGCCAGAAATGGAAAGAGCAAGCCAAAATTAGTAAAATTCCAAGTTTTAGGTTCACATCTTTAAAACTGAAGGAATGGCAATTTTTTGAAAAACTCTCGGTTTGTAAGGATATTTTTGCTGACTGGCAAGCCGTGCCTAAATTAAGCTAAATTATAAAGTTTTCAAAACAATGCCATTCCTTCAGTTTTAAAGATATGAACCTAAAACTTGGGCTTTTGGCTAATTTTGGCTTGCTCTTTCCATTTCTGGCATTCATGTTGTTCTAGCGCCAACTTGTTTTTGATTGACAGACTAAGAAGGTCACGTGACCAGGTCCTGTAAAGGGCCTATTGTCAATCCACAACTAGTCCTATCCACTACTCTACAAGCAACGAGAACAAAGAAACAATGAGAAGATTTGTGAACAGTAATTTTAGTTATTTCGTACAACTGATAACGGACAAAACCTCGCCAGTGAAAAAAATATGCATTTTATCGGCTTCAGCTCGGGTTATCGGTTTGTAAGGGGTATCGGCCTCGATCGAGGGGTATGGCTGATTTATTCACCTAGGGTCCGCTCGAGGGCAGCACTCGAGGTGAATAATCCCATACCCCCGAGTGAAAGGCAGATAAATGCTAATTCCTCACAATGGCGAGGTTCATTTCGTTGCACGAAACATTTTTGCATAAAATTCCCGTTCATAGAATACGAAGTCCAAGGACTATGGCAAAGCTGACACAATAGAGCTTATCACAATTTTTTTCTCTCGGTTCTTTCAACCAATGAAGCTTATGGTGTAGTGGATGGGACAGCAGGCTAGTATTAAACCAAGAGATGCGCTCAGGACACATGCCGTGTTTGCCATGTTCCATTACATAATTATTTACTTCTCCGTAAGTAAAGAGTAAGTAGTAGAACTTAGTATGAAAGAAAGTGAGGGGAATAAGTTGGGGGGAATATGTCCAGGGGAATATGTTGCGAGATTCCCTCTGCCTTTGGAACTGGGCGGGGGTTTCGAGATATATTCCCCCGAAACTGGTACAAAGAAAAACGAGCCACGTGAAAACTAAGCGGAGCTGATTCACCCCGGGTGTCGCCCTTGCTTGGGCGAAACCCTCGGTGAATATAAATCCCATACCTCCTCGCTCCAGATCGATAACCCTTATATAATCCCCTGAACCAAGAGAGGATGAGGTAGCAAATCCCCATGCCCCATGCCGCTATTTGAAATCTATTTTTAGTTTCACAACACGTGATTTGAGTTATTTTTATATCGATCTGGAAGGCTACCCTCGTTAGTTGTTACCCATTGTATGTATCCTCTGGGTCCTCAGATCATCGTTATATAACTAAAACATGCACTCCTTAGCACAAATCGGGTGTATTTCCTAAAATAACCAAGCTGTGTCCTGTTAATGTCAAATATATTTCAACAACTATCATTGGCATGAGACTCTATGAGAGATTCGTTCCCCCTGGACCTCGACGTATTCCCCTCGCACTTTCCTAGTGCTGGGAGTAGCTACATCCGACGCCCAGCTGAGGACCGAGTTTCTAGGCGGGCCGGGGAAAATTTTGAATTTCTGGTTCTCGGATGCGTATTTCCCTGCACTTGCTGGCACAATCGAATGCATAGTAGATGCGATAATATGTGCATACGATTTGAACAGAGTTGGGTGGTATGGCTGGTAGGGGGAGCTAGTAGGGGGTCGTCGGAGCATTTGGATATGGAACCAAAGTACAATAACTGACCCCCCTCCCTCCCTACCAAACATAATACGGCACAGTGGTGAAACCTTGACGTCCATCAGCTATGTCCCGAAAATATATTTTTTAATGTCTCAGAAATGCTATTTCTTTCATTTTGAGGGCATAACAAAGCCACCATGGGACTTGGGCCTATCTAGCTTCCTCAGCAGGCAACTCCTAATTAAAAAAAAGATGTGGAACCGGCGAGCTTCCTGTTGTATAAGAGACACGAGCAAGGGTCTGAGGATGAAACAAATGTCCCCTCGCGGCTTCGCCGCTCGGATCGGCTTCCGGCGAAGCCTGAAACATATAAGAGTTAAAATGACTCGCGAATAAGCAAAAACCGTGGACGAATATCCTGCTTGTTGAACGTTGGATCTGTATGAAGATCTAAACAGCCAAATAATAATAAATAGAAGCGAGAAGTCCAAGGACTATAGCAAAGCTGAAACAACGTGTATAGTTTTAAACGTACTTTATATTTCGGCTAGCCAAACTAGCCTTCTTCAGGTACTAGAGTTGCCTGCGGAGGAGGCTAGGGACTATCTGTGTGCAGGAATTTTTTTCCAGCAATTCTGCCCGGCGCAAATTTATTTTCCTAGGCCATGCTTATAATACTAGTAATGGGCTCCTGTGATAATGCATTGTTAGTGGTTTTCAAGGGGGCTTCAATTCTTTTTTTTTTACTTATCCAAAAAAACTTGGGTCGGTCGGGCGATGGGAAATGAAACATTCTATTGGGATGGCCTAAACAGAAAACTAATTTGAAATATTTGTTGTAGTTTTAATTTTTTTTGCTTCGGCTAGAATTCATACATGAAAATTTTTCACGATATCACTCCACACAGAAAGTATTTAATTTATGCGGGTAACGGGGCTGCACGAGTTGCGTTACATTCCAGTAGTGTCACATTTCATCAGTTATGTTCACCTTGATCACTCACTACAAAGTTATTGCATATCGTTTAGCCTGGCGTTTAGGACCCTCACCACAATGGATAGTCCGGGTGGATAAATAAAAGTGGTGGAAATGGGCCTTCTTGTCGGTGAGTAGTATATTTTCAGCTCAGTTGTTTGTCATCATGATTATATTTACCGGGCTATTTTAGACAGGTTTAGAGGGAATCGTTATCATGCAGGTTTATCTCCATGTGTCTGAATTAAGGTTACCGTATACCTTCGCGGCACGTTTTCTTAAAAAAAAACTTTTTTTAAATTCTTTTGAAGTTGATGGACTGATCTTCAATTTTCCGAAAAAAAATCTTTAAAACATGCAATAGTTTAAGAGATATTAGAAAAAAACCTATTTTGAAGGAAAGTAAATAAATCGCTTAGGCGTTATAAATCGCTCTAATCCCATTACATGTACGTACCACAGGCATTCGCTGATCTGCGAATAAGTCCCCATCAAATCTGTAACAATTATTCCGTTAGCCGTTTATAAGAACATCAACACGGGAAGATATGTGCTTGAGTAGAAACTAAAAGCTATACATACCCAAGAGATCTCATCGCCGCTAACATAGCAGGTTTAGGGTCAACGTTAACGTTCGGAGCACTTACAACTCGCTTTTCAATTGCCTTTCGACGCGGTTTTATTTTCGCTATCCGGCCTTCTCCCTTATTGGTACAACCCGTTGATCTACCGTTCTTTTTCTTTTTTTGCGCATTATCTCCAGTTTTGGCCATAACACAACGCTCTGTCGAATATTTGTGAAACTACACTAGTACGCGAGAGCGGAATGCAGGTTTCTTATGCAATTTGAGCTACTTACTAATTTCCCGCGAATTTCTGGACTATTCATAAGCTCCGGGGGTCCTTACATATAATTGGCTAGTTAGTTTTAGTATTGACGTTTGCTTTGATGAGGTGTGATGTGTTTACTAACTCTTCAGAGCCAAAAACTCCGATAGATTTTTATGAGTACTCGCTGTCTTTGGATGAATTTATAGGATATGAAGACTTGTGAGATCTTGATGAAACTTGGCCTGAAGTTAGAGGAGCTACTTACGAACCAAAGTGTGTGAGCGTTTAGCGTTATTTTAATTAGTTTTCTTATACGAGTACTTGCCACGATGAAACACAGAAATTATTTCGATTGAAACTTTGAAGATGAATTGCATTTGAACAAAGTAAAATATAAAAAAACGCTCACACCCTTTGACAGGCTATCATGTGCTGATTGACATTATGCAGCTGAATCGTTCGTAGGCGCAAATGCGGAGGCACATAAATTCACTTCTTTGAGACTCGTCCTTTTTGCGTTTGTTGCCTTAGCATTTTCTGAAAATGTAATATTTGTGCGAAGAAACCATTTCAGCGCATTCTACATTCTATAATCTTTCCAGTGATATATAGGTTTCTATAGTTTCCTTAGAAACGATGCGCGTACGATTTTATTTGCGAGACACATCCGCGAAGGTATACTTATATTTATACTTACCGGGCTATTTTAGACAGGTTTAGAGGAAATCGTTATCATGCAGAGTTGAGTCAGAAGTTTATCTCCATGTATCTGAATTAAGCTTTCTATTGGCTTATAAAGAAGGTGCAGGAATTTTTTTTAGTTCTCATAACATGACTTGTAAACTAGAGTTGTATTCGTTGAGCCGGCGCTTCGCTAGCGTTACTGATAGGTGACAGGTCAGATCTTTGAGAATGAAAATGTCTTCGTTTGGCTTCAGAAATAACTGCAGGATCTGATATATTTGTCGTTTAGAATGTACTTCCGATGTAAGTGTAGGAATTTAATGAGCACAGCCTGGTGAATTTCGGCCAATTCGATGACTGGAACAACCCTGTTGTTGTTTCAATGTTTGATCGGATTCGCACGGGAATCTATATATAGCTACCATTCAATTAACGGCTCTCAGGCTCAAAATCTCGACTGATAAAAAGGTACAAAAGGTAACATTTCACTTTCAGAGCTTTAAAAGACCAGCTAAGAGTAGTTGAAAAGTGATTTTGGACGTTTGTTTATTTTTTGAATGGGTATTTATGATAAGCACTGTAAAATTAGAGGTTAAATCGTCTCTCTTACAGTACATGGTCGTTTTATTTTGCCGAGGGGAAGCGTTTGGATTCCAAAGTTGGCACTTTGCTAGATTAAACTAGAATAACCAAGCTTTCATGCCGTGTAGTTTTTATTTAAAAAAATCATATACCAGGAGTCGCTTAGGGCTGTCAAACTTGGCCATTATTTTGTCTTTATATGTTTTGGCATCCAAAATATGCATGTTTAAAAAGGCGGAGAAAAAAGAATAAATTACACTATCGGAACGTATTCTTGCTGGATGTTGAAGTCAAAGAGTTGTTTTTAATACGTGTGTGAAGTATGATTCCATTGGAGTTTTTATAAGACTTCCCTAGCTCTTTGTTGTTGCGTGATGATTCGGTCGTTCCGACAAGCCAAAAACCGCTCTGGGGCCGTATTTTCAATCTTTTGTAAAAATCGCCAAATTAAAAAAGCGCTGGAACTTTTTGATATGATTTCCTAAAACAGTTCACCCAAGGGTATATTCTGGCAAAATATGATGGATTCCGAAATTTCACCGTTGTCCCGCGATTCTCGATATTTACAGGCAGTCGCTCTTAAGCCAGGACCAGCTCAGATGGAAAACACTGAAACAAGATCTAGCTTGCATGGCTCATCATCATCATTTTATTATTTAACTCATGTGTACAAAATAGCAAGATTGTACTAATACAAATATTAATGATAATAACATTTACTTACAGTTTTGAACAAGTTAGTTTACAAATATAAGTACACAATTGAGTAAGGGCCGCCCTAAATAGCAGAGCTAATCGAGAGGATGACCCTTTTAAGCTAATTTTACTTTAAAAGAAGAGAATGCGATCAAGTTTATACATTTTTTTTTTTTTTTATAAAATAGTATTTCTCTAGTAGGAAAATAACACGTACATACGTGTAAAATCAGTTAGTGTGAGTATAGTTATCTATTAAATGACTGAAGAGAAGGTTACGGAAAGAGGAGAGAGAGTTTACATCTCTAATGTTCAAAGGAAGTGAATTCCATGTTTTAGGTCCAGTAATTTTAAGTGATCGTAATCCATATTGAGTCGTTGAAACAGATTCCAAATATAGATTATTCTTTTTGGATTGACGGGTACCATAGGAGTGTACACAGGAGACGTATTTAAAAGTATTTTCAAAACAAATAGGAGTTAAATGACGAGTCCATTGAAATACAAAGCAAGAAATTTGGAGAGTAACAATATCAATAAATTTAAGCAGATTTAGTGATTTTAAAATAGGTTCAGAGTGTGAGCGTGGTTCTGAAAAAGTTATAATCCTGACACATTTTTTTTGAATTTTAGAAATCGGATTTAAATAACTAGGGTACGTCAGACCCCAGGCTTGGATGCCATAATTAAGAAATGGATAAATTAGTGCATTATATAACATAACTAAGACATCTGTATTAACAAAATGTCTAATCTTGGAATCTTGGCTAATATATAATGGTACCAAGAAAGGGGAAGGGAAAGAAAGAGTGCCACTTGCATGTACATGTAAGTATACTCTCAGTTCTGGACCAAATTTAGTTATGTTATGTTATAAACTTGCAATAATGATAAATACACTACTCGATACATAATATCATTATGTCAGTTCTAAAAAAACACATTAAATACACTGTAGAATGCCTAAACCAAGAGATAATAATCAAATACAAAGTGCTACAGGCCAGATGTAAATAGACCCGGGAAATAGAACAACAAATTATAACAACACGCCACAGATAAATATGCGATTTCCACATCGGAGTCATTTATCGTTCGTTTGAAAAAATCTTCATTTCGGATTACTTACTCAGTTTATACTCACTCACTGCATGCTGGATTTTCGTTCCCGAATTTATAAACATTTAAATACATGTGCATGGGGCATTGGGGGGCGAAACGACTATAATTCTTTTAAAAGGCCCCTGTCAGTCAGAGAACTGAGAAATCGGGTCATTTCTACTACACTTTCGAGAGGTTAATAACAATAAATAACAACACAACGACAGTCAATTGGTATAAAGGTTATCATGTTCAGATTAGCGGCTACTTACATTTACAAGCTGTTGTCTTTATATACAGTCAGTGTTGATCGCAGAGCAGAGCAGACTCCGCTGTCACGTCTCACGAGTGTATCTTAAAGCATATCGCATTATATGTGATAAATTCCCGTCCCAAAGCCCGTAAAACACCTCTCAGCTTTAGAAAAGACAAAAATCTTGGTATTGCACTTGAAGGAATCTTTGGTTTACACAAAAAAACAGCTGATATTAAAGGTTTTGCTAACTCAAAATTTCCACTCGCCGCCATCTTGAAAAACCTGGAAAGTTGTCCACTGTTCACGTGACCAGAACAGTGCAACCTGATTGGTACGGTGGCGAAAAGAACTTCCAAAGTAGGCACAATCTGATTGGTTGACGGCGCAAAATCTCGACACAAAAAATAAAGAACTGAAAGGAAAAAAACTTGCGATTTCTGACTCGAGCCAGCCGAAGGCCTGGCCCGAGTAATAATCAGTAAATGGCAAACACGCTTGAAATACCGATTATTACTCGGGCCAGGCCTTCGGCTGGCGCGAGTCAGAAATCGCAAGTGTTTATCTTTATCTTTTATTTGTGTCGAGTTTTGGCGCCGTCGACCAATCAGATTTCGACTGGTCACGTGACACGTACGTTCCGCCAGCCATGTGACATGTGAACAGTGGACAAAATATTCAGGTTTTTCAAGATGGCTGTTTTTTTGTGTAAACCAAAGGTTCCTTCAAGTGCAATACCAAGATTTTGTCTTTTCTAAAGCTGAGAGGTGTTTCACGGGCTTTGGACGGGAATTTATCACATATCCAGATCCACTCAAGGATCCACTCGTGACATAGATGGCTAATAGTTCAGCTGTTTTTTTTTGTGTAAACCAAAGGTTCCTTCAAGTGCAATACCAAATTTTTTGTCTTTTCTAAAGCTGAGAGGTGTTTCACGGGCTTTGGACGGGAATTTATCACATATCCAGATCCACTCAAGGATCCACTCGTGACATAGATGGCTAATAGGACTAAGACTATAAGAGTGAGACAACAGTTTGTAAATGTAAGTAGCTAAACTGAACATGATAACTTTTATACCAATTGACTGTGGTTGTGTTGTTATTCATTGTTATTAACCTCTCGGGAAGTATTGTAGAAATGACCCGATTTCTCGTGATTACTCAGTTCTCGATCTGACAGGGTCCTTTTAAAATATTATATGCACATGTTTTTATAAATTCGGGAACGAAAATCTAGCAGGATATGGCGTGAACTCTATCCTGGGTACCAGAGGTTCTCACTTCGCAAAGCTTAGGCATGAAGCTTTTCCACCGAGGAGCGAATCGACGCTTGCTCCTCGACACTTTGTCCTCGCTTCGCATCACGCAGTTTTTTGGTAGTATCGTCGTGTACCGTTGAGATCCGTGGGGAATCACACCTCGCGCGCTCGGTGGGTTGTCGTACCGCTATTATAGTATATATTATACTATAATAGAATATTTTATGAACATGCTAATGAAGTTGATATAAATCTGGTAAAAGAAACGACTCCAATCAGCGAATTCTCTCGTGGTCTAATGGTTAGGGTTTGGGTTGGTGGTGGGTAAGCCATTGCATTGATTCTTAACCGGCCCGGGTTCGAATCCCGGTTCAGGCGGTAATATTTTTTATAGTGAGGATAACATATAATCGTTCTAAAATTTCTAAGTGTCGATTCCGATGTTCGTATAAAATTTCTGAGTCTCAAATTATTCATAGCGAACGTGGGTAA